>KK499928.1:0-331335 GCA_000688715.1 Glossina pallidipes | reverse complement strand
TATATTTTTTTTTTTTTTTTTTTTTTTTTTTTTTTTTGAATACCATATAAAGTGCCCACCGTGCCCCGTAGTCCCCACGGATACATATAAAGATATTTAAATATTATAGAGCGAAGTGTTTAAGTATTGAATTTTAGCGCTTTATTATTATTTTAATTTTTTGTTGCTATTATCACTACTGTTGTTGTTGTTGTTGTTGCCATTGTTGTTAAGCATTTTTCTGTATAGAGCGGGTACTATACATATATATTGTATCTACGTATAAACCAAATACATTCGTACACGTAGTGCTTGTTTTTATGAGTTTATCGTATTTATTTGCTGTGCTGTTGGTGCTGTTTTATTCATTATTATTATTGTTGTTGTTGTTGTTGTTGTTGTTGGTTTTGTTGTTGTTGCTGCTGCTGTTGCTGCTGTTGTTGCGATTGTTAACTTTTTATAGACACACGTAGTACGTATAGCATTCACTTTTCTTTGCGGCGAGTTTTATTTTGGACCGCATGTCGCATGCAATTAGTACGCATTCTAACGTTGAAGAGTTAACGACTGATTTTAGAGAAAAAAAAGAGTAAAGAAAAAAAAAAAAACTAAAACAACAATAAACAAAACAAAAACAACAAAACAAAGCAAAAAATCACTTCATAACGGTGTTTACAAAACTGCTTTTTTATTTTTAAACTTACGCCGATACAAAGGCATTTGTTTCGCTTTTTCTTTTTTTTTTTTTCGAAGTTTTGTTTGTGTTTTCTTTTTGTTTTTTTTGTTTGTTTGTTTTATTTTGCTTTTTCTATTGTTTTTGATTTGAAGATCCACGATCGAGACAATTCAAGACTTATCCAAAAAAAAAAAAAAATATATATATAATAAATAAAAATAAAAATAAAAATAAAAACGAAAAGTGATTCATCATCACATGTTTATCCATAGTGCGTTTGAGTGTACGTTTGACTGTATATGCGGCAACATCTGCAGTAATAGCAATGACTATAACCGCAACCAATGCAAATAAATGACTTCATACATAAGCAATTAGCGATTTGTTTGGGTCATCACTTGTTGTTCTTGTTGTTATTATCGTTATTATTGTTCTTAAAGATCGGTGAACAAAACTCGATTTGAAATCAACAAAATGAAATTCGTTTTGGAAATTCTCAAATCCCTACTAGTCTACGGTTTTGTCTTGTTATTTACAATTATTACGCACATTTGCAAAATGATCGTCAGTCAGGTGCATTCCATAAACTTTTAAATAAAAAAACGACTTAATTTTTTTTCTTATTAATGCGCTGACATTGTACACAAAGAAAATATTTATTTATTTATAAATAATATGAAGAAGAGAAGGCGAAGGAAAAGCAAAAAGAAAAAGAAGTGATGAAGAAAAAAAATTTTTTTTCAGGTAATTATATATATATATATATATATATATATATATATATGTGTAATAATAATAATATGCAAGTAAGATAATCGACATTCGTTCCGTGTGCCGAATCTTAGTCACCCATCATTATCGCAAAACTGTTTCGTTGAATGTTCGCGAATTGGTCTTTTTGAATAGCTATGATATTCGTATTTTAGACGAGATCTAGAAAATAATAGAATAGAAATCTTGCAAAGCTTGTGCATTATTGAATAGTTTTCGTTAACGTAACGATTAATATTAATGCAATTAATTTTAATTTATACAAATTTTCATTTCTTTAGTTTTTTTTTTTTTTCTTTTAGCTTCTTCTTGAACGGGCAGAGACCATGCTAAGATTTGATAGTTGGCCACCACTTATATATATATCCACTATTGCAGTTTTTGATTCCAATGAGAGTTCGAACAAAAGACGGCAAACGATAAACCGATGGATTTACGATACAATAAAACGAATAAGTGGACGAATGGACGCGTAGACGGATGGACAATTAGAGGCATAGGTGTATGGGTTTCCAAACACATGACTAAAAAAACGAACGAATTGACTGAAGGTGGATGGATGGACAGATAAACAAAAATAGGAACAGGAATCGTTCGCCAATCGGTTTTAGATCGCATGCCAATGTTGCGCTTGCACAAAAACTTAGCATTATTGTCTCAAAACGATATGACTAATTTAGTATAACTTTTTCTATAGTAGTGATCATAAAAACACATGCTTGTATTGGTATGAGAAACTTAGCACACACAGTAAGTGAAGTAAAACAAGTGTCATAAGCTTTTTTATAATTACTATAAAGCATTTGGTTAAAAAAAAAGCCATAAATAGAGTTAAGAGCTTCGCGTATTGTATACAATTGTGTTACTGATTAAGATAAATTTTAGGTAAAATAATATTAAAATCCGTAAAAATTTATGTAAAGATACTAAATAAACTTTATACTATACTTAGTCGCGACAAGAAAGTTGAGTATCGAAATTAATCTGTAGAGAGAGATTAAGAGATTTAACGTATCTCGATAAAATTTTAGCACTTGTGTCTCCCACCGACTTTATCGAGCCTTAAAGATTAACTTAGTGTATTGGGCACTTATAGTAATGGATAGAGCAACAGATACAGGCAATGGTCTGCCATACAGACAAATATGACAAAAAAACTAAATTTTATTCTGTTAATCATTTCTTTGTGAATAGGGTGAACTATAAAAATAATGTAGGCAAAGTAAAGATATTGAATTACACTTGATATGTAAATAGCTTTTCTTCTCAGTATGAGTGTCTGGCTCTCTTTACCTTTTCTTTGAAATTACGTTTAAGTCATTTAAGCCATGTTAGTAAGTAAATATTAAATTATTCGCAAGCGATTCAAAAATTCCAATCCCAAAATAATAATAGAAAATGACATATAGCGACACGCAATAATATCGAATGATTCAGATATTTTTTGAAGAAACTGAGACGTATTTGTCACTTTGTATATATTTAATAATTAAGTTAACTTAGTAGCAAGAGACACACTTTGTAAAGTAGATTTTCATTTTTGAGAAATTCGGTTTCTTGACTGCCCCTCATACCTACTGAAAATCCCCACTAAAAATTAGTATATTACTTATATAAGAGGAGTGAGAACATTGTAGATGGACAAGGCCGACCATTAGGCGCCGTTTGTCAATTCGTCCGGTACAGTTATTCATTCGTTTTTGTAAAAAGACACCAACAATTACACATTAATTTAATGTAAACGTTTACTTTTTGTATGATGGTTCCCATATTGGAAGATGTCCAAAACATCACATGACGCTATCCAAATTTAGGAAACTCCATTGGCTCCATTTATTCACTAAATATATTCCTATCTTTTATTTTCCGTTATAAGAAACTAGAAATTAGACCTTCTCCCCGATTGAGGGCTTGCTCTTCACGATAACCTCTACATTTTTCGAGGCCTAAGCAATAGATCTGTGCGTTTCAAATTCCCTATAGTTAATCCTTTTGCCAAATTAAAAACTAAACGTTCTTTTGAGGGGTTTACTATTCACGAGAAATGTTATATGAACCAATGGGGCCAAAAGAAATGGATCCCTACAGTTCAGATTCGCTTCAGTTAATCTTTTTTTATCAAGTTATCGTTATGAACAAATTTTTATTATAAAAGGCTAACAATTAGGCTTTTATATAAGCCATTTTTTAAAAGATTCCCCATATGTAGTGGTAACAAAAAAATAGACCTATGTAGTCCAAATTCACTAAGGGTAATTTCTGTGTCAATTTATTATTGTGAACCGATTTTCACAAGGAAATATTAAAAATTTTACTTTTTTACCACATAAAGGTGCAGTTTTCGTAGGAACGGTTTTTAAAGTAACCCTAGCCGAACCAACTATTTATTATTTCGATTTTTGTTGAGAAATTTTGAAAATCGCAACTTTTCTCCCTAATAAAGAGTTATATAGGGGGTAGTTGAAAATGTGGACTGATGCGAACCATTTTTATTAGCATTCGTCCCTTGGCTAATGCATGAAATTTTATAGGCGTAGGTCAATTAAGAAAGTGATTCTCAATCGATCGGTACAATGAAAGTTGGCTCTATCTTAGGCCCTTCTGGGTGTTACATATGTTCGCATAAACTTAATTTACAAGATGTACAGGACAGGTACAGGATGAAATTATTTTAGTTTCACAAATTTTACAAATCATCTGAGTGGATGTAAATATTTCGGTTAAAACTATGTTTTCTTTGTCGATTCGTTGAGGTTGTCATGCATGCGGAAACATATGAAGTTCTTGCACGCAAAAACATGTTCACAGTACAACATACTCTGAGATCAACTCTGTTTTTAAAAGTGGAAAAAATCGGTTTTTTACTCATTACTTATAAACCATACCAGAAACAATAATAAGAACTTCCTCGCTTCCTCTATGATCGGCACTATAGCACATATACAAATCGTATGCACCATATTATAGAGTATTAGAGTAGGGTATTCATTCTTTAGTGAAAACGGTTGCAACGTCCAGAAGGAATTTTCTGAGACCCTATAAAGTAAATATATTCTCGATCAGCATTATATTCTGAATCGATTTAGGCATGCCCATCTGTTTGTCTTTTCGTAATGTGGCTTTGTTCGTCTGGCCGACAATATGTCTGTCTATATGTCCGTCTATGGTAAATAGTCTTGTGGCTGCAAAAATAGAAACGTTAGCTCACATTTAGCAGGAACATTGGCAGTTCCTGCAGGCAAGTTTGTAGCGAAAATCGGTGGCGTCAGTTCAGCACTATCAACAGAGAAGGTTTCTATTATTGAAACCAAAAAATACTTTCGTATGCAAATTAAAAAAAAACTCTTTGAATATATATGCACGCATACTAAATTGTTTTACAATACGTTATCAGTCTGGGCGTTGTTGAATTTTATATCAATAATACTTTTACACTATGGCTTTATAACTTTATAAAAGGGCTAATAAATGGATAATTGTCTAGTACACATTTATTAGGCGCTTTGGATTTGTAAGGTACGAGTAAGGCATACAAGCAAATATTGCTCGGATCAGCATGAACGGATGATCCGGTTTAGCTAGTTCTGCGGGTCCATCACTCATTGAAATCACGATTACTGATTGAAACCTTTTTTTAGGGAAACACATATGTTACTTAATATGTTACTGCTACTTATATTACGGTCTTCCGGGCAGGCATAATGCAAATGAATAAAACGAATAAGTTGTAAACATCTTTCTTCCTCATTCAAGTATCGCAAATGGCATGGGTATCTACCTATCTTTCTCAAGTCATGTAAACCAAAAAAAAAAAAAAAACTAACGCTTGTCGTGACTAAGCGAAAATGATTAACACTTTGGCGTCTTGGGTTGAATCAGTACTAAGATAGCAGTAAATACAAGAATATAAGATTATACCTTCGGCTAATTTGCTGAAAAGTCAGAGCTTCTGCTTAAAAGTTTTTGTCAAAATCACCCAACTGTCTACTCCACTTCTTTGCTACGTCTCAAATTAGTTTTGACAAGCAACTTAGCACCAGATCACAATCTTGTCTTCTATTATCGACCAACAACCGCCGATCATTAAATACATTGCATCATTTCGATTTATACAGTTGTTCATATAACGACTTTTCAAAATACACCTTCGTTTGGGAAGTGATCGAATAAGTGATCCGATCCGAACCATTTTCAATAGGGTTCGTCCTTGCTTCAAAATACTTCGGTGTATCGAATTTCATCAAAATATCTCAAAAATTACGACTTGTAGTTTGAACAATATATACAAGACGGACAGACAAACTTAAATTAATTTAAAAAGTAATGTTGAATCGATCGATGCAACAAAACGGATGGGTATTGAAAGTTCATCTGGATGTTGCATTCATTCCCACTTTCGCATTAATATATCTCGTATCACAAGTAAAGGTAAAAGAAAAAGTAGGTACGCTTTTTCATTTACGCTATTGGGTGCAAATGCAGACTGTGCAAGATCTCTGAGAGTCTTCGTGCTATTTTGTCAACAAAAATGTTGCGTACATAGAAGGGTGTGTGAAAATATCTCTGCCTCGTTTTTTTTTTGTTTAAATATTCATTAAAAGTATGCTCCATCTGTATCTACTAATTTCGCCAATCTTTCAGGCAATTCGCGAATTCTATCTCTGAAGAAACCTTGGTGTTCAGGAGTTATTCACAAAAGATCCCATATCTGGGTAACGGCATAAGAATGAAAAAAGTTCTTAAACAAACAATGAGCCACTTGTTGAAAGTCGGGTTAATCGGTAGTAATGTCCGCTGATAACAGCAGGAGAGGTAAAATTTTCCAAGCTAGAGATGCAAACATTTTCTAAAACAGTTTTGTTGTCTGCGGCAGCATTTCTTCATGCTGAAAACTAGCGACACCGTGCCGTTTGTATTTTTTAAATATGAATGAATGTTTGCTACGCATGTAAGATGGTGATGGTAAGAAGAAAGAGATAGAGAGTGACAATAGCTTAGTAGGTGTGTGGCCAATTGGTATGTTTTATACCTTTACTGAGTAGGTACTCCCGATACTTACGGTCAAGTAGGGTTAAACTGCACTATGATTTTAATCCGCAAACCCATGAACTTGCTTGTCGCGATTCTTATCGACTTGACTAAGTGACAGTCCAATACAATATATATATTGCATCATTTTGTCATATCAATTGCTTCAGTTGTCGTTAGTGGGATAATTTCATTTAACTCGAAATAAACCACGCTCAACTGACCTCCGTCCACATGCCAATAGGGTCGGCATTATTGGCTCACATACTCTGCATTATCGTCATTTGGGCTTTGGATATCGTATTGCGTCAACCATTCATCATTCGTGAGGATTTAGATGCGCTATCGTTCCTTTAATCAGGAAAAGTAAAAGTTCTCGCAAAGTGCATTTTTCGGCACAAGACTACACCTATTTAAAGCTTCCAAAAACCATGTTAGGTACGCTTTAGTGCGCTAACTTAAAGACGGTAGCTGCAATTAGGGAAAGTTCCATTTTTATTCATTATTTTACAATACTACTTACCTTCTGTCTTAGGAAGAAATTGTCCGCATTTATTATTCACACATCATATGTATATATATACATTAAGCAGTGTAGGCTAAAATTGTACTTTTATTTTTTCTGAATAAAATCACACAGCACTTGGCCTTGTTGAAGGAAAATTATTTTCTTTTTCGAATGTGTGTGTTTTTGTTAAAGGAATTCTTTTTTTTTTTTTTGTTTCATAATTGAAATTGAAAACGAAATTAAGATAAAATCCAAAACATACTTACAAGTGCTTTATATTTATATAATGTCATGGGATAGAATATCACTACAATACTCCTCCTTCCGGAAGTTGGTATCACGTAATAAGTTAATGGTAATGGTTTTTATGAGTTTGGATATAGTGCGGGAATGAGTAGTGGGTTCGAGAATTGTAAGTTGGACTCTATTAATAGGTATTGATTGCACGTTAACATTGATTGATGTCGATTTTAAAAATTTTGGTATCACGATACAGTACTTTATAAAGTCCTTCGTATATTTTTATATATGTACTTGTGTACGTATTTTTTATACACTACAAAGACTTGAATTCATTTCTAATAGAGGTAATTAAAATGTAACCGCATAAGTGAATACGATGTGTGATGCAAAATGCCCCACATATTTCATTTGAACTGTTATGTCCTAACCTATGCTATTACCGAGAACTGTCATTGTAGCGATGTGATTTCTCGTTATTATATCTTTTACTACTTGTGGTACAGGGTATATTAAATTGGGGTGGACGGGTGTAACACTTGGCAAGGTTTAAGACAGATCCAACTGTTAATAAACCGGTCTTTGTCTCTGTTGAGTTTGCCTGGCCGTCTGCCTGTCTGTCCGCGTATTTTTGTTTTCAACCTACAGGTCGCAATTTTCCAGATATTTTGATAAAATTCATTGCACTGAAGTGCTTTGACGCAAGGACGAACGCTCTTGAAAATACTTTACGTTCACTCTTTCCACCATTCCCTATATAAAGCCCTATTTTGAAAAGTCTTTATACGCATAAAGTTTCAATTTCTAGTATTTTTGATAAAACTCGCTAAGTATTTCCACATTCTAAGAGTGGACGTTTGAGCTGATTTTTTGAACCCTTTGTCATATTATCGTTCCTAGGAAAATCGAATTTTTTTATGGTTAAAAGATATAATTTTCAATATTTCATGGTGAACAGTCAATTGACATAGAAATCAATCATACCGAATTTGGACCGCGTCGGTCTATTTTTTGGATACCACCGCATATAAGATTTCTCCTGAGTAGTAAGCCTTTCAGAAAAAGATTTAGTTTTTGGATCATAGTAGCAATTTAGTAGAAAAATTAATCAGATAGGTCCAGTCATGAGACCCTAACATATATGCGTTTTTAATACTAGTCGTCGTCGACGGTGTGATCAAAAATTTAATTCACTTGACTTCAAGACGATTAGAAATCCTACGGTATTTGATGTTTCTTATATTCTAGTTAAGTATGTAAATTGTGTAGTAAAATAAAATCTGTATTAGTCTTGTTCTTTATAGTTATCAAGGTATTGATAAAAATATGTTTCTTTTGTTTATCTTTAATAAAGATTGCGATAAGCAATAGCAGCAGAACAACTGCTTTTGTCGGATTTTTAATGGCTGATATCAATGGAAATCGCACAACAGCAATATAGCAATAAAAAAATAACAGCGACACCACCACCAACAACGTATTATTATTATAGATAAGGTAACAATAGTGATTACACAAAATCATTGCCTGAGTCATGAAAGTTGGTCACAAGTTGCATTTATATGCGTGCTTATGCATGAGGCAGTGTAAGTGCATAAAAATGAGCGCAAATAATGGTTAAATAGATAATGGGAGCGCACAGAAGACCCTTTAAACACTATCATCAATTCTTCATTAAATATCTCTTGAGAGGGGGAAAAAGAGAAGCACTGCGCTCATGTGAAAGTTAATTAATTCTAGTCAATAGGATGGAATCGATCGATTTGCAACTTACTAGTTATTGTCTGGACACACAATCTAATGGTTAGGACGGATAATTTTTTGTTATCAATTAACAAGAATATAAAGAAAAGATAAACTCATGATCATACATCAGTGCAAAAAACCTAAACTTATAATAATTTTGTGTCTATTAGTTTTCGTTGGTCTATCAATTTGCATATATATCGATTACATTTTACCTGAACTCTATCAGTATCACTTGGTGCGGAGCTATGCCCATAATAATAATAATAATGCTGATGGCTCACTCCAATCTCGAACTCCTATCATATTGTTATGGAATGATTTTTTCGGAGACACGCGCTGGAGTTTGCGTGAAGATGATTTAATTCCGTCCCATTTACGTAATCAGTTAAAATGTCCCGTCTATGAATGTGTA
Source organism: Glossina pallidipes (assembly GCA_000688715.1). Classification (NCBI taxonomy): domain Eukaryota; kingdom Metazoa; phylum Arthropoda; class Insecta; order Diptera; family Glossinidae; genus Glossina; species Glossina pallidipes. The sequence goes on along the minus strand of KK499928.1, from coordinate 321,972 downwards.
ATAACGAATCGTAGAGAATATCTACCCGCATTAGAATTGTATGATGCTGTGGTGTTTCACGTCGCTCAACCACGTTCCATTGTAAACTCGGTGCCTTCTCGCAGATCATCAAAACAATTATATGTATTCGCTTTAATGGAATCGCCAGGAGAGACTAAGCACATTTTAAGAAATGAAAATGGTTTTTATAATTTAACTATGACTTATCGTTTGGATTCCGATATATTGTGGCCTTATAAATGGATAATGGATAAGGAGACTGAAATGCGCGTAGCTCCCGCTGAATTCCCGCAATGGCGTAAACAATTGGTTCATGAAAATGATGACTTTTTAAAGAAATTGTGGCCGCAAAAAGTCAAATTTGCGGCGTGGTTCGTCTCGCATTGCAACACTTTATCGGAACGAGAAGAATTGATCAAACAATTGCAGCAATACATCCATATAGATATTTATGGGAAATGTGGTAACTACAGGTAATAAGAGTTTTACGTTTTTTATATTAATTCTTTTTTCTGTTTATAATAATTTTCTTCAATTTAAATGCAGTTGTCCGCGCAGTTCAACTGGCTGTAATCGTTTACTTGATGAAAAATACAAATTTTATTTCTCATTCGAGAATGCTTTGTGCGTCGATTACGTTACCGAAAAGCTTTATAATATTATGGAATATAACATTATACCGGTGGTCTATGGTGGTGCCAATTATACACGTTTCGCGCCTCCTCATTCATATATTAACGCTGAAGATTTTGAAAATCCAAAAGCTTTGGCCGACTACTTATTGTACCTGTCACAGAAACCTGATGCTTATATGCGCTATTTTTGGTGGCGTCACTATTATAAGCTCATCAATTATTCGCCATTTTGTGATATATGTAAGAAACTACATGAGCCCAATTATCATTTGAAAACGCAAGTTTACGAAAATATTGAAAAATGGTGGTTGGGCAACATGTGTCGCTTTAAGATGCGTATTAAATTCTAAAATATAACATAACTCATAACTAATATTGTAAGTGTTATTGTTATATAGAGCTTAAGTTATTTAATTGAATTTGTTCTATCTTTTTCTTTACATAATAAATCAAATAAGTATAATATGTACAAGATCAAGCTATCAATTCGAAGCAAAACTGTATATATCTATGTACCGTCTTATATATTTATTTATTTATTTTTTTTCTCAAGGGCAGCAGGAGTACGCTAAGGTCGCTGCATTTTTTTTTTTTATTATTAAACTGATACACACACATCGGGGACCGGAGACCATAGTGTATTTGGTAGCAATCCATTTCACGATCTCTCTTATGGTCGAATTTTCAAACTCGTAAACTTTAAAGTTGACGCAGAAAGAAAGAAGCTTTTTGTATATGCTCTTGGATCAATTCTGCTGCAGATAGAAATCATCGATTGTGGTCAAAGTGAATGTCGAAAATTTCTGCAGTAATCTAAGGTCGGCGTTAAAGGCTTCGATCATATATGACCTGTCTCCTGTCTAAGCAGTAGCAGATGCCACAGGGCATATCCAAATTAATCCCATCCTACACGAAAGTGCGTGAAAACTTGTAGCTGAAGTTAGAGCTATTCTTCAGGCCACAAACCTTGTTCGTAAACTTTAAACTTGAAACGATTATCGTCACAGATAGTTTGTCGGTCATAAAAGCTCTCTATAACCCCTTAAATTTTGACTGGAACAAAATGAGAAAAACCATCGTCACGCACGGAGACAAAATAAAAATTTTTTTGGGTTCCAGGTCATATTAGTCTCTTGCGAAATGAACGAGCAGACCTATCGGTCAATTTCGCAGCCTTAATTCTGGACGACGCAATGGAAAAGATTGATTTTCCAAAGTATATTGGGAAAAAAAAAGAGACATTGAAGAGAAAACTGACGAGAAAAATCGACAGTACTATCGTCTACACTACTCGCACGGTATCCTTATCTCGCTCCACCTGTGCATCCAATCAATGGTCGGAAAATCAAGATCAAAACATTTGCAAGAATCCGACTTGGGCATACCATTGCAACACATTTATGGATCCTTAAGAATTCTGTTCCTCCAACACGCGACTGTGAACGACATCTTGCGATTAAACATATATAACATTTTGTGAATGCGAAAACCTTTCTAATATTCGAAGATTAGTTTTCGGAGCATCTAATCTATGGACATCTTTAAAAAATCTTTAGAACTCAATATCAATAAAATTTGTAACTTTGTAATCTACCCAAAAAAAGAAGAAGAAGTACATCTGATAGTCTTAGTTGCTAGTGCTTATCCTGCTTTTAGTCCTATTATTTATTTTTTTGGTCTAAATAATTAATAACAATAATATCGATAACAAGTCAAATTTATAAAGCGGATATTCTCTATGAGTAGTAGTACCACTGTTGTAATCAAGTTAGCTGCCGAGGCATATGTGCTTCTGTACGTCCCCCGATAGTCGAAATCCTATCTCTGTAAAAACCCTTTTAACTACTAATCTGTCTTTATATATGTGAGAAGAATTTCATATAAAGAGTTAGTCCATTTACAAAAATGGACATTTTTTCGGCGGGACCAAAACGTGAAATGGTATGATCTAAATTCCGAATCGATAGGAAATTTATTTTTCTTATCAGAGATTGTCTCTTCTTCGCTTATTTACGTCAGAAGACTTTGGTGTTATATAAAGGCATAACACGGTCCACTATAGGGCTTTTATTTGTTGTTACATTGAAAATTACTTCTCACGAGAACCATAATATTCGTTAGCATTCAAAATTACAAGTTGAGTTATCTGATTCAGATTTTTTCAATTTGATAAGCCCGAATATTATTACGTCTACAAATTAAGACTTTACATGAAGAATGATCGCGATAATAGTCCGGTCAAGTATGTTTTCAATAGGGTCATCTCTTGGCCATATCATACCAGTGTATGCTAAATTTCGGAAAACGTCTCGAATATTGCGCGTAGTACGTTCAACAAAAAAATACCTGGACAGGCAGGAAAGAGTTTAAATCGATTAAAAATTTGATCATGAAACGATTGGTATAATAAGGTGTGGCTTGGTCTTAAGTCATTCTAGGTTTTGGCTGCATTCGCATAACTTAGTGTCTGTTATATGCTAAATGTATCACAAGGGGTAGGGTATAATGATTTTGAATTGACCGAAGGATAAGTCCAGCTCAAGTCATTCCGAGTCTTGCATAGTTTTACAAATTTAATACATCCCATAGGTGCTGTAGAGTATAAGCAATGAGGTGCAATGACTCCTAAGTGGCACCTAATCAACCATTGAAGCAACTTGGTCTACGAAAGAATGTGAGTGATTATGAGCAAGCCACGATTAGTAAGAGGCTATCGTGAATCTTTAATATTTGACCGATAATAACTTGCAAATGGCAATAAGTAATCTACTACCGCTAAGCTGTGACTGGAAAACGGTTAGGGTGCCTGTTAAATGTGATCAGTAAACATACTGTTGTCATTCCTTATACGTTATAGATTATATGCTATCGTGTTTGTAGATGTTTTTGAAATTGCTTTTGACAATTTTTTCCTTTTCTATCATTGGAGAATAGTATAAACGAAGGCACAGAAGAAGCGACCGCTAAAATACATTTAGAGATTTTGACATTTTTCTCTTTTTTTTTTGACATTTATCCTTACCATCTCTCATATAAATTTGTTAACATTCAACACTAGTGTAGAGTTTGCGCATTCACGCCGCAAGCACAGCACAGTAGCCTCTTGCAAATGTCAGGAGTCATAATAAATACAGTTTCAATACCGTCGTAAGAGGGTAGTTTATTGACGAAATATATATATAATTGTAAGAAAGCCAGCAACAAATGTCAACAGAGAGATATAACTGCCATTTTTCTTTTTTTGTCAGCGAGAGTAAAGGTCAGAAAAGAAAAAAGCTTTAGTTGTATTAAGCTTTTTGTGTAAGGACTTTTCAGTTGTGTGCGAAACACAAAAGCTAAGGGAATAATTTGGCAAATTTTCTTCATTCAGTGTTGGTTTTTCCGATAATTCATACGTGCTATTTAAAATAATAATGTGCGTGTGTATGTGTTATAAAATATAAAAAAATAAAAAAAAAAAACATAAAAAAAAAAATTTTTTTTCTTTCAAAATTATTTTAAAAGAAATTCTAGACCTTTGACTTTTAAACGAAGAGAGGCGTAAGTTTAATAAGCAAATTTTATTGAAATAGTAATTAGTAAAAGGGAATAATATTGGAAAAAGGAAAAAATTTATTTCTAATTTGGAAAATTTTTTCCTTTGTCTTTTGCTTGCCAAAGGAAATTTCGGTTTTTCTATAGAACATCTAATGATTTTGTTTGTCTATAGAAGATCTAAAGAGAAAATGTTTTTATTTTTTTCGATTTTTTCGTTATTATTATTAAAACGGAATCTTTTCTTGATCAGCAAATTAATTCAAGCAAATTTTGTGAAATTATAAGCGTTTTTTTTTTTTTTTTTAGCTATACACTGAGTAAGTGAACATTAACGGAATCGATTTTTCCCATTAATGTCACAGAATATAGATTTTCCTGTATCTGCTGGCTAACTGCCTGTCATTTTTGTGCCAAGTGTATTATAAGTGTGCTTTTTGTTAACTTTAACTGTATACCGTTACCTATCTACCTACGTACACATTGCATTTGTATATGAGTGTACATTTATTTCGCTCTCTCGCTCTCTTGCTCTCTTTCAATTTCTTTCTTAGCCTCCTAAATTTATTTTACAATTTCAAATGACAGCAATTGTAAGCAATGTGTATGTACTGTATATGTTTTGTTGGTGATATTTGTAATTGCAATAGTAGTGACGGTAAAAGCAAAGCACATGCTAAGCATTGAAATATACCATCTGATGAAATAGATATACTTGTTGTATGTACATGAATGTATGTATTTATGAATTATGCTTAAGAATCTATTGATATTATTCTTCTTAATTGCTAATACTACTCAAGACATGGATGTTGCATGCACGTAAGGTATGATTTCGGAGCTAGTAAGAAATTGGTGAGTTAACTAAATGTAAACCTTGTGTTTTCCCCTTCCCCTTCAATATATTTGTTCATTATATAAACATTCTTCAAGCATACTTAAATGCTTCTTATAGAATGCGTCATCCAATAATTCTTTCAAAGGACATATTCTTACTAATATAACAAACGTGTAGACAGCTTTTTTAATTTCCCCGAACTCCCATTTTTATCTGTTTGCCTACGTACTTAGTCATTTGGCAAATATTCAGTGTATGCATTTGTATGTTGGAAATATTTTCAGACCGATCTCGATGTCTCCGCTATTAGAGAATGCTTAAGTTACCAAAAGGTTTAAAGAAGAAAAAGAAGAAGTCGAAAAAGGATCAAGAACTTTTTACTGAAGAAGAACTTGAAGAATATAAACGCCAATTAAAGGCCAAGCAGGAGGCTGCTGTTGCTAAATCAGATGCTGGTGACTCCGATGCAGCATCAGATGTTGAAGGTTTAGCACCAACAGCTGCAACATCAAATACTGCTTCGACTTCTGGCTTAACAGAAGAAGCTACCACATCTGAGGTTAAAGCAGACGAAATCGAACCTGGCACAGGAGACGAGGAGTGGGCTAAATTTAAGGCTCTTACTAGTGGGGTTGACACTATATTACATAAGACTCAGGACGAATTAGATCGCATTAAAAAAGAATCGTTTTATCAACGTTTACCTTCGGCGGCTGAGAAGAAACGCCTTGAAGAGGAGGAGGCGGCACGCCGTGAAGCCGAACGTCTTGAAGAAGAGAAACGCAAAGCTGCTGAATTAGAAGCCCAACGTGATAAGCTTGCCGAAGCTGTAGTTGAGCTTTCCGAATCGGAGGGTGAAAACGAGGCTGAGGTTGATGATATTTTCATAACAGATTACATTGATGCAATAACTAGTGGTGAAGTCCAACTTGCTGTTGTTCCAGATTCTCCTGTACTCGAAGTTGATACTGGACCAGATCCATTCGATACTACCTACGCTGAAAAAGTTATAGTTGGTGCGGATAAAGCCAAAGGCAATAAGAAACTCGTAAGCCTTGGCGCGGCGGTAGAAGTTCTTTCTGGTCGCGTAGAACGCGAAAAAGCTCTAGAGCTTGCTAAGCCCAAGCGTAAGTTACGCAAAGGCATTAAAAATTTATTGCTTAGCGAAAGTGTAGATTTAGCAGATGTCGAAGAAGATCTTTTAGCGCCCGAGCCACAAAAGAATCTTTTTGATGAACTGGTTGATGATGTACCAGAACCAGAAGCTCCTATCGATCTAAGTGTTTCACTGCATTTGAATTTTATTCAACCAAAAAAACCCGAATCGGACGAAGAAGAAAAGGAAGTTGAAAGTGAAGCAGCTAAATTAGATCTATCGGAATTTGATGTCCTAAAAGATGACGATGATGACGAATTTGCAGAATTAGCTGCTGAATCTTTAAATAAAAAGGAAGAGATTAAAGTTATAACTGAAATTCCTGTGCCAAAAGCCGAAGTTCTTGCAGATGTTATTGATGCTGACTGGGCTGAATTTGAACAGGAACCATTACAGGAAGAATTAGAGAACAAAGGTAAGCAATGGAATGTATTTCAGTTTTCAAATTGTCATAGTTATAATTTTTTAACGTAGATAAACCCGCACGGCCGCCACCACCTGAGAGGCCAAAGACTGGTCCTCATTTAGTTGAAGGGGCTGTCTACATAAGCGACGACGAAGAAGCCAATCAAGACGACGATCCTTTTAACACATCTTACGCCGAACAAGTTATTAAAAAGACCACTGTTTTAGAAGAAGACGACGATTTTGATCCTAGAGCTGAGGAAAAAGTTGGACCACCAGTAAAGCCTCCTCCTCCTTCTATTAATTATCTATCACAACCCGTACGCGATTTATTAGGTGGCAGTAACACAGACTTATCAAGAGTTGGTCCTTCTCCTATTATACCCTCTATCCAGGAGACAGATATTGAATCAGAGGATTTCGATCCTTTTGATACTTCTGCTATTGTAAGCATAGTTCAACCAAAAGAAACTGAATTGAAGTTTATTGAACGGGAATTATTAAATGAAAATAGTTTAAAGCATTCGTTAAGTGATCCAGATTTCGATCCTAGAGCAGAGGAACCTAAACAAGAGCCCGCAGCGAATGTGCCGGCTGTTCAAGTTAATACTGATACAGATTTTGATCCTGCACGTCGTAAATCCTCATTAAGCTTAAATTTGCAATCGAAAACAGTTGGATTTTTAATTCCTAGTCAGGACTTGTTGGGTGGTGCTGACGGTGCAAGCAATAAGAAGCCTCTCACTCCATACTACGCTCCAGCCGCTCCTTCTATTGTCGAAAAGGAACACTCGGATCCATTTGACACGTCCTACGTACCGGAGGTTAAACCTACCGATATTGAATTGAAGCATTTAGAGAACGATTTACTGTCAAAGCCAACACTTAAGCATAGCTTGTCGGATCCCGACTTTGATCCACGAGCTCCGCCTACACCAGTACCTGCTGAAGATTTACTATCTGTGAAAGAAAACATTTCCGCCAAAGTACTAACTCCTGCTCAAGAAAACAAGGACTTGCCCTGCTCTTCCAAAGATATTGCAGATCCTTTCGATACTTCAATAGCGGCCAATATACAACCAGGAAAAGCTGAACTTAAGCTTTTAGAAAGTGAATTATTACCGCAAAAACAGTCCAATACTTCGGAGAGTGTGTTAGATACAGACTCTGACGCCCAAGAACTAGGCTTAGGTGATAAAGTTCTAACCCCTCAATTGCCTCACAAGAAAATTACAGTTCCCGAGGATATTGATCCATTTGATACGTCTATCGCTGAAAATCTAGCTCCAGGTGAAACCGAAATAAAACTGCTTGAGAGTGAGCTTATAAATAATTAAACATCAAAACTTAAAGTGAACCAAGATGGCAAACCCCTTTTTAATGGATGATGAGCTAGTGGGCGTAGACGACGCAAGTATAAATCCATTTTTGGTGCAAGGTAATGAAGATATAACAGCTGACGATAATCCTTTTTCTGGAGAAGCCTGTAATCCTTTTGCGTTTGGAAATGAACCGGAGGAACAGCAGGAGCAACAAACTAGCGGCGAATACGACGCTGCCATGAGTTTTTTTGGTACCACTATTGAAGCCGAGGACGATACTTTAAGCGTAAAGTCAACGGCAGATGAGGAAGAGGATACAAAAAAGGCACCCCCTTCTCGACCTGTACCTCCCAAAACTCAGGAACTTATTAACACAGTATCAAGTCAGTTAGAAGAGACTAGCTCAGAGTTGCTAGGACGTATACCAGCAACGCGCTCTCCTAGCCCCGTATCCATGAGAGATCTGCACTCGCCTAGTCCAACGCCAGATAGTGGTTTGGCCGATCTCTTAGATATGTCTGAAGATGGTTCCTCGACAAATGTGCAAGGATTTGACATTGATTTAATAGGTGTTGGTAATATTAATGACAATCCCTTCGGTGTGCCCACAGGTATTCCTAATATACATGGCGCTGCACCCATGCCTTCGTCAGCCAAACATCAGCCTCCCCGACCTCCACCTCCCAGACCAGTTCCGCCAAGACCAGCACCGCCAGCAACTGTTAGCCAACAGCCGCCTCAACGGCCTGCTCCTCCCACACAGCCAACAGCAACAACAACAACTGCAGCCGACCCTGAAGATCTTTTCGATATGTTTGGTGCTGTGAAGCCTCCTAAGCCACCACCACCAAAAACCAAAGAAGATATTTTAAGTCTGTTTGATAAACCAACACAACCAACCACTAAACCTGACTTGCTAAGTGATGATATAATCCTGGATTCAACACCTGCAACCGAAACTGCTATTGCATCGGAATCAGAAGCAGAGAAAGTGGAAGAGCCTATATTTAACTCGGTTTTAACCCGCCCTGATGAAACAACGCATAACATAACTAGTGAACCTCCAGCGGCAAGTAAGAATAAAATTGCTCCGCAAGAACTGTCTAGTAAACAAAGGGCACCTACACCTGACATTGAAATAACGACTGTTGAAGACTTACCTAGGTCTGACGATGAAGAAGAGGCTGAACCTACATCACAAGTTCCGTCAGTAGTAATAGACACAGAACCTAGTCCGCCTGGGGATGAAGATGATATATCTGTACAAGCTCAAATAGCCACAACAGCGGAATCGGATCAAAGTCCCCCAACAGAGACCGCAATTGAACAAGCTGAGCAGGAACCATTACAAGAAGCCTTTTCTGACATTGCTGTAAATGAGATTGAAGCGGAACAAGCAGCAGAGAAAATGGATACTGGTTTTGATTTTGCACCTGCTAGTGATGGTGACTCAGCAAATCCATTTGCAAGTCCAGATGAAGAAGAAGAAACGTATCCGCAAGCTGAAGCGGTTACTAATATATTTGCGGTTGATGATTCTCAACCGACAAATGTGGTAGAAAACATATTTTCAACACCTGTAGAAACGGACGTGCCAGCCCTTTCGTCGATCAACATATTTGCGGCTGACGCGGAACCAACTTCTGAAGAACCTATCGCTTCATATGAAACCAATATATTCGCAGAGCCAGATGAATTTGATGCTTTCGCTGCGAAATTTGAGTCTGTCAAAAAAGATAACGTCAGCATTTTGGATGGTTTTGGTGGTTCTGGAGCTGTGACACCTACAGTAGACGGTAAGTTCTTTGAATTTTTATGAATAAGTTATACAAATAAAAATATTTTTTTTCAGCTTGGGGTGATAGCGCATTTGGAACGCCAAACGCCGCTGCAGATGTAACGGATGGGTTCGGAAATGAAGATGACGACTTTTATGCTTTGCAAGCTCCGGTGCGTTCCGAGTCTGTGGAATCAATAGAAAAAGATTTCAACGTTGTTATTCGACCAAAAACGGAAGGATCTGCTGTCGTTGCGCCTCAATTAGCTCCTCCACCGCCGACACGTATCGCTGCTGGCCAACACATTGATGAAACAGCATCAGTGGTAAATCCTTTCGAAGATACTGGCTTTCCGGCACCTCCTCAGCATACTGAACAATCAATGCAACGCACAGATTCACAAGAAACCCCTCAAACACCACTCTTTGACGAGGATGTTTCGCAACCCCTAGAAGATTTTCCACGCCTTAACTATGTTGGTCCTGGTTGGGAAATGCAACTGAGGCAACCGAATAAGAAAAAAATAACCGGCCAACGGTTTTGGAAAAAGATCTTTGTACGTTTGGTCATGCAAAACGATGTGCCAGTCGTGCAACTTTTTAATCAAGCTTCTGATAAGCAACCCTTTCAAGAGTTGCCATTACAACCGTCATATTCAGTATCTGAAATAGGAGCGCAGCAGTATGATCAATTTGGAAAAATTTTTACAATGAAGCTGCAATATATATTTTACAAAGAACGTCCTGGTGTTCGACCAGGACAAGTGACCAAAGCCGAACGAATAACTAATAAACTCACAAAATTTGCACAATATGCTATAGCTGGCGATTATGAAGGTGTTAAGGAATTTGGTAGCGATCTAAAGAAGTTGGGACTTCCCGTTGAACATGCGCCACAGTCATCACAACTCTTTAAAATCGGTTCTATGAACTATGAAGATATGAAACAGTTTTCGGTGTGTATAGAAGAAGCGCTTTTCCGACTGCCTGCTTTACGAGAACGTGCTTTAACTTATAAAATGGAAGAAGTCCAAGTCACAGCAGTCGATGAAATAATTGTCGAACAAGATGCGGATGGAAAAATTTTAAAACAAATCGCACGAGTAAGACTTTTCTTTTTGGCTTTTTTGTCGGGTAAGACGAGCTTTAACGTTTATAAGCATAGTAAATGACGGTTCCTGTTATACTATTGTTGTATTTAGGTATGCCAACGATCGAGTTGGGCGTAAATGATATGTGGCGTCAAGGTAAGGAAGTTGTAGGTCGTCATGATATTATACCAGTCGCTACCGAAGAGTGGATACGTTTGGAAGCTGTGGAATTTCATAGTGTAGTCAATCAAGAGGAATATGAAAGGTCACGTTTAATTAGGTACATTAATGTGAATTATTATTAGAAATATTTTTAAATTTTGCTTTTTATATGTAACGGAAAAGATTTCAACCTCCTGATGCCAATTACATAGAATTACTACGTTTCCGTGTACGACCACCTAAAAATCGAGAACTTCCTTTACAATTGAAAGCAACTTGGATAGTGACGGGCAATAAGGTTGAATTAAGAGCTGATATTTTGGTGCCGGGATTTACCTCTCGAAAGCTTGGGCAAATACCTTGTGAGGATGTCTCTGTCAGATTTCCTATACCTGAATGTTGGATATATTTGTTTAGAGTTGAAAAACATTTCAGGTGAATTTTCATAAAATATTAAATATTGCTTAAGGGGATAACAAAATTTTTCTAAAGATACGGATCAGTAAAATCGGCTCACAGAAGAACTGGAAAAATTAAAGGTATTGAAAGAATTCTAGGAGCAGTTGATACTCTACAGGAATCGCTGATAGAAGTTACTTCGGGTCAGGCTAAGTATGAACATCATCATCGAGCAATTGTGTGGCGCTGTCCGCGTTTACCGAAAGAGGGACAAGGCAAGTAATTGTAATTATGAAACGTATGAATTCGAAAGCTTATCTTAATTTACTCTTTATTAGGTGCCTACACCACTCACCAATTAATATGCCGTATGGCTTTGACTTCTTATGATCAGATACCGAGTGAGTTGGCACCAAACGCATTTGTGGAGTTTACTATGCCGGCAACACAAGTCTCCCATACGACAGTTCGTTCTGTAAGTGTTCAGGATTCTGAAGCTGACGAGCCACCCGAAAAATACGTACGGTATTTAGCCCGGCATGAATACAAGTAAGTAAATATCTTTGGTTTGCTACACACACACACACACACATATATATATATATATATATATATATATATATATAAATATATACATATATATAGCTTAGGAGCGTTATTTAGTTTTGGTATATTTTATTTAGGGTGGGCATTGAAACTACGCATGGAGAGACCACTAATGCGTATTTGGCCGCAACTAGACCAATACGTGAAGAACCCGCTGCAAAACCAGTTGCCTCTCCCGTACCCCCTAGTGACTCAGATACAGATTCCAATTAAATTTTAAGTTAAGAAACATTTAGTATATCATTCCAAGTCGCAAGTCGTTTAGAACATAAAGAAGATACATTTAAAATCCATATATACATATATACGTCTCACTATAGAAATTAAAATTTAATTAAGCTTATGAACGTACACATATAATTATATAAACATATACCTATAAATATTAAAAACAGCAACAAGAAAGTTCTAATACATGAAAACTACTATTATATATTATATATAATATAAAACGTTATCATAATTAATATTTAAACACCCATTATATTAAAATTATTAATCTCACCGATACCTAAGTTGCTGCTGAATTAAGATATGAAAGATATTTAAGGCATAGCGCAGTTTGTTTGCGGCATTCATTGTAGCGGCACATTGTGTATATTTAAACGTACGTACATATATTAGTTGACAATAATATAAGATTATGTCTTAAACTTGCATTGCAAGAGCCAAGCCAAAGATAGGTGAACGAAAAATTACACAAAAATAATTAAAAAAAAAAAACAAAAAAATAAAAATTATCATAGGTATCAAGTGTTTAAAGGACTTCATAACCAATATATATATATATTTAAACTACACTTAAACACTTACATTAACACTTAAATTAAATTCTTATCGTGTGTGTGTGTGTGCGTTGAAAAAAAAAATAGTAACACTACTATAAACTAATAACAAAACTGAATTCACCCTTGCAATTTATTGTTCATATAGCGAGAAAGAGACGACATTTTACTTATAATCATAAATCACACCCGCACACACACATACAGATAACATAAAAAAAATCATAAATATTATTGTTATATCAATACCAAGACACGGCATGTAGTTATATTATTACAATAACAGAACAACACGAGAAAACACGCTGTAACGAAAACAACTTATACTAGTGCAATATGCAGAACAACTTAAAAAATGCTACATAAGTTAAAAAAACGAAAGAAATAGTAAAAAAAAACACATAAGAAAATCCATGCAAAACAAAAAAAGAAAAAAATTCTTAAAAATTTCTAATCTAACGTACATACATACAAACCTTACAATAATACGAATCGTAAAACTTGATTTTAACAAAATTTCACTTTTCAATTATTCTAATCTATGTTCTGAAGGTGCTTGTAACACAAAAGCATTTTAGTAAAATCTTTGCTTTGTTTGTCAAAAGATTTGCAACAATTTACGATTCTGAATTATATTCAAGACTCGTTTTTTAAAAATCATAAGAGCTTTTAAGAAACTTTATATAGCTCCCTCTCTCTCTCTCTCTCTCTCTATCTCTCTCTGTCTAAGATTACGGGATCGAAGAAGTATCGCAAACTTTAGGTTAGTGTTATTAGGTTTCGTGCCCACTATCCGAGGGAATAAGTTGTAGTAACTATATCAGATGACTTTTACAGAATAGACATATGCCTAAAAGAGATCTAAGAAAGTGTAATAACGGCATTAAACTACTATTATTTGCCCATCCTTTATGTGATATCGGAATTTCCGGATATAATTCGGCCTCGTAAGAGATAAGTGTAAAATTTGACTGAATTTTTTCATTTCAAGTTTCGCATGTGTAGCCGATAATGATAAAAATCGTCCGGGTTCAAATCTCAGCGCGCTAAAGCAAACATACAAAAGCACAGCACCCACTAGGCCGCGGTTAGCCCCTATCTCTTTCTCCTACTTCATTTCTTGATCAGAATCACGATCATGTTACACATGTAGTTGATATCTCCTCAGTGACGAAAGATAAATTTAACATTACCTTCAAAAAAAAAAAAAAAAGAAAGAACAAATAAATTTAAGCACGTTCGCGAGGCATCAATAAATAACACAACTAAATTCAATCGGTGAATGGTGATCGTTTTGAACTTTGCCATAAGTATTTACTAAGGCTCTTGGGCTCGATAAGCTTATTAAGCATTAGCTTGTCTGTCCGCGTGTCAATCTATCTTTTCTTCCACTCGTCCGCCTGTCCGTCTTGGTTTCTTATATTCAACTTTCGGTGCACCGACATATTCTGGCCCAGAAACGTACGCTATTGGGATCGGACCACTTTTTTAATCACTGTCATAAGTGAAGCGGTGTAACGCATTTAATGATGGGACGTATCCCACTACAGTCTTTTTATTTGTTTTTCTTTTCTTTGCTTTTCTTTTCTTTTTTACATTTTCTAATCATATACTCCGTACATCAATTCCGAGCAATCTCTTACTAATTTCATGCATGCTAGGGAAGGAAGAATCGATATATTGTAGACAATATCTTTGGATGGAGATAATTTTTTTCAGAAGAACCAAAGATATATTTTTAAAAATTTTATAAAAAATATTTTGAAAAATTCTACGATTATAATAAATAAAATTTTAAAATGTTTTTATGATCGCCTACCGTCAGTCCTCGATTATTAATTTCTAGACTTATCTTAAAAGCGGCAACTGTTCTGCACAGAAAAAAAAAACAAATGCTTCAAAATAAAATTTTCGAAATTATTTTTGAAATATATTTTTCCTAATTGAATTTGTATAGTATATAAAAAGAAAAATGTATACCAATAAATAAATGGTATAAAAATTCAAAGGCCTACACTATTAATATAATAACAATAATAAGAAAATGAAACAAATTAGAAATAAAAAAAAAAAATAAATAAAAAATTAATTACCAAACTTTGAATGTTAATTACTGTGAAACGAATTTAAGTAAATCGTTGTGGTATTAAGTTTAATTTCAATTATCACATAAAAAATTATTCGGCATCAGTTGGATATTAAAAAAGATAAACAAAAAGAAAAAAAAAAGGAAAACGCAAATGATATTAAAGAACACTAACGCTCGGTCTGCATATATAATTAATGATAGTTTTATTAAACAATTAAATAAATAATTGAAAAATGCATGTGTTATAAATACATATAAACATATATTGACAAAACGTATGAGTTGAAAGATAAATTAAATAGATGTATAAATATATGTATATATACATATATACATATACATATGTGTGTATGAATATACATATGCATATGTATATGTATGTGTGTATTACAAAACAAAATAAAAACCTATCGATACCTATAAATATAAATAGCTATTAATTAATACAAAGCATATATAAAAACAAGACACTATAGTTAATTGATGAATTAAATATATATTACATAAACTTAACCTTTGTTTCTGTGTCTACTTCTTTTATCCGCTGCACATATATGCATATTTTATGGGATGGTTTTTATACCCATAACCAAAGCACGAGGGCTATATACATTTTGTAAAAATGTCTGCGACATCCATAAGGAAGCTTCAAATGTCCCATAAACTAAATAGATTCTTGATCAGAATTAAATTCTAAATCGATTTGAGCATATCCTCCCGATACTTCATGCAATTATTAATAGTACAATCAAGAAAACCATGAAGATAAGAAGAAAGATTATTCCAGTGCCTAACGTTGTACACAAAGCTAACGATCATATTGACTGACTTTATATCCCAAACTATTTAATATGATTCCAGAATAGGTAGATACTATCTTAAGATAATATAGAAATTGCGGCATAAGGAAAGCATTAATGTGAAGAGCTAGATACATATTAGCGGTATAAATCATCCGTAGCGTAGCTTAAATTTTCCCACATGATTTCGGAATGAAAGACACTTGTCAATCAATATTAGCAACGAAGCATTTATGACAAGAAACACACTCGACTTTAACATTTCCAAGATGGAAGCTTAGCATAAGGAGAAATATTAACAATAGAACCAAACCTAATCACTTTAGGAATACATATTTCCGGAATTATCAGAAGTTCACTGTCGCACACTACCCAAGCAATTATTCACACTTCATTCGAAGGCTCCTCTCAATGTACGATGTAAACGAAAAACATCATCAGCATTCTCCAAAAGAACCTGTAAATACAAATCATTCACATATGGAAAAGATAAAAGATTTTCCAAGACTGACCCGTGCAGAGCATCAGCATGCAGAGGCTGTAAACTGGACATAGCTTAAAATCTAAAAATTGAGATCTATCACGAAGGTGCGGAGTACTAAGTCGACAAGCCGCGTTTGAAAAATTAAACTAACCTTTAAACTTCCTATACAATTAAGCGCCTTAGTAAGATCAAGAGGCTCCAAAGTGTATGGTTTACCGATATTAATATTTGCTCAGATGGCATTAATAAGGCAAAGTAAGAATGACGTAATCCTGCAATCCCGACGAAAGGGATACTGAGACTCATAGATAGTCGCCATTATAGACGCGGTTACTTCTGATGTCATCGAAATCTAAGTTTTTTTTTTTAGTTTACTAGATAGACTTAAAGAAATGGGAATGAATATCTTAAGCCTGAACTTGAACATGACCGTTAACATCAACTGAAAGCAATGTTGATGTTATACAAACTATTGCAAATGGTTATCTGCCAACTTTCATTGAAAACATCGAACTAAGGAAAACAGCTTTAATGTTAATTGAATCACCTTGGGATTGGGTGCCTCATTTTAACTTAAGCTTAGGTAACAATAAAAAAAGTAAAAGTTGTAAATTTACAGTTACTTATGATGTCCAAAGAAAGCTTTCTCATTTCTTTAACGATGTGCCTTGGTCTGGAATCAGCCGATCAACCCAAGATATGCCATGGAGATGGGTTCAGGAACTGAGCATAAGATTTCAGAGCTATAACGGCAGTATCGAATAAAACAATTTCTTTACGAGCCATGAATTGAAGCAAAGTGTATGCACGACTGTAACACGTCTAAGTAATGTTTATTGCAGACGTTCTCCGGGCCGCAAGGATGAGGCTATCGCCTTCAAACTATGCAAAAATATTAGCATCTATCGTACGCAAGATGGTGTTGAAAGTGGGCAAAATTGTTAAAAAGACACACCTACATTGCAACATAAGCTGAGAACGCCTCTGCTTTCTGGATTTTTTGGTCTTCATTTATAAGCTGCTAAAGACATACGTGTGTTTTGCAATCCAATTTTATGAAGTGTGAAAATTTGGTTTTATCGTTTTTTTTTTGTTTTTTTTTGGTTTCTTGCGATTTACGTGGCACAGCTCAATGTAATTTTCTTACATGTTTTACATTTGAAGACGTTTTTCACTTTTTAAGAAAAAGAGTTTTACATTCGTTGAAAAACACCTTTTTTCCTGGTTCTTTTTTTTTTTTTGTTTTCATTGCGTATTTAAGAGATAACAACTTAAGACTATGGCAAGATGGGATGATGTGTAAATATAAAAAAAAAAAAAGGAAGCGCATATACTTGGAAAATTCATTAAAATAATTGAAGGAAGAAAAATAAATTAATATCTGAATGGGAGAAGATTCAGTATATGATGCCTTTTCTCATCTTCGCATCTCATTGGATTCGTCTCGAAGAGGTATTACCAAGGAATATGCGCGATTACCCAGTCCGACGAGATACTTGGAAGAAACGCCTTGAATTCGATTTAAAAAAAAAGGGAGAAAGTGTAGTTGTGTAGTGTCTCCACGGGTTTGACAACATTTTACTGAATTCATTTTGAAAGTGGCTTAAGTTCATTTACCGTCATTAAGCATTAGGTCAATGCAGCTTTACATGTACATTTATTAAATTGCAAACGAGTAAAAAAATTACTTCGGCTACTTTTAAATTAAATGATTTATATAATGTTTCTCATGATTATAAAACAAAAGCACCTAGAGGTGCTTTATAGAGGCCATCTACAAACCTCGATATACTTTTTGAGGTCTGTGTCTTTGTTGAAAATTGCAACTTCTCGTCTTTGCTAAGTTACAATTTATGCCAACTTAAAAAAAGTCCGCAAAATAACTGCAACAGTTAAAGAATTTGTAGAAAACACACACATATGCGATAAATGAAGTCTTGTCTTATCATCAAGATTATTAAAAAAAAAGAAACTAAGTTACTGCTACTAGCCATCAAGGATCGGGTGGGTGCACTACTGAAAGGGCCGATGTAAAAATCGAATGAAAATGAATGAAAATTCCAGCGAAATGACGTCATTTTAGACTGCGAGCGCCGAAGGTTCCCACCCATAGGTTTACGGTTAGTTAAGTTATTTTTACGTATTTTTAGGACTTAGTATTAGATTAGCCAGGATAACCACTTGACTTACGAAACTAGCAAAAGCCCAGATACGGTTCTGATGCGAAGTTGTATATATTAACAATTGGCAAGGTATTGGCCACGCTGGCTCCGGGAAAAGAAAAATGTACTCGATGTCTTATGAAAGCCAATATATGTGAATGTAAAGGAAGTCAATGAATTGAATAAAACTACAAACACTTATAATAGTAAAGGGGTTCGAGAAGTTTAAGTGCGTGAGGGTGGGGCGATATCGCCAGATTATTATAGCGAGAAGGGAATAAAGACGGTAGGTGTAAAGTTACACGGAGGTATAACCAGTGGAGTTCCCGCTCGGGCTGTGCGAAATACATCTTTCCTTGTGAGAAGAACCTGCTTGGTACCCAGAAAGCGAAACTTCGGCGAAAATTTGTTCCTTACAAGACTTTAAGCGCTATTAGAAAAATATACCTTTACAGTGGAGTTCCTTTTCCGTCCCGGATATGTACATGTAAGACAATGAATAAATTGTAAAAAATTCTAGCCAAATACCGAGAAATATCGCTACGAATTTTTTTTTACTCTCTTCGCCAACTTTGTCTACGCATGTCATGATAAATAGTAGCAATAAATTTGTATATCCTACATCCTTGCATATCGAGTTTGTGTGGATGCATGCAAAAATTTAGAAGAATTTGAGATACACGCACCCTTCTACTTTCTGAATTTTTCTTAGCCTATTTGCCCGCGTGTTCGTCTTATTTTCTTTCGGTCAACCTATAGATCGCACTTTTTGGGAATATTTGATGAAATTAAACACACTGACGTGTGTTGGCCCAAGGAAGAAAGCTTGATTGAAAAGGCTTCGGATCGGATCACTTTTTTGATCGCTTCTCATATAACGGCTTTTTTGAAATAGTCAGTACATAAATACCGGTATTAGGCGAAGTGTATTTAATATTGGACCGTAGTCCAGTATAGTGTTTTTACTTTGTGTTTTCGATAATATATTTTCTAATTATAATATGCGATCAATTTTTATTCATTTTCTAATTTCGGTCTGTGGTCTGTGTTGTCTTAGCAAAGACTCAATCCGATATATGAAAATAGTTAGTCGCTTTGGCAAAAATAAACTTGTGGGCTAAGTGCAGTCACGGCGGTAACTCCACATTAGTAATTTTCCTATTTTTTTTGGTACCTGTCAACAAAGTGTTGGCCCCATTTAGGGAATTTTTTTAAGCGTAAAAAAAGTAAAGCCAGTTTTAATGTTAGTTTCATTCGTAGCTTAAAAATGAGATGAGTTTAGACGTTTTCTGATCAATATGATCGCAAATACATTCATGGGTACGTTCGCACTTAGATTGATGAATGTACTTAGCATTGTTAAACGTTTCTCTTCCTGTACGGGGCAGCGTAAATCCAAAGTCACTATTGCCAATAAAATTACCAATCATAGAGTGATAAAAATTTATGCAATAAAACTCAACTTGCGAGTCCTAGCACTTTTGTGCGCGAGACAATAACCGATATATACTCTCACTTCACTCAAACAATGTATGAAAGTTAATAATAATATTTTTAATGTTTATATGTAATTGTTGTTGTATTTTAAAGGGTTGAACCAAAATGTGTCAATCTTGGGATTAATTACGTATAAAAAGTGCAAAAGGATTAGATGGCATCCAATCGCACGCTAGCAATCGAGCTCTAGTTAGCTCCTGCTTCCAAAATCAAATAACGAATGAGTCCCAAAATAATCAGAGCTTACCTTATGTGGACAACGATATTTCAACAGTTTTAAGATTGACATGGTGGCTTCAGTAGACAGACAGGCAGGCAGATAGACAATTGACAAACAGACACATAAAGTGAAGTAGCTTTCGCTTTTGAAGTTGGTCCAAAAATATATAATATATTATCCGATCTTCGATGAGTATGTCTGTGTTATATTTAATTAACATATTTAAGACGTTTTTCTGTGTGAGAGAGTGTGAGAAGAACATCTTTGTGGATTGAGGTGTTTCCTCAATTACATTCAAGTTTGAAGTCCGCTCATTTCAAATAATGTGAAAGGGCCAAATTTCGGATGGATTGAGAATATATATGTTTTATGAGATCTCTTTTGCGAATGTAATGACGAAGAATGATTATTTAAGCTGTCTCTTATACACATCTAGATGTGTATAAGAGACAGGTGTTATATTTAATTAACATATTTAAGACGTTTTTCTGTGTGAGAGAGTGTGAGAAGAACATCTTTGTGGATTGAGGTGTTTCCTCAATTACATTCAAGTTTGAAGTCCGCTCATTTCAAATAATGTGAAAGGGCCAAATTTCGGATGGATTGAGAATATATATGTTTTATGAGATCTCTTTTGCGAGGAGCTCTATTAACGATTTAAGAGTAAATCTGATTAAAACAAATTATCACTCGAATCTAATCTAAACCTTTATCTTTAATAAATTGTTATACATAGAATTAAATGGCACTAATTGTATAAACAAAACAAAAACAAAAACATAAAACTGAACAAATTTATGTACAGAATAATCACTTGAGAAAAAAATATTTATTTCCCTTTGTTTCGTTATATTTCTGCTAAGAAATATCGTAAAGTGAAGATTGCGAAAAATATTATATATTAAAACTGAAATTTTTCATTTCAATGGACGCCGGTAATCATATGAAAAAGTAACCAAATTCACAAATTTTTTTCTTTAAATAAAAAATAAAATGACAAGTGGTAACGATGAATGAGAGGGGCATGGGTACGAGATGTCTAAGTCAAAAGTTTAAACAATTTATCATTCAAGCTTAAGCAGTGAAACATCCAAACCAAGAAGACCAATTTTATAAATGTTGTGTGTTATGCTTTTTCAGCAATATTATATTTTGTATATATATATATATGTATATATTCTTCTCTTTTAGTCGAAAACCATTTTAGACGTGTGCTTGTGTGCTCTAACGTAAAACTAAGGCTGAACATGCGAACATACGTATTTAAGTTTAAACGTATGTGTGTTTGTGGGAAGTAAGTGCGTCTGTGTGTGTGTGTGTGTGTGTGCGTAAAGTTTTTAGCTGCACACCAAACCACTTAAGATTTTAGTAACTTCATGCGTATTAATCTTTACCCATTTTACTCGCTTTTGGCTCTGTCTATCATACCCATTCATATAAACATACACACTCACATATATATATGTATATATATATATATAAATATATATATATACATATGTATATATATATATATATAAATATATATATATACCTATATATACATAAGTAAGTAATATTCATTTGCTTTAAGGACAAGCTGTTTAGTTCATAGTAGTAGAAACGTACCAAAGGACCGATTGTATTCCGTAGAAAGAAAATCCAAGTTTTCTGTTCAAATCCTTATAAAATATGACATTCGTTTTGCTTTTGTTCTATATGAAGTAGAAAGTACATACATTTCAAATATAGTCCTTGAGCCTTTGTGGTATTTTGACTTATATAAGTTATATATCCACACACACACACACACACACACACACACACACATATATATATATATATATATATGCATACACTCATGCATAAATATTTTTATGGTAGGTGGGTATTGCGTAGTTGAGTATGTATAAGTTGGAATAAGACAGTTGTAAGCGGATTTTAAATGTTTAACATGAAAGTCTTGTTCGTATTTCTTCCCGCTTTCTCTCTCGCTCTCTCTCTCTCTCTCTCTCTCCCTCTAATATAAATAGGGAGCAAAGGAAAAAAAATTGTTTTATTTAATTTTTTAGGTTAACTTAGATCTGAGTGTTTGCAAACGTTCAATTATGTGTATGCACGATATGCGTCTGCGTTTATTAAAGAAGTCGCTATAATTTAAAATAAAATTAATTTATTATTAAACATTTATAAAAAAAAAAAGAAAAAAACAAATTGAATGAGTCCTACCTTTCAACTTCAATTGCTTATTTCAATTTCTTGCCTTTATTTAAGAATGCGGTTTTATTTATAACGAAATATATATCATAAATATATCACATGATCTAAAATGTGCAAGAGCGCTTTCTACGCATTCATATCCGAATGTTTTTATGTTTCTAATACGATCATATGCTTACGTGTTTTTTAGATTCTTAATTAAGACATCGTATCTATTTTATGTTCATATATGGACGGTTTATTTGCCAAATCGTTTAACAAGAAGTTCAGAAAAACGATAAAATATTAGATGTTGTTTTTTTAAAATTTTTGAATTATTATTTTATTACGGAAAAATGTCATTATATAAACATATTGTTACAGAAACCCCAAATCCAGTTCATTCCAGCTAAGTAAATTTGCCCAAATAATAAATTCCCTTCCATTTCTATTTTTGTATCGTGAATCTTTTTTTCTGTTACGCTTTTGCACATTTCGGTCCCATTTACCAGGATTATGGCTTCTTTTTCGTGCAGTCAAATTGCGATTGCTGCGATTTTTTCATTGCTGTGATCAGATGAAGAATCCGAATACATACAAAATCGTTTTCTTGAGCCGAGCTTTCTCCCAATCGTTGATATGGAAGAACCATACGATTCATTATTTTCCTTACTCAAATAATTCTTATCAACATCTTTCACCTTAATGTTATAACGGTTTACTTTTTTTAAAAACAGAATTCACAATAAAATTGAAATTTGTAAGTATCTCAACTTGTGGCAGTTCGAATGCAATTAATTTATATTTTATCTTTGTCGTACTTAGTTCGTGTGAGCGATAACAGCTCTCGTCTAACGGGGATAATGAAATTAAACGAACAACTTACAGATGTCCCCATAGATGTCCCTATAGATGTCCCCTTGCAAGAATAAATACTTTAGATGGAGTGTTTGGGGATTACTTTTGGGTGTTGCAAATGTTTTGATAGAATGAATATGCCTCTCGGTCTTTGACGATGAGTATAAAAACTCATTTACGGGAAACTTTATTTGCCCTCCTTAATTCCAAGGATAGTGCTGCTAAAGCCTTATATGTACTGAATAGTCGACGCATAGTAGGGGAATCAAGAACATAAAATTAATATAAAGTTAAATATCGACAGCGGCTCTTTTGTAAAGAGATCGACAGGATGTGGGATTCCGCTTCTCAGTGCTCAATGTGTGCAATTCTAACTTGGAATGTTTTTAGCACGGGTTTCAGTAAATTTCTTAATTTAATGCTTATTTCGAGTATATGAGTTCTTTTGTGGGTAGCCTCAAAAGACGAATTATTTTTTCGAGATGGAATTCGAAAATTGCTTGAAAAGTGGGAAAAAATATTGGCTACGGATGAGTAATGTTTTCTGGTCCGAACCAATTTCATGGGTATTCGTCGGTCTTAGGTTGAAATAGTTCTCAGTTGAATACAAGAAAAATCAGTAGACATTAGGCGGACAAACAATTTCAAATCCACTAAAAAAATGATTTCGAATCGATCAGTGTAATAAAAAGTAAATCCATCTTAAGTTCTTCTGGAATACACACATTTGAATCGAATAAACCATGCAACACCCTATATACAGCTATAATATACACAGGGTATAATATACACAGATAATTAAATTCGAAGACATCAGCTATGCGGTAGATTTATCTAACCATCACCCGGAAAACATTTGACAAATTTATGTTATTATCATCAGCATTCGCTGTACTGCAACAGTGAAGGTACAGAAAGCCGAATGTATGTTTCATTTTAAAGAATTCATATATTCGCACGTTGTTTCTCTTTCCATCTACGCACGCAGTTTTGTTTTCTTTTTTTTTTTTTGTTACGTAAAAAGCCCTTTGGGGCATCAGAATTCTTCCGAGATTAAATTTGTTTCTCCATTGAAATGTGATTTGTAGATTAATGTTGGTTTTATTTATAATGTTAATGTTGTTAATCTTTTTCGTCAATCGCCAGCTGTTTCGGAAGGCAAAGCATCACTAACGGTCAGTTGATTTTACCACTTTTTGAGTATTTGATTTCTTAGGAAATCGTTATTCATTAATTCAACTAAAACGAAGACTTGATAATACTGAGTATCGTCTTCCTAGAATTAATATTTTTATTGGCAAGCATAAAATAGCCATTGCATGTTGATCATCGTACAATGAGGACCAAAGTCCCAGGTTCGGCTTGGTCCTACACTTAGCCTAAGTTGTTATTTTTTTATATGGTGTAGTTTTGTTATATCGTGATTGGGTTATTTCTTTGATATCGTAAATTTAGAGTTACCCCAATATGAGCTTATCGAGTGTAAGATGACCGGATACCAGGTGGGTTATTATATTCGAAGACATACCAGTTGATTTCGAATACGATTGCAAGTCGACCGTGACAGACAGATTCCGAGGGAATGACAAGAGAACTTCCTCTTTCTTTTTGGTTTGATCCGTCATGCTGAACACTTGAACGTTTTCGATTTGTTGTAATCCGGTAGATTTGAGGACACCACCAGTCATAGGGATTAGTATTTTGGTCAGGACAAAAGGAGAAAAAGAGAATTTCCCCTTTCTTTTTGGTTTGATCCGTCATGTTGAACACTCGAACGTTTTCAATTTGTTGTAATCCGCTAGATCTGAGGACACCACCAGTCGTAGGGATTAGTATTTTAGTCAGGACAAAAAGACCAAACCGACTAATCGTGACGTTAGACTGTAGAGACGAACGATTTATCTATAACTGAATTACGAAAGATGACGCGCTTTTTTCCCTAATTGTGTTACATAATGTTGTAAGAATGATGCGCTCTCCATAGGTAGGTTCGCGAGTAACTTAAGTGAGTCTCAATAAATTGATCGTAGGAATTTTCTTTTTTAGTACTCGATTTGCAAATACTGTGCCATTGTTAGGCTATTGAATTGGAAACGAATAACGTCACTTATTTATCCAGTAGACATGCATTGCGTAGGGTATTGTTTATAGGTACAAAGACAGGATAAGTTTTCTAATTATAATTTATTGTTAAATGAAGAAGGGCACGTTAGCAAAACCGGCGAGAAAATACTTGGCAAATAAAGAGGTATATGAAATTTTCGTAAAGAAAATTTTTAGTCTTTGTAGTACTTTTAAGCATTTTATCTCATGTCGTGGCTTACAACTTTTCCTTAGTGTTATTAAATATGATCTGCCATTTCAATTAAGTTCGACGTTTTGCTTTACTTATGTTACTAGAAATTCGCAGCTTATTATTCCTAGAATAAGAAGCAGTTTTTTCAGCAATTTTTCGTAGTTTGAGTTGCTTGCTGTTGGAATTAATTAGCACTTGCTCTTCGCATGTTCCTACATTCTAATAATGCGTTTTATTGGAAGGGTACTGTAACTTGTTTTTGTTTACAATCTGCATCTTAACAGAATACTTAAACGTACACTTTGTCTTGTTATTTCTAAACGTTGGCACTCCTTACTTAAATCCTTGTTTGTTTATAAAAAACAATAATAAAAAACATAGGCAAGTTGAAGTGTTGCTATAGCTACTTCTTTCATTCGAATTGTTTTTCTTAGTTTGATCTCCTTACGTGGCTGAGGAGCCAATTTGTAATACTTTTATTTTCTTTCATTATAATTTATTTATATTATAATTTGTATTATAATTTTGCTTATGTATAAATGATATTTTGTTACATACGATGTATGTTTATTGGCCTAAGGAAAGGCCAATAAACATTTTTATATTTAGTCTTTACTACTACTCTCTCCTAGCCGCAATGAGAAATTTCTTACAACTCGTTCTAAACTAGCACTCATCCCAAAAATATGCTATAAAAATGTATGCAGAACGCTCAGGAAATGTGTAAAGAGATTGCATATGAAATATATATATGTAATACTTATCATATACTTATGTGTGCATAAACACGTATGTCCGTATATATGTATGTTTATATACTATTATAAATATGTATATATATGTGTATGTGTGGTCCTTAGAATAATTGCGGTGAATTTTTGCATCCGTCACCTCGGGAATGAAAAACAATGTAATAAATTTATCTGTTGGCTATCTGCGAAAAGAGGCGAAATGCTTTTGCACAGAATATAAGTTTAATTCACATATTATTCATAACGTATATGTAAGAAATCTGTTCATATATTTATTAAAGTAAATGCTTTCCGGTCGAAAGTGGAGGAGAAATTTAATACAAATCTTCATCTTTTGTGTCAGATGAACATCTAAATGTAGATTGCATCTGAAAGCATCAATGCGAATTCTCAATAAATAATACATGCGTGTTTCACATTGACTGATAAAGTTAATATACCTTACGATCGTTGATTCAATAAAACAACGTGTCACATAAATCTTAATGAAAATAAATAAAATTCACATAAAATTATCTATGTTTTGAATACATGTGTATGTCTAGCAGTAATAGCGATAGCAATGGTAACAAAAATTTATTTACTGTAACTTTTATACGCATTACTGATTCTCTAAATTTTTAAACATAAATTACATTAATAGCTGTTAGTGCATATTTAATGACTGAATAAATGATAAAAATGTTGGCACATGATTTGCTATCATGGGTGGGTGATGACCCTCGAACGAATTTTGTTTGTTTTTCGCTTATATCAGCCCTAAGCTTACGTGTTGTTATTTACACAAATGATTTTTTTTTTTTGTTTTTTTTTTTTTTTTTACAAAACGCGCAATAATCATTTGCTTTCAGTTTTCTTGAAAGAAAACATCGGATATTTTGAAGCCTGTCAAAATTATTGATTACATTATAATCTCTAATCGGTTAAGTTGCTTTAGCGCGCGTACAATGTGTTTCAGAACCGAAAAAAAAGAGAAAAAAAAACAAATAACGAAAGGAAAACAATTCCATTTAGCCGCTAACAAATTGCACGTACAATGCACGCGTCGAAACCTGGACGGGCGGTTGGGTACCGCAGCTAATTTAGTTAGCAGTAATTGTAGCAGATTGCAATAAAAGACTCAGTAGATATTCTATACTCGTTGCAGTTGTTCTTGCTTTTACCATGGGTTCATGGTTGTCGTTTTTTGGTTTCGCCAACGATATATAAAAGTGCGAGCGAGTGCTATGACTGTTGTAGATGGCACGAATTCTTGAAACAAAATGTAATCATTGAAACATTGTTTTGCTTTTAAAATATTGCAATTTGGTGTTGTTTTTGCCAATATACCCAGCTGTCGTACAATTGCAAATTAAAAAAAACCAAAAAACAAAAAAAAAAAAAATGTAAAGAAAACTAAATGAATAAATAAAAGAGAACACATTAGCAAACTGATCGCATTTAAGGCAATTATTTCTGCTTTGCATCGGCCAAGCTGGTGAAATGTTTCATTTAGATGAAATAGTACTAGTAGTGCTAATGAAATGACTTTCGAGGTTAAATTGATTTAGTCGGCCTTCTCTTTGTCTGTCTATATGAAAATGAACGTGGAAAAATTGGTGTATAAAACATATCTTTATACCTAGCTTACGTTCATAGTTCATGTACTTAATAAAGTTCGTGTACTTAAATAAAGAAATGAGTCGACTTTAACTAATTGGATTTAAATGGATGAGATTTTAATTATTTCGTGGTAAAATTTTATCTTATTTCCTTCCGATCATCAAAAATAAGTTTTAAAACTTCTGTGTTTGTAATTTAATTAAATTTTGTTGGTTTTTCAAATAAGCTTTTTTTTATTTAGAGAACTGGATGATGGTAAAAAAATTTTATCCCATCCACTTTTATATGACAAATATGAGAAGGCTCGGAACGGTTAGGCAGGGCTGAACTCTTATGCATTGAAATCTTAAAATTGTGTACGTTTTAGTCGAAGCTCTGTTTGTCGACATCCAACGCCATATTTAATTTATAATTAACACGCTTGGCTTGTCACGTCTACGTTCACATCAAAGGAATTGTTAAGGAAAAGATAGTACGCCGACTTGTAGCGGGCGCCATTTGACGACCACAACTGGAATTATCTATTTTCAAAAAGCTCCACTCCCTTGATTTATATAATTATTTCATTGTTACAAGATTTCCTCCCAATTAGCTTCGTAGAGTCCATTTCTTCTGTCCTGTCCTGTAAGTCCTGTAACGACTTCACTCGATTTAATGCGACCAGCTGTTAAACATCTTAGGTTCTTACATCTTGTGAACTGCAGAAGCTTAAAAAAGTATAATTGACTTTTTTGTTGTTGTGATTTTGTTAATCTTTCCAAATTAATAACCGCCAGCTGTATAGGGCTGCATAGGAATTTTCCTAACTTTCCGTTATGGCACACAGCCTTTTGAATACAGAAACAATTTTTTTTTTCACATTGTTTTGCAATCGTAACTGAAGGCGTGTGCGAAATTTAAGTATGACCGGACATCCGGAAATATAGGCTTATAATGTACAGAAAAGGTATTAAATGAATTTTTCATTTTGAAAAGGCAAAAAAGCAATCAGAGTATAGTCGTCGGCGATCCACCATTAAATACACTACAACACGTCGCTTAGTGCAATTATTTCGAAAAGTCTTTGTATGGGCAACAATCAAAAAAGTGGTCTGCTCCTAAATACCTACGAAATTGCGATCCGTAAGTTGAACATAAAACAACAAGGCGGACAGACAGGAGTTAGACATCAGAAAATGATTCTAAATCGATCGCTACAAGTTTGTACAAATCCGCACAAACTTAATACACGCTTCTATCACAAATGGTGTACGGTACAAATAGGGATTTTTTTATTTTCTTCTAATTCACTTTCGTCATTAGATGCGTCTAACGACAGTGCTGGACATACTGAATTGTCATTAGTGGGTTGTCATCTGGGGTCAGCATCGCGGAGTTTTAAAACTACAGTCACTTTAGGCCCATTCGGCTGTGTAATTGTTGTTCTTGTGTAATCATTATTTTTTTTATCGTCAGATGTACTGTCGAGATTGTGAAATAATGTCCTAAGATAATGTTCTTCGAAATTAGAGCACTTTAGCATAACTAAAGTCAACGAACTGATTTTTCTTTCGGTTTGTGTCGCTACTAATGCCTGCGGTTTATAGAAATTCCTACACTTCAGGCGATGCACTTGATGTCCACCTTTCCTTGCGTGATTTTTAATAGATCCAGCAGATTGCAAAATGCAGGTCTAATCACCTAGAGTGAAATCATCGGTTCAGATGATTTAAATTTGGTATAGCAAACATCAGCATAACTGTTTACTATGTGATTCGTTTCAAGCGCAATAACGTAAGCGATCTCCCGCTTTTTATGAAGATTGTTGGATTGTAATCGGATATTTTTCTAAAATAATAAAACTACGACGCACTTAAATACGGTAATCCTTGCATCTCAGTGTATCCTTCGCCTTGGCTTCATTACGTTAGTCTTTTCTTATTAAATGCATTCGGTTCTCACCTCTCTTTCATTTCTGGTGTTAACTTGATTATATTGCATGCATGCTGCGGATCGATTTTTTTTTTTTTGGTTTAAAAAAAAATATTCTTCTAATGTTATTTTATATGTGTTTTTGCTACGGCCTTAAGTCCTCTTCTGTCTGAATTGGCCAGTTATCGATAACATGTTCTTGCCGTAAAAATCGAAAAAACTGTAATTGATCAAATTGCGCAAGTACTTTCAAATGTTTAATGTGCATGATGACGTTTCCTTTCCACTTGGAGTTAGTTCTTCTTAAAAGTGTACCGAATGAATTTTTTCTCCCAGTTACCAAGTCCACACAGATACCTTTCCATTTATATCTTCCCGCAATTGTCAATAATATGAGTATATATGTTCGGTTCATAGATTAAGTTTGTCCATTCGTCCAAACCTTTCCGTTCATTTGTTTATTGTTGGAATTCTCAAAATTGAATGGAAAGTGAAACGTTGGCACGCGTTACACGTAAGCTCAAAAAAAACTATCTAAACGTTGGTAGGAATTTTCCAAATTAAACATAGTAAAAAAATAGAATGAAAAAACGAAGTGTAAACATTGTAGGCTTGCAAGGCCGGCCATTAGATATCCTATACCACGTTGCTTACCACAGTTATTCATTCATTTTTATGATAACACAGCAAAAATTACAAATTTTTTTTTGTGTAAAGGTACAGTTTACACATAAAAGCCTGAATATTGGAGGCTGCCCAAAACGTCACTTGACCTGATCCAAATTTAGAAAAATGTACATGGACAGACATCCGACATATAGATTGATAGATATGTTGATCGATTCAGTATCATTTTTAATTCAGAACTATTTTTTGAATCGATCGATAGGTCTAGGTCAAGTCCTTCTGGATATTGTATAAATCCGCACAAACTCGATGCACCTTTGTACCAACAATGGTGTAGGGTATAAATATTCTAATAATATAGGTCGCCATAAATCAACTAAAACTAAAAGTTTACAGTTTATTCATATCATAAACTTTATTTCTGAGAGTCAATCGAATTTGTCTGTGCATTTATTTTTGCTGAATTTCATGTTTAAATATTGCAAATAAATCAATAAAAATGTCCAAAGTCCCATCATTAGAAGAGTTGGGCGAGTTGAGGGAGAAAGTCGCAAATACTTTACAGTTTTCCATTAAGGATATTACATAGAGTATACCTGCCTACTTGTACAGTTATGCAGACTGTCTGCATAATTGCTTCTCGTTTTTATGTTAATTTGTTAACATAATTTCAAATGAAAAGGCGTAGAACGTTAAATCTTTAAGCTGACTTTGTTTTGCATTTAAATTAAATTTGTTTTATTCTTTAAATCTGTTGAACAAAGTTAATTTGCACGAATTCGCATACATTATTATATTCAGTCATTTTTTCATGGAGATATATTTCTCTTTATTGTTGTTATTGTTCTATTTTTTTCTCCTTTTTTCCTTCTTTTCTTTCCTTGTTTTTAGAGAATTTAGATAAATATATAATATTTCTTCTTATTAAATTACGTGCTCTTGTCAGAAGAATAAACAACATGTTCTTTATATCAAAATCTCTTTCTTTGTAATGTTAGACAATATTTTGTGCATATGTATATGTATCGTGAACACATGCATATGTGCTTTTGCTAACATAATGCAGTAGTTTTTACTATTTATTTTTTTCTTTCCTTTTATTTTTTTGTTTTTTTGTTTTTTTTAATGCCATTCTCTTCATTTTGACATATTACCTATTAATATACAAAAAACAAAAAAAGAAAAAAAAGATTTTGTTTTTGCTTATATTTTGAGATCTGTAGTAGACCCGAACAACCGGCATGCTGAGGGCACATTAAGTTAATCAATGCGTACGTAACAATAAAACGAAATCACAGATATGTCGCTGGTCACAACGAATTTTGTTGTTTTCACGACATAACCACCGTGTTTTACAGAGTATTGTTGTGATCACTGCTTTGGTAAAATCACAAAATCTATGACGAGAAACAAACTGTTTTCTCTCGTGACTGGTAATCGGCCACAATGTCGGAATAGGGCTTATAGTGCAAGATCCTAAGAGATTCAGTTACTGTCTTCTAACTTCAAAAGAATTTAATAAATGTCTTGAGATAATTAAGAGCATTTTGTATAGCGCGAAACTTGAAAGTTTTGTGATTATGGTCAGCATATGCTATTTCAAGAACGTTGGTCTCGAGATTATTTTAATGCTTTCCTAGCGAGAATCGATAAAGCAATGGATTGTGCAAGGAACTAAATCGCAAATGTCATCTGACCGAGCTTTGATGCTTTTGAGACTATCGTAGAGAAAAAAACCCAGGAGCTGCTCGCTTCTTAAACGAAATACGATGACGATAATATGTCTGCGAAAATTTTTTTCAAAAAGTTATAAAGAAATTACTGTCATTAGCGTTTAACCGTGATTGGATCACGAATTTCTATAACGAATCATGCCACGCTGTGTCTCTCAGACTCATAGAAACACAAAAACGAATCTTCTATTTTTCTCACTCAATCCAAAAATTTAGCACGGCGATGCATACGATGCATACGATTTCCAAACAGCAACCATGGCATCATATTTGATAGTCTCCTTGTGACCAGTGAACGAAATCAAAAAAACCTTCAAATGATGGTAAAAAATTTATTTATTGATGCAAGTTGTGCATACAGTTCCGTTCAATTCATAGTTCTCGTATTGACATCATGACTAACTTCAATTATTTTTTTAGCTAACCTGTTCGTTTAAAGTAAATTAAAAAAGTGTTGGAAATGCTATATGGAAAGGTGAAAAAAAAAAATTTATATTCGTGTCCCGATTTGGGTTAATAAAGCAAACATAAATCTCGCTGCCTTTGAAAATAAGAAAAATCTTTTTATATTATATTTATCCGAAAATATGATTTACAAAATTACCAGTTGAGATTAAAACAATAACATTATCTTGATTTTTACTATCACATATAATGTTTATGCCGCTACTGTCTAATGAAGAAAAAGTTTTACACTCTTTGCCAGAAATAATGGTTTACTTGTAGCAAAAGAAGACAAGAACCACAATTAGCTAGAGAGAGCACTAGGATAAATAATCCCGTAGCTCTAATGAACTCTATTATCAAAAGTTAGTCTGTTTGATGGAAATCAGATTTTTCAAATCTCAAGGTTAAACTTAACAAACAAAAAAAAAAAAAAATTGGAAACTTATTAACATTTCGTTATGATAATATTATCCTTTCTGAGCTATTTGGGCATATATAAGGTGACATTGCACTGTGTAAGCTGTTTTTTTTTTTCTCGAAATTATACATGATTCGCAATTATGATGACAACGAGACCCACCACTGTGTGTGTGGTTATCATAGTTTTTAATTATTTATCAATATCACATAAATAAAATTGTTTTAATTATTATTGATAACACATATTTTTCTGACCGATAAAAATTGCCTACGATTAATGAACGATAAATAACAAATTATGTAAGCTATTATTATGTATACAATTTGTTTCGATGAAAGGCTTATCATAGCTTTTGACATCTCATCGAAATAAATGAGGCCATTGGTAGCGATAAAATGTCTGGAAGAAAGTCTTATTCTTATGTCAAGCGAGGAGACGAGATTAGTTTATGCTTCTCATTATCGAGTTAGTTGGAAACTACTTTGCAATTTTTCGCTGATATAACCCATTAGTGGGTAACTTTTAACGAGTAATAGGCTAACCGAATACACCGACAGCGTATAAATGTAAAATATCATATATCATAGCTTAAAAACAATGGATTCTTGTCTTTCATTACGGAAGCCAGTTGACTAACGATAACCGTAAACTGGCCCTGGCCCTGGTTTGCACAAATTTTTTCTATTAAATTCAAGTCGAATGATTAGGATATCCGTGCTTTATTCGGGTGATCAGAATTCGATTTCTATTACGAGCAGCCGAGTAGGCAAAGCAACGCGACTAAACACTTAACGCTATAGAAGCAATAAATAAATACAAGTTCATTCAAACAAGATGGATTCTCTAACCACCAGCGTTACGCTTTAATTGATATTTTTAAGGTGTTCACGGTTTAATTTTAGGGCTTTTGCTTACGAAAATTAATGCATTAAACTCTTTTATTAAAAGACAAAAGATGATATCGTAAATCGTAAATTTAATGAAAAATCTCAGAGTATTTAATATTATAATAATTCATAATTGATTTTGATAAACAAAATACTTTAATTAGTTAAATAGCTTAGCTTAGCTTATACGAAAGGCAAACGTAATAATCCATTAAGAAAGAGTGATTTTAATGTTACTTATACGCCGCGTATTTTTTTAAAAGCAAAAAAATGCCTTAAGATATTAAATAAAATAAAGAAGAATTTTTCTTTCAATTTTGTTTGTAAAAACTTTCCCTGTTACATTCTGCCCGAGGGGCTTTCAAGATTCGCCTTGGGACAAACATTTCTTTTTTTTTGGTATATTTTTCTACAATATGTCAAATGATTTATTCAAAATTTAACTGCATGAATATATATATGTACATACGTACATGTGCTTTCTATGATACCGGGCACATG
The DNA here is from genome assembly GCA_000688715.1 of Glossina pallidipes. NCBI lineage: Eukaryota > Metazoa > Arthropoda > Insecta > Diptera > Glossinidae > Glossina > Glossina pallidipes. Next base: position 287,797 of record KK499928.1, on the reverse strand, counting down.
TGTACACAAATGTGTTTATATGCATAGAGACGATGGTTATGATAGAGAGATAGCATCATTATCTTGGCAATACGTGATGAAAATGTTGTGTCAGCAAATGAAATTAACGAATCATAGGAAAATCATTTAATGAAAATTTATAACGCATTTTGTTTTTGCTTTATGTTTTTGTTTTTCCTTTTTTTTTCTTGCTACATACTCACTACAACAACTTTCAATATGTTAGCAAATGTTATATATATATATATATGTACATATATATGTACACATATATGTCAGCTAAGCACATATGTTTAATAAATCAAAATGAGTTCCGTTCTCCCCACTTTCCTCTTCAAAATACGTATTTCGATGATGTGAAAAAAAAAAACAAAAATTAAACAATATTTCCTTTAAAAGAAAAAGGTAGATATTATATTAGTTTTTTGATTATTTTAAGAGAAAGGTTGCCTTGTTACCAATGCGAAGGCTGAACTTTCATTCATTGATTTCATTTTCTAAAAGCAAAAAAAAAAAAAAAAAAACAAAAATATATTTCTATTATTTATATATGTACATATTATGGTTCTCCTCTGAGTTTAGTTGATTGCTTTTTAACAACATATCCTTGAACTTGCAAAAAAATGTGTATAGAAATTTTTTCTTGTTTGCTAATGAAACTTTTCTGAGAAACTATTTTACTAACATACAGAAAGTAAACAGTTTTCGTTTTGTTAGCTCTTAAGTGCCTTTAAGAGTAAGTACAGTCTTGTTTAGAGAAAAAATATATTTTCGCATTTGTTCTTATTATTCTTCTTGTTGTTTTTATTGCTGCTGTTGCTGCTGCTCTTGTGCATACACGTGTTTATGTTTATACTTGATTACTAACAACAAATGTGAAGGTCACGTTGTTATAGTCTCAAGTGTACTTGACGCTACTGCATGCATATTGAATGTACAATTATTATGTTCTGTTATTGTTGCTTATGCATATTTTAAAAACTTTGACCCCGAAGAGATCGTGCCTGTTTAAATGTTTTGCAGCATAATTTACAGACTTCTTCTCTCTTGAATATTTTTTTCTAAAAATTGCTTAAAACGTTGCTTATAGTATTCATTTTTTATACACATTTAAAGATGATTGCAAAAATTTTCAATGTAAAAGAATTTAATGTAAAAGAAAGAGAACAAAAGATTATGCGTTCTCTTGCGTGCATAAGCAATCTCTATGTGACAAATTATGTTGTTTTCTGTTTATTAACACATTTTCGATGGGATACATGATTGTGTGCCTATCTTAAACTAATCGAATAAATCCTACACCCTTCACTGGAGGATGTGTTTGTGGAACTGTAATAAGAGCTTGAAGCCATGTTCCAAGACCGTAGTAAGAAGAAAATATTGAAATTTCAATAAAGAGTTTGCTTAATTTCTTTTATTTGCTCTTAAGCTTTCGACAGCTTGTGTGATACATTGTTTTCCCAAATGTCTTATTCGAACGCGTTCTATTTGGACGCAAGAAGCTGTCGCGATTGCACTTGAGAAATTTGACCTTTCGGGTCGTATGAAGAATTTTTCAAAATTATTATGACCGCGAATATAAGGCACTTTCTTGGCATTCACTACTTGTTTAAGTTTAGAATTCTCGCGACCCATGCAAAGGCGGAGTTTTGCCACGGTTACGGAGAGGAAGACCGCATCGCTGGGTGAACTTAAGGCCATACCAAAAGGCAATATCAGAAGTGCCTTGAAGATTCGAAAAATTGCTGACACAAGTGTAATATATCTAAGAGGAATGGAAGAAGAGGAGAAGAAGAGTTAAATATTTTTAGAGAAAAATAAAAACCACCTTGTTTTTGAGCACAACTCGTATATGATGGTTAGCAATAGCTGCGATATGGAAAAAGTACAGTTACCCATATGACCAGTCCAGACTCAAGAGGTTTCTCCTTTTCATGCAATATGGTGACTGTCGGGAAAGGTGAGAAAAGGGAAAATAGTAGAAAAGCGGCTGCAGCCTAGTGGACGTGTGTCTAATAGGTACGTGTTATGCCTTTACCGAATAAGCACGCACTCTAACTACGATTGACGTAAGACTGAATTTTGCCACATACTTTTAATGAAACATATTATTGTTATATATTTTTTAATCCACTGTTCATTTCTGTCTATATGACAGAAAGTACGTAGTTAACTGTTTAAATATAGTTCGAATACGACTTATGTTTTTCCTGTTCTGTACAGCTTTCGTAAAGGCTTGTTCTGCTCCCTCATTTCCCTAAGAAAAATATCAAAAAACAAAGAGTTGAAAACATGACTTATCCAGACTGACGGTTCAATGAGAGTAAAGTAAGTGAATCGTTTTCAGAAATATTTGTACAAACGATTTTAGGTAAAGATTCATAGGTGTGGGAAGGTTGTGCCAGCAAGAACGAATAGAAATGTATGCGCGTTTCCAGACAAACAAGATATTAAGGTATTATTGTGAATGGCGTGAGAGTAAATTGAAGCAGAAACAACAAAAGTGAAGCTTGGGAGTCGGTGATCCTCTAGTAAAATGGCTAAAGTATTACATAGTTACAAGAGTCATAAAAAGAAAATGTTTTTTGAATGGCTATCTTGCAAAGCAGGTTTCCATCTTTCCCTGTCTGATGCGTGGCAACACTGTTGACAGTTTCATGGGATTTCTGGATAGTGCCAACCTTTAAACGATACGCGTCGAAATTTCACGATATTTAGTTTACAAGTTGCAGTGGCTTTAGCGACGTTACCTTTGTGATTCTCAAAGCGATGGAAAAACCTGAACTTCGTTTGTTGATCTGAACGTTGACTTCTTTAAGGGAAAAAATATTGTTAACAACCCGCATTGGATTGAAAGATGTTATGTTGATTCTTGACTGCCAAACCAATTTTGTGGATGGTTTGCCGATTTTAAACAAAGTCATACGGATTTCGCCGTTGGTTTCAGAAAATATGAAAAGGTGCACAACATCGTTTTGGAGAACCGAACATTAAAGTTGCGAGAAATAAGAAAGATCTTTTTATACGAAGTAGAACATTAGACGAAACATGGAATCATTAGTAGACTTCCAAATCAATTTGGCGATCAGAAAGCTATCCAAAGCGACCAAAAGTGCAAAGTCGACTGAAGAGATAATGCTGTGCATATATTGGGATGCGCGTAGTATAAGTCGTTTACCTTGAGAAGGGACAAAGGAGCAAACACCGTCAAGTTATATCGTAGACTTGTACGCGGTGTTTATACGTATTTCTTGATTGATTTGCTTGATCGTTGCAACTTATTTGTACCAATAGCTTAGAGGCATCGACCTCTATTGAGTATTAAACAAATGTCGTGAGCTTTCTATGTTTTATCACTTTTTATGAATCATTAATTATCGGTATAAAACAATTTGTAAGCACGCAACGTGAATGTGAAATAGTTTTTATACCGGCGAGATGATGTCATGCAATTTAGTGTGTGTGTTTAAAATGTTCAATCCTAATGAGAATTTTATATATTTTCGGCTCGTTTTGTATAAAAAAGGAACGAAGAAAAAACAAAATGTCATGTCATCTTTAAAATTTATAACAAACGGAAATAACGTTTATAAAAGTTTGTGCCGCGCAAGTAAAACTTACGCTATATGAAGCAAGAAAGAAAAGATTTCCTTTGTTGGTTAAAGGTGAATCCCTTATACCCCAACATTCTTATTGGAGAACTATCTTCTAATTCCTAATCTTCTAATAATGCCCTATAGTAAGTGCGTAAGAATCTGCATAGATTCTTAATGGAAGTCGGAGCAATTTCTCTCTAATAACGAATATCTTACCAAAGTTGAACTTATACTCGCCCGTCGTAATGCTCAAAGAACGGTCAAATTCAATCACAAACTGTGATCGTATTGACAGCTGTAACAATATTTGGTCTGTTCAGAATGTAGAGCTTTCGATGAAGTTGCGTTGCGTTTTCTCTTTCCTAGAATTAAGACAATTGCAGACGTAGGTGTGCCCATCTTCATATACACCATACATATATATATATATATATATATATAGCGTACATACGAATTTGTTAGTTGGACTCGAATCCTGTATTGTCCGTCAGCCATGTGGTAAATGCAAAGATAAATGTAATATGTTATCTTAAATTGAAATACATTGTAAGAGTAGTAGCAAGCGAAACTAAAATTGCAAAAGAGCGAAAGGCAAAAAGTTACTCTGCCAAGAAAATTGGTAACGGAAATTTAATATTTTCCAGTTATAATTAAGAACACAAAGTTATGAAATATAATTGATTTTTGGTTTTTCTGCTAAGCGACCGGCATTATTTTTATTATAATGATCATGATATATGGATTTCGAGATTTTTTACTAATTAAGGCTTAGAGAAAATAATTTCTTTTATTACTGCTATGATATTTACATATTTATGTCCTTGACACTATAAGAAATATGTGTGCATATAAATCGTCTGTATTTAAAAAAAAAAAAAAAAAATTAAATTTATTTAAAGTACACAAGTCATAAAATTTAATAATACAAACATTCTTTGCCACTATCTATGGCCGTTTGCATCTTAATGGGTAACTTGCACGTGCCCACGCGGTAGAAACTTCGTGACTTCTAAGCGAACTAGTTATCGAGGAAATTTTTCACATCTTCAACTTTTGTGTCCTGCCTCGTTCTGAACGAGTAGTGGAGAAGGAGCCAGGTCTGCACAATAAGCCGCAATCGAGAAAAGTTTCCAGTCTATGTTGAAGATCACTTCTTTAGTTGCCGTTGGTGCATGTTGACGGCCGGACGGTCATGAAGCCTCAAACGTTTTATTTTCTCAAGCGGATCACTTAGCTTGACTAGTTAGAATTGATATCATGCAAGTGTAATAGTTTTATCATATGTTAGAGGTTCGTAGGAGATGATTAATTTCTGATCCGACCAATTTCCGCGCCTGAATACTCGTCTCTGTAATAGGTATGGATAGTTATGCTGGGTCAACATATGCTTTTCTTCGTTTAAGATTGTCGTACAGGATTCATCTTATAGCGTCCTTAATATAAATTTGATGAAGATAATCCTTCCTTTCATAGCGTCCTGACTAATAAATTCTTCGATTTTTGTTCGCTTCGTTTAGTCCTCATATTTCTTTCTTTCTGTATGTTTTCCATTGTACGCAATCGAACTGAAATTATTCCTTGAGTTATTTCTAATTGTGCAGTACATTCTTTTTACGCCTATAACCGAAGGTGGTTTTGCCAAAAAGTTAGCAACACACAGAGGGAAGCTCCAGACAAGCGCTGAAGTGGGTATCGGTTTCGATCCTTGACCAATATTGATTTCTAAACCGATTTAAACATTTCCATCCGTCCGTCTGCCTGTCTGTGGTACACATTCTCCTTGTCACACAGATGAAGCTATTGGCTTCAAATTTGCCAGAAACATCGGAAGTTTATGCGTGCAGGTCGATATTGAAAATGGGACAAATTGGTGAAAGCATACGCCCACGATAAAGCGTGCACTGGACACGTATCTGTTTCTGGAAGCGGAAAATTGTCATGTGCAAATATTTTTTTTGAAAATTTAAAAGTTTGGTGTGTGGAAAGGTTCCAACTGGCCTACTAATACCGAGACAGCATTATGCGGTAGAATACATTACAATTTTTATTTTATTGACTTTCGCTTGTGGGTGTTAAAGTGTTATAGAGTTACCCTTGCCACCGAACGACGAGACTGCTATAATTTAGTTATTGCCAACTCTGAAAACACGAAATCGATGAAGTCGTTTTTGAATGAATGATTGAATGAATTTGTGAATCATTCCTTCAGTATATTTGAAGAGCAATAATAGTCCTATCTTGGCTTACATGCTGACCAGAGATTAACATAGAAAGATTATATAAAAGCACAAGACCAGCAACTTGACCTAAAAACCAGAAGACTGTATCGGATAATTCGAACCGAATCTCAACTCAACCTAGGAAATCATTGCATTTTATAGAAGAGTATTCTCCAACTTATTTGCACCTATTCAAGTTTTCTAAAAATATCAATCGAAGACTCTTCGTCTTATTTTGAATGCTCTGTGGTTCGCTAGTAACACAACTATGTGTGTCACTATGTCACTGTGTGTTCATAGTGACCTGGATATTCATTGCTTTAAATATCGAAATGCCTCTTTTTCAAATATCTTTGCAAACTGGATAGTCGCCTAAGTCCCTTGGCAGTATCGCATCAAGATGAATCCAATAAGATGAGAATAATGACAAGGGAATAAATACCGAATCTTCTTCCATTTAAAAATTCATTTATTTATTTAGTTCTTAACTTATTTCAATGAATTTCTAAGTTCATGTTGTTGTATTGTTTCCACTCGAGGACAATAACTTCTGTTATTTTTCTCATCTCGCCATAACTTTTACTTATTATCCCTTTGGATAGATTGTAAATTGGATGAGTAGAAAAAAAAAAATAAATAAAAAAAATTCAAGATATTTCAACCTTTTCAACGTATGTGTTTGTCTATACTTATCAATCAGCGTATGTATGTAAGGATTCTCTACAAGGATAGAGCTGTAGAGAAAGAAAAATAGAAAATTTTTACATGTCTATTGCTTAGGACAGAGATGCTCCCAATTTTCCACCAGTTTGCCTTATCAATTCTTTTTTTCCTCTTCACCCTTAAAATCTCCGATTTTTAATTGTTTTCATTTTGTTTTTTTTTTTTTCTCTCTTTTCCAGGTTAATATATTTTTTCCTATTTTTTTCTTCGTTATACTGTAGGTGTTTATTTATTATTTTTTTAGTTCTTTTAATAAACGTTCTTAATGTGTAAAACAATTTAAAATAATTGATTGTTCACTGTCGGATTTTTGCACATGAGGGCGGGCGCAACGTTTTTAGTTGATTGTCATCCAAAAATTAAGGATATATTAATTACGTCATTCTCTATGCGACTTCATGCTATCGAGGATATTTTAAGTTAATATGTAGTTAAGTTACAAGTGGACTCTCTAGCCGTCCGCCTGACACCTAGTATCTACATAGCATTTGCAAGTCACTTATGTAGAAGATGGAAATTTTTATGAAGCTACTTGCGTCAAGTTATATCGAATTTATGCGAACATAGGCCGTTGAAATTAAGTTTTAATTTTTGTTTTGTTTTTTTCTTAGACTTATGTAAGTTTATTAATTACATCTGCATGAAAGTGTTTGGTAAAAAATCTTAAGGATGCATCGAAACACTTTGAAAGAACGTACAGCGGAAATGTTGTGTCTTGTTTGAACGCCACGCATATTACAAGTGGAAATAGCTGTGAGATGAGATGCTAGGTTTCGTGATGGAAAGGGGAAGTGGGAGTGGCGGGGCGTAAGTGGAAAAGGTGATGGGGCGTCGAAAAAGAAGACGTGGCAGAGCAGATGAAACGAAATTGTGCAATTATTAAAAAAAAGTGTTAAAAGAAGAGATAAAGATCTTTTCGGCTTACGCGAGATAGGGATAGAGTTGAAGGGTGAAAATGAGAAAATGGTAATGATAACTGCCACTGAAAAAGTTATATATAGAGAAAGAAGATTTAAAGATAAACTGAAAAACACCAAATGCAATGAAGGAAAAGGTTAGAGAGGGGCGTATACTAATAAGCTACGGTGGATGGATGATGAGACTAGAAGGAAAACGAAAGAGAAAGGGAAGAGGGTTAGCATTTTAATTCTAAAAGGTTTTAACGGCTTTAAAAGTACGTGATGTATTTTTTCTCCGTTCGTCTTTCCTCCTCTTTTTCTTTTTCAAGTTTTTAGTTAATGCACTGCAATTATGGTGTGCCACTTAAGTCAACTCATATCACATCTCTCTCTCTCTCTCTCTCTCTTTTGCGTACTCAAGATTCTCAAGAAGGAGATGTCTTTTCCATATTCGGTTATAGTAGGTGAACTTTCAATGATATTGTTCTCGAAAATTAAATAAACATTTAAAACAAGTTCATAGTTTTCGGATCGAACATACATATGCAAATTGTTAAAAATAACCATATTTATGTGATGGACATCAAACGATTCAACTCGAATGAGGTTCTCTTGTATATGTTATTTTTGCAACAGTTTTTATTTTAACGGCACAATTATCATCATTCTCTCTACGCGCGAGTAACTTTATGTATAGCACTCGTACATGCATGTGGTCTGATGGCTGTAATTGGTTTTAATTTAATGGAGTGTCCGTAACATGCCAAAAAGCTACTTTAAAACTTTTCGGAACATGTGTGCAAAGTACAATATAAGCTAAATTGAAAAAAAAGAATGAAAGAAAGAAAAAAGTTGAGAGCGCGGGAGAAATTCCAAAATATAAAAAAAAAAAAAAGAAAGAAAAGAAAAAAGAAAAAAACATTTATAATAAATATACATATCAAAGTGAATGATGTATACGCCGTTAAAAGTGAACTTGCCTCTGTGGCAGTTCGTAGTAAAAGTAATGATTTTAACTGCTATTCGGGCATTTAACAACGTATGGCTTACATTGCAGGTAATTGCCGAAAGCTGTTCATAATTATTTCAGTTTCTAGAATTGAAAGAGGTTTTTAGCATGGAAATGTTTTTTTCCATTCTTTTTTTTTTTTGTTTTTTTTTATTATTATTTTTCTTTTTGTAGAACGAAAACGCTTATTTCACGCCTTCTTGTCTTCTTTCGTAGAACATGTATTGCATATACGGTTTCTTATAATGCAGAAAATGTTTGCAAATAATTTGCATAGAAAATTGCCAAGTTTGACTTATAGCCAGAAAAAGCAGCTGTACACCCGTATCATCATCATCTACGCTTTTTATAAAATAACAAGCATACACACTAGGTAGTCTAAAAAATATATGCAGGCATTTAAAGGCCCAAAACTTGTACGCTTTCATTTCATTCAACAACTTTTACATAAAGTAACATTTGGAATTTACTGCGAGGTAGAGAAGTATACATATATACATATATTTATATATACATATCAGGATCAATATTTTTTCGTCCACCCAAAATATATATATATATTGTACATATACTGTGTATATATATATGCATACACAACATATCACATTTATGCGCATATGCGTTTCATATAAACATATTTGTTAATATGTAAACGTATCTAAAGATCCTATTGCCGTTTACAAAGCAACACAATGATGTTTGTTGCACGTACGTGAATGTGTGTACAATATTTATTTCTTTCGTCCTCTCGTTTTTTTTTTTTTCTTTTTCTTTCCTTTTAACTAACAACCGGCAATTTGCATGAATTTATAACATTTGCTTATATTCTTTTGCTTTACATACACACATGTACCTGCTGCTTTGACTGTATTTTGCATATGAAAAGTGGTAACATAGCCGAAAGAATGCTGAAATAACAATTTATTTAAATGATCTATGCAGACATATGTGTTTGCTTGTAACTATGTGCGCGCGTGTGTGTGTGTGTGTGCGGTAACATATGTTGACCAAAAATATCAAGTTTGTTATGCTGCCTAGAAAAAGAAGCAAAAAAAGCAACAACAAAAAATTAAGGCAAATATATGGATATATTTCGTCGTATGTATGTGTTCTGTTATATGATAATTACATGCAAAGGATTATGCCGAGAAGATCTTCTTTTACAAATTCTCTCTTCTTCTCCGCTTCCATTAGCATTTCTAAGCATATTATTTGTTTGCATTAAATTTCAAAGAAATTTTTGTAGATTTTTTTAAATTTCACTTCAGTAAGACAAGTAAAGCCATTATTGATGTCCGATCATTAAATCAAGCCTATACCATTTCATCTATCGTTCATCATAAGTTTGCTACTCATGAGCACCCTTTTATGGAATACGGTCCAAAAGGTAGACCAACTTAATTCAAATTTGATGCAGCTTAGTTTCATGTTAAGTTACTCCTATCAGCCAATTGTGGTCATAATGTTAATATTAAAACTTGCACATTAAAATGTATTTTTCATTACAAACTTTATGCGAGATAGGATTCAAAATATAGAACCATATGAACAAAATTTATGTGAGGCTAAATTCTACGTCAAACTACTTTTATGGCTCAATTTTCAGCATCGAATATTGAAAACTAAACATTTTCAACATATGAAGATTCAATTTTCGTAAGATCGGGTATATGGGATGCGATTCAAAAATTTTCCCCATCTAATTCACATTTGGAATATCGATATATTATTAGGAAGCGAGGAGTTCTAAACATTGTAATTGTTTTTCTTCATATAATCATTTTTCCAAATAAAGCGTCACATGGGACTTGGTTGGACAGGTGATCTAATCCGATTCATTTTCTATAGTATTCGTCGTTGGGCCAAAACACACCGGAAAGCGCGTGCCAACCAAGCCTCATTGCATAGCTCTGAACAAAGGGCAATCAGAAGGTGCAATGTCTGGTGGGTACGCTGGTTGCGGCAGAGCTTTACAGCCGAGCTACAACAGCTGCAACCTTGACAACTCTTGCAAAGTCTGGCCGATGGTGCTCATGCAAGGGGATTACGACCTGTAGGCTGAACATAGGAAAACAAAGCAGACAAAAGGATGGACAGACAGACAAGCATAGGTCGATTCAGCAAATTTAACGTATTGAAGAGAGAGAAAATTTGAAATTTTGGAAAAAAAGAGTTCTTAAATTATGAAAATATGCGGCGGAGTCCCAATAGATGAAGAAGAGAATTATAATTCACACAGCAGAATGGGTATACAGGCGGTACATTTTTGTTGATACAATATTGATGGATGTCATTGGTGCGCTTTAAATCTAATCTAATTAATCTGCCAACAATTGTTGTGTTTTTTTATATATATGTATATATGTCATCAAATGGAGGCATTTTTCCTTGACTTACACTATCCTTTTGCGATAAATCTTCAATAAAGTCTTGAATATTATCCTGGGAATCTAATGTAAAAGTAATGCTTGTAATGACTTATACGCTTGAACAGTTTTTCTACTTTTCCTACTCTTTTTCTTTAAAGATATTGAGAGCTTTGTTCGATCCACATGCTGTCCCTTAGATAAATGCAAACCACTCTCTCTTCGTGAGAGAGAGTGTTCTGCCTTTTTTTAAATATATTTGTAGAATATTTTCCCTACATTTTATTTAAACGGCTAAAGAGTTTGTATAACTTATTTTTAGTGACAAAAGAAAAAGAAAGTTGAAGAGCAAAGCAAGTAGATTTCTTCTTATACAAATTACGTTTAAATGCCGCTATCATTTTTTATAAATGTCTTTGAAAAGAATAAAAGTAAAATAAAAATAAAAAGAAAAATAAAAACTTTTTTTCATGTTTTCTAACAATCTTTAATAGATGCCACTTTAACTGTTTATGTTTGTTGCAAGCCTCTGTAACAATTTGGCGAATTTGTTTAAAAGAATGCTTATATGCGTACATGTCCGCATATATACGTATATGTTACACATACAGTACACACAGTTAACGTGGAGATGTTGAAGCATTCAAGTATGCACTCGGATATATGTGTATAAAGATAAATATGCAAACACATACACAAACGCACACGTGTAAACATTAGTAGTCATAGAAGTAGAAATAAAGTAAATAGCAATCAGTGAAAAATATTCACAAAAATTTCCTTCTTTTTTTTTTTTTCTTTGTAAACTAAATTTACTCAATTTCGTAAAGCACGTGTACAAATATCACGTAGTTTTTTGAATAAAATAGCGCACTCAGTATTGACGTATAAGAAAACCTAGATATGCATGTACCTAAGCGTGTGCAATACATATATTATTGATATAAGTTGATACACATAAGTAGTAACTAAGCAAGATGCAGGTTTGCCGTTTCCTTTCTTCTGCCGTTTTTTTTTTTTTGTTTTTCTTTTTCTATTTTTTATCTTTTTCTTCGCCTAGAAAAACCAGCGTAGCGTAGAAATAACTCAAACAAACCAATAAGTTTTGCCTAATCATCGATTGATTGATTGATTGATTGACTATTATTTACATATCCATACATACTATAAGTCCGTGAAATGAACAAGAAACGTTTAAAACTTTCTTATTTCAAGTGTTGTTTTTTTCTTTTTTTTTGATTTTTCCTTTTCAAAAGTAAACTTTATTTTTATTCCACATTCGAAAGCATATTTGTTCAAACATTCAGAAAATGTAACGATTAAATGATTAGAAAATATTTAGAAAAACGACAAGATTTGATTTTATGTATAAAAAAAAAATTAGCCATGAAAAATATGCGAAAAGACGAAAAAAATTTAATTTTCATTTTCAGCCGAATGCTATGTGTGCTCGTATATGTTTTGAGAAGTAAAATTTCGACAATATACCCAAATTCGGATATAATCTTAAGCGGACGTATCAATATGTGATGCTTCGGATTTTTTCAGATCAAAAGTCACATATTCTTCCCTCTCCTTCTTTCAAAGCGTATAACATAACTCATACATGTACGTACACTCAGTGAATGAATGCTGCAACTAATTAATGATCCTCTCTGCCCCATAAATAGATTCGATTATACTGAATTGACTAAGATAAATTTATCGCTGGGAGTGATTATTCTATCAAAATGATATTTTGCCGTTCCGTATGACCAGCAATTGATAGAATCTAATGGATTTTCGAGTAAGCAATTGTAGCGTGTCGTGAACGCGAGCACACGAACGATAAGCTTTATTTCTTGATCTTGTTCGGATAGTCATAATGTAATCACTCCGGCATCTTATGAAAATTTGGGAAAGGGTTTCCACAATCTCTGAGGTATATACATATGTTGAAAATTAACAAGTAGTGTTCTCGTCGGTAACAGTAGGTAGGTAACGGTAATGGGCAACGGTGAATTCTAACATGAGCTACTCTGATAAGGTGAATTTTAATACAGTCGACTCTAAAAGGTGACGCAGATTGCGAATAGTCCGCCTATTCTGATAAGTGACGGTTGATTTTTTTTTAATATGTAGCTGTGCGGTTGCAATACGATGAATTCTTTTAGGTAACGGTCAACTCTGATTTGATCTGTGCGCAGAATGGTAATACGGTCAATTCGAAGACGCATTGTTGAATTTTAACCAGTTAACTATGTATGACGAATATATAAGTCATGTTCTGTCCATTCGTTCTTGTCGAATTTCCTCACAAATTTTGTCATTATGATTGTGTAGCTGCAACAATAATGTATTTTGGAATGTGTGTATGTCATTTTGTCGAGTTATTTCTTTATAAACTAATTTCATTTCACACATACTCTATGTATGACGAGTGTGCTCGTCATCGCTATATGTTTGCGACGCAATTTAAATGCACATTTTCCAAATAGGTCGACGCAGTTAACTGGTTAATAGATTCTCCGTCCCTAACAGGCGATTGTAGATTTTAATGACGTTCATTCTAATAATAAATTTGGATGGATTTATATGTTATTATATCTGGAAAAAAGGGCCATGCGTGGAAACCATTTAAGAGTAGTTTACGAAAAGCTACTATGTAGAAGTGGCCGCGTTATCGAAAGATGAGTGGATCTTCACTTTGTGTTTTGTCTGATTCGAAGTATGAAAAAGATCTAGAGCGCGTTGATGTACCGCACATCAATGCCTTAGTTCGCCTAAAAAATATTTCAAAATGTAGCTCGAAACTTGTACAAACTTCAAATATTTCATCTCTTTCAACTTCAGCTTGCGGTGGTTACACCGAGTAAAATGTGATGAAACAAAATAGAAAGAAAAGTTAGGCGAACTTTCAGTAGATGCTATCTTTATTACACGATTCTCATATCTGGCCAAATGGGATGAAGTGAAGAGAGAGAAGGGGAAATTTTTAATCGACCTTTATTTGTTTTTTTAGCTCTATTTGATGAATGCCAAGTTAAATTGAAATGAAATACAAAGAAAGAAAAACAAATTTTGAGTAGACATCAACGACGCAAATATAATTTATATTAAAATAATAATTAAAAAAATTGATTATATAAATAAATTATTAATTACGAACAGAAAGAAAAAAAATCAACTTGAACCTTTAAAGGCTAGTAATTAACTTGGACAATGTCATTTTCCTGCAATGAATAAAAATCCAATGTTTTAGAGAGATTGTCTAAAGGCACTACCAGCTCTGGATTGCGTGAGTCGCTGTAACACAATTCAGGTGTCATAGTTAAACAATCCAAATGGAAACGTTTAATAAGCAAGCCAAGAAGCGTTTGCACACTAATCATGCGTGGAAATTTCTTTTCCCACATTTCTCCAGTCTTTTCGTTCAAAATCCGTATTTTTATTAAGTTACATACCTTTCTATTTGCCCGTGGCACAAAATCAACGGGCGAATCGTATTTTCTTATTAATAAAGCATAAGAACGATGCTTTTTATAAAACTCCTTAAGAGTTTCTTGCAATTTTGATGCCTGAAGCCAGTCTAAAGCGTATTTCTTCCATATGTCATATTCTGCTCCACGTCTTTCTTCAGTAGAAATTTCTGCTCTATTGACCATTTCAAGACCACTGATCAGACCAACCGCCTTCACAAGCATTTTACCAAAATTTGATTTCAAATGCGGAGTCTTGTTTAAACGCTTCAATCGCGGTAACTTGTCCAACTCATTGAAGGCATCCGTTTCATTCCTTATAGGATTGTAAAGTAAATTTAATTGTTCCAAAGATATAAACATGTCCAGTTTTGTGTTTGGTTCACAATCGGGCAGCTTCACTTCTTTGATACCGTTCTCCATTAGATTTAACGAAACTAAAGCCTCAAGATTGCCCAACTTGCATATCTGACCAAAGTCGGTGATTTTAGTACGATGCAAATCAAGTTCTCTTAAGTTCTTGAAAACATCGCTTGTATTGACAATACTTATATCATTGATTGGATTCTCTTGAAGTCCTATTGATGTTACGTGCGGCCATAAGCGGGCAGTTTGCATTATTTCGAACCAATCTGTAAAATCGCAATTACGTAAATTAATAAGTTGCAGATTATCGAAGGCTGATGACAATTCAGCAATTTGTGAATCGGTGGGTGCAGCAAAACGATTACAACTTAAATTCAAATTTTCTAAAGTTGATACCTGGCGGCATATGTCTGCTATGGTTTGCCAATTCCAAATCAATGTATGACTCAAATTTAATGTGGCAAGAGCAGTAAATTCAATCAAATAACCGGCACTGTCGACTGGAGATCCGGCTACGCTAATTTCTGTGAGCTGCTCAAATTTACTTTGTTTCCGAGCCAATTTCTCCAAACCAACGACTTCGAATAACGAAGCTTGTAATGATTCCTGTGCCTCACGTATCAATTGCTGATCTAAACTCTTTGCAGAATCAACTAAGTAGCGTTCGCGGGCCGCAGTCTCCAAAGATTCAAAAGGTCCCAGCTTATCAGATCGTATAAAACTTCCCGCAGTCGGATGCATGGTATAAAAGTAACGCTTACCGCTTACGACACCATTGTGTTTACCGCGGGTAGGATCATCCCATTCAATACCCATCCAAATACCTTTGTATCCACATACCTCTCCTATGTAGCGTACGGTCCCGCTATATGCGCCAATTGTTATACGTGTTCCTATCGGATAACGTAAGCAAGTGTCGTCATTTATAGCAACCATTATGGACGTTATTACGAGTCAATATCGTCTGCTTCTTATGATTCAGTTGTAGTTCTAATGAATTTACAGCTCTTTGTTGCTTTTTTTCCTTCAAAATTTTTAATAAATCTTTTGTATTTTCTCAAATTATGCACAATTTTTTGAATGACAAAATATGATTATACCCGATTGCTTTTCTTTTTTCCTTTTTTTATGTATAATATTTTCCTTTTTAGAGCAAAAGTTCTTTTTAAACAAGTGAAAACACTACAGTGGTTCGCAGTGCACTATATAGTAGCATACATCATCCTACAGCTATTCATATAGCGACTTTCCAAAATAAGGCGTTGTATGGGAAGTGATCGAAAAAGTGGCCCGATCCAAACTATTTCCAATAGCGTTTGTCCTTGGGCCAAAACATGCCAGTGTGCCGAATTTTATCAAAATATCGCAAAGAGTGAGGCTTGTAGGTTGGTCGTAAGGCGACAGACAGAAGGACAAAGAAGGTTAAATCGATTCAAAAATGGATTTTGAATTGATCGGTTTAAGAGTAGTTAAGTGTATCAGAAGTCCTTCTGGATGTTGTATATATCCGCACAAACTTAAAATATCCTTGCATCGCAGGTGGTGTAGGGTTTAAAAATGATATCTAAAACTACTATTCAAATTTTGATTTCATCATTCATGTGCATTTATCGTATTGTGCATGATAAGCATTTCAGCCAACCTGATTAACAAAGAGTAGCTCACATGCTAAGATTTTCTTTTGACTTGCATTCAGCAAAGCTTCATAACTCTAACCTTTACTCTTACGTTAACATATCTAGAAGATTAGGACCATCTTAAGTCTAAGTGATTCATGTAATATTGAAATTTTACGTACACATGAAAAAAACTCAAATTATTTCTGTTTATAGCAAATTGCACTTTGCCAAGTACGAAAGCTACTGAAAATAGTTCGGATCGGTCTACTTTTGACCATTTCCTGTATTAATTGCCGACCTAACTGTCTTAAGCAAAGTAATGGTATGATATTCAATGATGTATCGTGGTCAGCTGCATCGTTTTTGCTATATATGACTAGTCACTCAGGGGATATCCCCACACCTGTACCGTGATGACGGTCAGAAAGTAGTGAGGAAAGAGCAAGAGGAAAAGACTGACTTAGTCTGGGAGGTGTATGCTCGATGGGCGAATTTTACACAAACACTATAGCTAGGACCAAATATTCTCTACGGCAACGAGGTTTGACTTCACAAACACTTTCTTGGCAGTCATGATTCTTATTTACTTGGCTGCTCATGGATAGGAAATCTGTAAATTGTTAATGATTCTGTTGCAAACCAATGCGATACGCGTAACAAAATGCCATGCAAAACGATTGTGTTCTAAAACAAAACTGAAATTTTAAATCAGGTAGATTTTTATTAAGATTTGTATCAAAACAATTTAAAAACAAGCAAAATCGTTTCATCAGTGCTCACACATTTGCCGTCAATTCGTCGTCATTGTATAATTTTTAGACACGAATTTTTTCTTCTCACTAGTTTATTATATGCTTTGAATATTCTATAGTATGTGTGGGAAAAAAGTTGTTCATGATATTTCGGACTTTGCCCTAAGTATTGCAAAAACGCTATAGTGCTTGATCTTGTTTTTAATTAACACAACTTTACATTTTGCTTTTTGCTCCTTAGATGTTAGATTAGATCGTATCATTATAAACTAATAATAAAATGGGCGTAAGCAAATTTTCACGCAAACATCCGTTTATATAAATATTAAGTGCTTGCATGTATTTTGATCATATAAATTTTATGTTTATAAATGTATTTATTAGTACTATTATTATATAAATTTAGCCAGAGAATAAATTCTAAGACCAAAGTCTTAAAGCAATTGCCTCTAAGTCTTTCGGCTTTATTTTTATTATTATTATTATTATTATTATTATTATTACAATTATTATTATTATTGTATAACACTCTACCGCACTTGAGATTTGAACCCAAGACCATTGAATTGCTAGTCGAAACTCTTGCCTACTCGGCCACTCAGGCGGATGCAAATGCATTTAGTTTGAAGAGTTAGTGCTCTTTAAATTAATAGAAAAAATTTTCCATCATTTTCTACAACTTTTTCCCATGTTTGTGACAAGATGGCGATACCGTGTCGAAGGAATGATATTGGTTTGCCAGCGATCCAATCATTGATCCGTTTTCGCATTTAAAACCGCGTCGCAATCAAGTCACGCTGCATCGATTTGAACAAGTGTATAAGTCTTACAATTCATTGTCTTTGAAAGTTTTTGGTTTTCCAGGCCGTTCTTTGTCGTTGACATCAAAGTCAAAACTTTGAAATCGTTGAAACTAAAATCGACAACTAGGATATTATGGAGCAGCAATCACAATAAGCTTCTAAGACGATTTGACTGTTTGACAACAACATTGATACTTCGCATTACTTTATCATTTTTATCAATAAATGTCGCTGACCAAAATACATGCAAGCACCAAATCACTTAATAAGTACATAGCATAATATGTACACGTTGCCGTTATTGATAAGTTAATATGATTTTTAGCTGGTACCAACCTTGAAGATATTTTTTTGTGAAACTGTGAAAAAGTCTGTATTTCGTGTGTAGTGTCGTACATTTAAACAACTATAGCTTGCAAACTAATTGGAGGGAATACCACGAAATGATGACATATTTCGGTTGAAAAATCAGATGCGTTCCTTAATACTCATTTTGCATTTAGATGCCATCCTACGAATTTATTGAGTGATATATATATATATATATATGTATGTGTGGTTTTACATGCATGTAAATTCATCCACATATACCTTTATATGCATCTATTCGTATGTATGCGTAAATATATATATATATATATATGCTTTTGGTATAGTTTAAGGTTTAACGTTTAAAACAAAAGTTTGAAAATTCAGTTTCAAATATTACTTCGTGCGAATCACACAACGTTGTTATGGAACGCTGGAAAAATTCATGTGCTGTGGTTACTGGTGCTAGTGCAGGTATCGGAGCCGCTATAACTAAGGAATTGTTGAAAGCGGATTTACAAGTAATCGGCTTAGCTCGTCGGGTTGATCGTATGGAACAATTACGTTCTTCACTCCCGAATTCTTTGCAATCACGTCTGCACGTTATCAAATGTGATGTCGCTGATATTGAGTCGGTAAATGAAGCTTTCGATTGGATTGAAGAACATCTGGGTGGTGTAGACATATTAATTAACAATGCTGGCGTTCATATTAAAGGACAATTGTTAACCATGAATATAAATGATTTGGAGAGAACTTTGCAAACGAATGTAATGGGCATGGTATACTGTGCTCGACGGGCTTTCAATTCCATGAAAACGCGTAACGTAAATGGGCATTTGATTTTGGTCAATAGCATCATAGGTCATAAAATATTTAATATGGAACCGGGTGTTATGCCATTCATCAATATCTATGCCATGTCTAAATGTGCTACAGTGGCCATGACAGAAGTTTTGCGTCAAGAGTTCCGTGAATACCAAACCAATATTAAAGTTACGGTATGTAAATAAATTCTTTGACGAGGCATTTTAATCCGAGATCTCGGTTACGAGTAAATTCAATTTAAAATTTTTTAGAGCATAAGCCCTGGTTTGGTAAACACTGATCTACCACCGGAAGAATACAAAGCATTGCCTCAGTTGCAATCGGAGGATGTGTCGATGGCTGTATTATATTGTTTGTCAACACCACCTCATGTCCAAGTACATGAATTAATTATTAAGCCAGTGGGTGAAACATTTTAAGAAAATATAATTTTTCAAAAATATTCCTTTCGGAATGTGTTAAAATAAAATCTTGATGATAACAAATAAAGTATTCCAGAGTCTTCATAATGGATATATATATACAAATATTTAATATATTTGGGAGATTAAGAAGTGAAGGCGACTCTCAGCGTTATTGATGAGCGGATAGATCGGACGTAAACTGAGCATTGGTTTATCAAAGCTTTAAAACATTTTGATATCTTCTCAGTTTCCGTAAAAAGCTTATGAAGTACTTAATAGACTAGTCACAGAGACAGTTTTAATAGACTACGATCGATAAATGATGACTATTTGACGACTGAATGGTTTTCATTTTGTAAATTGGTTTGAATTTCACTGTCAATATAAGCGCAAGCGCAGTAATAATCGTAATTTATGGAAGTCCATGCCTCTATAAGTACAAGTTATTGTAGGATGTAAAAATCCGATCTCAGTCAAATAAGACCGATTAGATAGATTTTGAAGATTTTGCATTTCCAATAAAACGTTATAGGAAAACAAAACTTGCACGCATTTGTATTCTAAAAAAGACGTTAAAAAGACGTTGCTATAAAATTAAGCAAAAAAAAAAAAACTTGAAAAGTTTCAAAAACGTAAGCGTGAATAGAGATTACATTGAGAGGCTTGCGTTCAGCAAGTAATTGTGAATCGATCAGTATATTAGAAGCTGGGTGTATCTTAAGATCTTCTGGGGCTTGTATGCATTAGCACATACATAATATAATACTATGTTCGATAACAAAGTTGAATTGGGTTATAACCCCAAAAATCTTTACTGTTTTCTAAATTAGTACAACTGTGACAGACATTTTTCTCAAATGTAACATCAAAAACGTTATTAGTGTGTTTTCAGTGTTTCCGTTGCGTTTCAACCGCGCCAAAGTCGTTCAAAGATCAAGGTGATGTTAACAGTTTTCAATTATTGTCGTGTTGTGCATTATGAAGTCCTTCCGTCAGGTCATATTGTTATCAAGGAATATTTTGTGCGTGTTATGAATGCGAAGATATTGATTTGAAAGAATAAGTAAAGGTCTTTAGGGTTACAAACAAATTAAACTTATTTTTAGGACACACTAGTACATATCCTTGTATCAGAAGTGGCGCAGGGTATAATGACATGTATGGATACCGGCAGCCACATAACTTTTGTTCAGTCAAGTGCTTGGAATTAGCTGAACGTGTTGCTTTTGCCAGTGATATTCTCCAAGATATGCTAATGTATTCGAAGGAAAACGTCCACAGTATTATGTCAAAATTCCTCTTTCAAATAATTTTTGACGAGTACGTCTATATACCGGATGTTAGATATGAATATTGTTTGTTAATTACTTCACCATGACAAGTGCAGTGTTCAGTTTGTTTAAAAGGCCTGCAATATACAGAAGGAAGCTTCAGAGATCTCACAGAGTATGTTTTATCTTAATCAACATCAACTCCTAAACACGCCTTCGAAAGTCCATGCGTTTGTCTGCGTTAAGTATTCTCGTGATTAGAAAAATTTTGAGAAAGAAATTCAAAATTATTGTACACAAAAAAATGCTCCAAACCCGTCAAAGGACCTGCCTGAAGTTCCGCGTAATAAGTAGAAAAAAATGGAGTTTTTTACTCCTTACTCATAAGTTGCGAGGAATACAACGATACAAAGTTTTCTGTATGTTTTAAGGATGTTCAGTCCTGTACTTAGACAAAAGTGGGAAAGATTCTTCGCATCCATCCATTAATATAATAACAAAATTCTTCTTGAAAGGTGGTGGGTATAAAAGGTTCGGCTGTAGCCGAGCATAATTGCCTAACCTGCTTTTATAGCCTACACCACTTGCGGAATAGGCTATTTTAGCGTGTGCGAATATATGTAACACTCAGTAAGACTTAAGATAAACCCAAGTGTTGTATACCGACGCAATCTTTTCTATCTATTTGGCCATCTGATGTCTGTCGATGTATTTGTGTGTTCAAGTCATAGTTGCAAATATTTTTTGGAAATACTTTAACGAAATTTGATACATTGGGTCAAAGGTAAACCCTATTAAAAACGCATCCGATTGGGCCATTTGTTCGACCTCTTCCTATATAACGACGAACTAATTGCAGTTCTCCGAATTTCTCGACGACAATTTCGGAGTAAAAGTATTATCACATTCTTAATTTATGTGAAAAATTTAGATGAGATGAGGCACTATTTGAACCTCGTCCCATGTAAGTGTTCCTAGGAAAATTGAAATTTCATGCGATAAAAAGGTCTAATTTTTAATATTTTATGATTAGCATAATGGCAGCTTGGCATAAAAATGAACTGGAAGTGTGGATCACATAGGTTTACCCTTTAGACACCAGCATTTATAGTTTAATCTGTAGTTTCTTATAACGAAAACAGGTGTAAAATATCAAAGTATTTAAGAAGTGAACAATGTTTGCTAAATTTTGATCACATCAGGTAACATTTGAAGCGTCTTCCGATGTGAGTGCTTTCATGAAATCTTTACCTTCCTAAGTAACCTTAAGCTATAATTTTTGGTGCATTATCACGAAAACGAACGAGTGACTGCATTATGGGAAATGACGCAGGATATTTAATGGTCGGCCGTGCCTGACTATAACGTTTTTGTTTTCTTTTTAATTATGTTAACGCCAAAGCTCCGTTTGTAATCTTTTTACACATAACATATTTATTTGGAAGTCATCTGTTGATGTTTTGCTGATTTCTAGAGAAATATGGTATTCATACATTCTAGGCGATATTATTTTATTTAACATATGTTCTTTTAGAAGTTTCTAACTATGTTCAAATTATGTGCTGGCAGAGGCAACCCATTCTAGAAGTAAATGTGACAAGCGTTTCATCATAGTTTTTGTGGTTTTCAATATTAAAATAAGAGCAACCGAAACGAATGGAAAACACTAAAGCGCAACTAGGTAATTGATGATTGATCGGTGAGTAAGTGTGTTCAGTATGTAATCTAATCGCATTGTAAGTAATAATTACATAAATAAGTATGTATTCGTAAACACGAAAAATATAATGATAATGATTGTGGTAATAGACCGCAAAGCAGTGGAACACGATCAGCTTGTCTGCTTCTATTCAAAACTACATGTAAATAGGTGAAGAAGTTACATTGGCTTTAGTGGGAATCTTAGACATCCTCCACTTGAAGCACTTTTACCTTTAACCCAATTTTCATGACAAACAATTATGGGCTATTATTATATGGGCTATCTATTAGGGCATTCATCTAGTCAGTCCTTCAAATATTATGAATTCTAACCGAAGCAATGTACTTTAAACAAGAGTTCCAACAGTAATAGCAGACGGTGAAAGTTAAGCTGACAATTATTTAATCCATTTATTGTGAAAGTAGGACAAATGTTTGCTTAGGCTTGAAGGCAGGCTTCAGCCAGCCTTCAAAACCTTCGAAAACCAGCTAACAATGTAAACACTATTAGGTAATAAACTTTCATTATCTAATAGAAAAATATAAAAAAAAAGTCTGTCAGCACTTAGCAATATTTTTAAGTTTATTATTATTATTATTATTATTATTATAATTTTAGACTAATGAAGTAAATTCTTAGTTTATTGAAAAGCAAGTCTTTAAATATCTCACAAAAACAAAAAGTGAGTTGTCGTACATCTGTCTCTCTTCCTGTCTTGTTGTGTATACGAAAATATTTCCAGGTGTGACAAGCGTAAGGAAAACATTATTACACTTTTAGTTTTTTAAAGATCTCACAATTACTTATATATATAAGTGCATATACATTATGGGCAGAAATTATTATCGTAACAAATGCCTTACATTATTTGGTTTTAAGTTTTCATCTATCGATAAGGCACTATGGCGGTTGCTGTTCTAGTAACTGCTCTTGCAAAGATATAAATGATATGATACTTTAGTGAAGGTTTTAAAAATGATTTTGCTTTTACCATCTGTATATATATATGTATATATATACAGTTAATACCTTTAATGTTTGAGAATTAAATAATCAAAATACATGGCGTAATAGAAGGTATAAGCACACCCCCACCCACAGCAACGAAAGCTAAAGCACACATGCATATACATTTGGTTGTGTATGCACATAGAAGCGAGGCGTATTTTTCAGTTCTTTGTCACAGAAATTGTACAAGTTAGCTTCCAAAAAGCCTACACAACGTTTCTCACATGTGCCAACATTGTTGAAAATTAATTCGGGGAATCAAAAGTGAAATAGTTTTTATTTATTTACTCATCTCTGGCTACAATTACGCATTCAGCCTTATTAAACAACTAAGCCCCTTAAGGCTAAAAGGTTTAAAGGGCACCATTATAGAGAAGAACATCAAAGCCCAGCAAAGTTAACAGTTCTTAGTTTCAAAGTTCACTAATTTTTACTTAGAATATTGTTAGGCTTAAAGTATTAGCAAAGTGAGCTTGAGTCTAAGTGTTGAAACTATGACATTATATATCAAGGAATATCTTTTAGAAATCCAATCAGCAAAGGTAAAATTAAAGGGTTATAGTCATTAAAGCATTAGAGGTGAACATAAGTCTATGTAAAGCATTAAAGGCAAACAGAAGTTGAAGAATGCGAAAGATACTTCTAGGGCATGATCTATCGCATTAAGATTCAAGTTCACGAGAGCCGACTTGACCGTCTTGAGTATTATCCTTTGAGCTATGCGGTAACTCATGTTCTTTTAGTAAGTTCTTGTAATAAGAAGCTGAAGACTTTTCCTTTAGTAGTTCTTTTATGTGGACAGCGAAACAGGTGCCCCCCCCCCCACCCCCCTTCGCCCTCCTTGTCTACAACAATTTCCAATAAAATTGTAAATGTTGTATCATCGTCGAATTGTTCGTCGACGGTTATTAAGAAGCAGGAAAAATGGCTCGGAAAGTTGCTTTGCTCAAAAAAAGTTAATTTGGAGAATAGGATGGGCTTTGGTATAGCCCATCAGAATTGATACAGAATTGACCAGAAGGCGAAAAAAAGTGGAGAAACGCACTTTGGAACGACAAAACAAAAACAAATTTGTTCGGCTACGATGATTCAATTTGGTGAAAGCGTGCTTCCGGAAGCACAACGTGTCATTAAATGGCTAAGCCAGTCTTACGACTGCAATCTTATTGATAATCTTTGAAGAGGTTTGGGGTCAAGTTGCGTGTAGCAAAAAAAGAAAGATCCAAGTGGAGAGAAAATGGTTGCCGCACGAATTGACGGAAAATGCCCTTTCGAACCGTTTCAAAGTCGCGGTTTCATTGGTTGCAAGCAAAAAAGAAGAACAATCCCAAAGGCAAAAACTCATGGGTTCGTGCAAGACAGCCATCCAAAAGCAGGGAAAATTGCTTCAAAAATAGAAGAGTTTTCTCTGGCGTATGGTCCTCGACTATGAAAAGTGGCTCTACTATGACAATCGCTAGCGCAAAAAGTAATGGATTTCACCGAAACCACCGACCATAAAATTTTGCTGTGCAAACATAAATAGGAAGAATAATCTCTAAAGTATAGAATAAGTTGATGGAAAAGCAATTTCGTTGAGCCAACATTTCTCAATTGACATCTTGAAAGACATTCATATGATAATGCATTTGAGCAGTGAAATTGGTTTCAATGATTTCATCAAATTATTTCACTTAACATCACTAAAGCTTAGAATGCTATGAGATTCTTAAGCGATTAATGACCTTTCTGGACATAGAGTTTTTTATGGTCGAAATGAAAGCAATACCCCCTTGGAAACAAATTTACTGACTTGTTAGGAAGGATCTGCAAAAATGATATTTCGGAGAAATGAAATAATCCGTTAAGAAAAAAGAACAAAACTAATTGTCTTAATTTTTTTATTTATTAGCTTTAGGGCGTTGCAAGTATAAATTATTCGTTTTATTTGATGAAGAAAAAATTATATATATTTTATAAGTGACAAGAACCCAAAAAAAAGAAGAAGAAAGAAAAACAAGTAAGAAAATTGCAATCGGTCGTGACCGAATCTTTTACACCCATCACCGTTATTCTATAAAGAATAGGAAAAAATAAAAATTTTAAATCTGTTTATTCTACAATATTGAGTGGGCGTGGCTGATTTTTGTTATTTTTTTAGAACAATATATCTGTTGCAGTTTATGAGCAAGGAGCAAAAGACACGGAAAGAAAATGTGTTCTCAGTTTTAGTTATATAAACGCGTGGGCGTTGCGGAGGTGTCGTTTGAACCGCTTGCGTCATTTTCATACTCTTTTGCAAAGTTGTGGGCGGTACTTTTTTTCTTTGTGAACGGGAGAATATGTACGGTAGATACTACACACTTTGGTGGACGGACATATGGATAGATGAATAGACAAACATGCTTAGGTGCGTTACGAATCGTTTTTTTTTTGCGAACGGGAGAATGTGTACGGTAGACTCTACACAGAGTGGTGGACGGACAAACGAACGGACTAGCAAACGATATATGAATAGACGGACATGCTTAGGTGCGTTAGGTAGAAACTGGCCATCATACTTTATGTAGTTTTTAAAGCTTGCTTTTTGTGCGTTATAAGGCCATTGAGAAAAAACTTAAATGTTGATATACTATAATGTTGGATAGATGTGGTAAATTTTTTCCATTTTTCTACAGGCACTACACCATCTTCATAGACAGTACGTTCAAATTTCGGTGGACTTGTTTGTTGCTTGCTATAGTTCATCAGTAATCAGCAAAAAATCAATATTTTATTCCTTTTGAAAAACATAGGTGTTCTCAGTTTACGTGGTACTGTGGGCGTGTCTTTCGACCAATTCAGTCCATTTTTAATAGCAATCTGCGTACAAGAACTTTCAATGTTCCTGCTAAATTTGCAGTGTACAGCTTCGTTTTGGCGGCCAGGGGGATATTTACAATAGACAAACACAGGTGCTTCAGTTGATTATAATCAAGAAAATAAATACTTTATGGGGTCTCTGAGACTTTCTTCTAGACGTTGCGAACATTTTCATAAAATGAAAATACCGCTCATCGTTCGGTGATGGGTATAAAAAGTGAAGAAAAAACAAAATCCTAAAAATTACAAAATATACTGACAGCAGAAGTAGACAAGGGAAAAATAGACTATAATATGTATTTGATGTGTGTATACGTATATGTTTGCATGTGTTTGGTCTCTTTTGTGCGTTTTTTTGGTTGCTTCAACATAAACTTGTCAATATTATACATGACATGCAGGCAGTGTATACGCGCGACACCAACTCTGTGCACTCTTACTATTATCGTGAAATTCTCTTATTTTTTTATTATTATTTTTTTTTTTTTTTTTTTTTTTTTTCTGTTTCAGTTCTATTTTACTACTTGTTTCCACTGTTTGATAGAAACTATCTAGTAGCGGCGACAAAGAGAGTTTGTTACTGAGTTTGATGTTACATGTAAAGATTGTGTTATTTCCCGATGTCGCTGTGTTATTCTGGAGAGTTTCTATATATTTTTTTTTTTTTTGTTTTTTTCTTACATTTTTAGCTAGATAAACTATCAGTTTGGTGTATGCATACAAACATACACTTTTACAGGCAGACGACATATACGAAGGAATGCATATGCAAGAAGTATGAATGTTTATTCATACATAATATTGTATATTTGAGTTCATATAGCATATAAGATATGCGCTATGTGTTTGTGCCTTGCCTTGCGTGTCATGCCATTGGCATTACAGTAACACTGTCATGAGTATAAGTTTGTTTCCACATATACATATATATATATATATATGTGTATATATATATGTGTATATATATTTATATATATATTTGCATATTTGCAATATTAACCGCATTGTCATGGTACGTAAGTTTGCCATGGTAATTTCTTCCGACTACACGACCTTATATTGAGCTACACGCACACACATATATCACAATCATTTTCAAGCAGTGAAAATATAAAGAGACATCTTTCCGTTTTTTTGTGCATTTACTATTCTATGAAGAGATTAATTGAAACCGTTTGTTATGGTATACGGGTAACGATAAATTAGAAGATTAGCACATCCACATTTGCAATTGGTGTAGTAAGTAGAGCTGCACTAAGAAGATACTAAATGCTAAGGTACGTATAATTACTTAAACTACTTACTATGTAAGGAACGTACATTTAAATAATTCTGTATACGGAATTAACGTTGTTTTGAAATCTATGTAAAAATCGCGCGACCAACAATCAACAACAAATCTATGTATCCGATTAGCATTAAGATCGTACACGATGCACGTATGGGCGTTTTGGTTGTTCGAAATGCGGTCTCGTGAGTCTCCTCGTCTGCTTAAACATTTATTTAATGATTCTCGACAACTTTTAGAATTTTGATAAGAGGCTATAGAAGCTTTCTTCTTATTTGCGATAAATTGTTATGTAATTTTTTTTGTTTACTAGTTGCGTTACTTTATTCATTATGCCAGCACAAATAAAAGGAAGGCTTTAGGAAAAAGTTTTTGTTAGCAACACTATTCTAAGTCGATTTAATCAGGACTAGGTAATCATTGCACCGACTGTATATTTCGTAATGCTTGTTTTTTCGCTTGGTTTTCCAATGTTCCAAAGTGCAAACGTATATTATATATATGTATATATATGGAAACTTAATCTTTTATGGTAGCGCATGTAAGCATCTTTTTCTATAATGTAAGGTAACCTATACTTATGCGTTGCTTATATCCTAATGCACTGTCATAAGTAAGCTATTGCTCTATGGCAGAATATATTATTAAAGTATTAGATACACCTAATAAAATATATTTATTCATATATAGAAGCTTTACCTGGTATATTCGGTTGACAAGATTCAAATAAAAGCATAGACTCAATACTAGATAAAAACAAAAGAAGCAACAGATATATTAAAAAGAAAAAAGAAAAAAGAAATTTGCATAAATTTCGAATTTAATACACATAAATATAACGGTTAGTGAAGGTAAAAAATCGCGAACTCATAGTTAGTTTTCACTCAAAAAGATTGCAAAGCGAGAAATGCTAAAGCATATATATATATATATATATATATATATATATACATGCCTAACTAATTGTTTACCTTTTGTCTGCATATATAACAAAATATATGCGCAACAATAACTATCTCCCTTTCTCTCTCTATCTTTCTTTCTATCTCTTTTACATATATCTCGCATACACTGCAGTTGAAGTGTTATTTTAATTTCCACACTTTTTTTCAATTGATTGTCATTTTAATTTTTTCAAGTCCTTTTCTTTTGTTTTTGAGTGGCTTAAGAAATTTTCTATTAGACTTTTATTAAAATTCAAGTAACAACATCTTCAAGTGCAGAAATATGTTATTTTAACAAAGTTATATTAACTGTTTGTCCATCAAGTGTTTTATTTATCACAATCTCTTTATTATATATAATGATAATTAATTTTGATTAAATACGCACGCACGCACATACACATTAGGGTAGTATTAACTCAAAAAGTGTAAGAGTATTAGTTTTGTATGAACATATGAGCAAACAGAGAGTGTAAATATAAACAAGGGAGAGAAGAAGATCTCACTCATTTCATTACAAAGAGCTATCACGGGGCTTGTAAAGCTTCACAATTGTATAAAATAGTTTTCTCATATAAATTATCACACTAAAGCGTACACAGCATAGTTTCTTGGAGCTGTGAATAGGTGTGATTTTGTGCCAAAAAAAAAAAAAAAGAAAAAGGAAATTTGCGGGAAAGTTTGCTTTTGTTTGATTAATTCAAAGTGTAATCTTATGAGTAATGAATAGGGAATGCATTACAATGTCCGAAGCGTAAACAACCCTGACAGAGAGTAGGCGAATTTATAACATCGACGATAAGACTGAATATCCTTGATAGTCCCATTTTAAAGAATCAGCTGGGGATGGTGTTTTAAAGCTTATCTCAATCAATAATTGATTCATAAAATGGACGTAGTGCACCAAAAGTCGTGATAACATAAGTTTTTAGAATGAGGGAATCGCATAAGAGATGTTTGCATTTGTAACTCGGAATATTCTACTCTCTCTGCTGTTATCAGCAGACATTACCTCTTTCGTTCAACATTGATTTCAATACATTACTCATTGTGTGCTTAAATGGTGTTTCAATTCTTATGAGGATACCCGAATATGGCTTCGATTAAGGAGATGGAATTCGATTTTGCTTAAAAGATATGAAAAAGTCGTACATAAAAATCGACGATACTTTGGATATAAAATACATTGTAACGGTTTCTTTGAACGAAGCTTCAAAGTTACAAAGCTAGTTTGTACACATAATATGTGTAAATACATATATATATATAAATATATATTGATTTGATAAGGCTCGTGGAGAAACTACATCATTGGGTAGTCTAAACAATATTTATTGGGCCAAAGGATAGATAGAGAAATAGTTATGTTATCTTTTCTTGTTTTTTTTTTTTTTTTTTGTGCGATCTCTATCAACCGAATAGTGCAAGCTGAATATATATATATATTTTCACTTCTGTTTATATTTGTTTAACTCTTCATTCACTATGTGCATACCGTATTTCATCATCATTTGCGTGAAAAGTATTTTATAGGCATTAAGGGGCGAATGCAATCCTATGATGAAACTATTGATAGATTTTTCAACAAATACGTTTTCATTTTACATGCACGTGAACGCTTGCAAGCTAGCTTTTTATATGGGGGAGTGCAAAAGCTCAATGTTCGTTTGCGTTTGAAGATTTCTCTAATTTCGTCTTTTATTGACTCCTCTGTATGAACTCTCGATTTGAAATCCTTTTCTCTTTTTTATTTCATTTTTAAAGTAATAAAATTGTTATTTTATTTTGTGGAAATCCTCACACGATTAAGCATGTGGCGTTGACGTCGATGAGCTTGTTATATACCTGGCAAACATGTCAAGAGCATATAATAACAATCATGTTAAAGCATGTTTAACATGTAAAATGTGTGGCAAAGAGCAGGAAAATGAAACAAAAAAAAAAAAAAAAAGAAACAGAAACAGAAACAAAATAAAATAATAAGATTCCAATGCTTTGCATGTTCAATACAGATTTTAAATTTGTTATTTTACGTCAAGTAGGAAAAAAAAAAAAGAATAGCACTGAAGATAATCAAGATGGCATGAGATGACAATTTAGTCGCAAACCGCACTATGCGAGAGGGTGTTTAATGAGTCTGTCAATCTCTTGTGTTTGATTCGCTTAGCAGAAAATCTTGATCTAACTGTGCAGTTTGAGGGTGATGAAGTTTCGACTTGACTGTGGTTTTCGTGCAATTTTCGTATAAGTTTCAGGAAATTAAAGCTTTTTTGTTTTCGAACATTTCATCAGAAAAAAAAAATCGATATTCAATTTAACGCTTGCTTAATCAACTTGATTTGATTATATGTACTTGTTGGCCTTTTTTTTTTTATTTCAATTTTTTTACCTTTTGCAGAAAATTGAAATCGCTTGTATTGTAACACTGTACTTAGCAATAACAATAAGCTTAGATCGATATCCTTAGATCATGCGAGGCCTTAGGCTTTACTGCCTTCTTGTGCAATCATTGCTAGCACATTATTATTGTTATTAACATTGATAGTTTTTTAAAAGAACTGCGCACAAATATCGCGGTAACTATAAAACCCACTAGAATATGCTTCGCTTTCCTCATGTAACATATGAAAATACCTTGAGTAGATATATGCGGCCTGTGTTTGCTAACATCGCAGTGTATATGTATAAATATTTTTTCTTGTTTTTTTATATATATGATAACATTGTTGATATTGCCATGTGCTCCACGTGCCGTTTTCATCTCAATCGGCAGCATAACGTAGTGTTGTTTTTGTATTTGGCATTCAAGCATCATCATCATCAACACTCATCCACATCCGTTTGTTTTCGACTTTCGTTTCCTCACACGCCTGATTGGTTACGATGGTGTTTTTTGTGGCTTCACAGTCATTTTGTTGATCGATTTTATTTTTTTTTTTTTTTATTTTATTGTTCCTGTCTTTTTGACCAATTCATTGAATTTTGCTCTTCTTAATGTCCATAACTGTTCTGCTGCCGCGTATACATATTTGGCCGTGGTGAAAAAGGTGAGCATATCGATGCCAACTAAGTCAATGTCTGATGGTATACTAAATATTCCAATCTATGTGTAACGTCTTGAAATTCTATGCGAGTATTGTTAACAAAGATATCGCTTAATACTCAAAGAAAAGGAAAAGGGAGAAAAAAAAGAAAGAAAATTATATTCGGTCATAACCGACTCTTTCATACCCATCACCGTTATCCTAAAAAAGACAAAAAATGTAAAAGAACTAAATTTTCATGCTCTATAATATGGAGTGACGCGGTTGATATTTTTATTTTCACAGTACAAGTTTTTGTCACAGGCGTGTGCCTGCAAAAGCTTAAGTGACTTCCACATTCTTTTGCAAACTTGCAAGCGATGTCTTCATTTACGGGAGAATGTTTACCGCGACTACTACACAGTAGCGCAGATGGACAGATAGACACACGGACATGTTTAGGTGCATTCCAAATTTGAAACTGCCTAAGAATTTACATACTTTGTGGGGGCTTTGGAGCTTGCTCCTGCGCCATATAAATATATTGGAAAAAAATTGAACTTTGATACGTGATAACATTGGGTAGAGCTTTTAAATTTTTTTCCTTTCTTTACAAGTTCAAATTTTAGTAGATTGATCTGCTGTAGTTTATGAGCAATGAGTAAAGAAACAACTTTTTATTCCTTTTGAAAAATAGAGGTGTTCTCAGTTTACGAGATGCTGAGGGCGTGTGCATCAACCGATTTGACCCTTTTTCAATACCACTCTGCGTGTAAGAACTTCCAGCGTTTCTATCTAATTTGAAGTCGACAGACGCACTTACAGATGTACTTCGTAAATCGATTTAGAATTTGATGCTGATCAAGAATACATATACTTTATGGGGTTTCTGATGCTCTCATATGGGCATTGGAAACGTTTTGCCAAAATGAATGTAGCCCTCCTCCCAGTGCACATGATAATCAAATGCACTCTTCCTACAAAGCCAAACTTTAAATTTCTAAATGTAAAAAGATATTTAGACCTCGTTAGATCGC
This sequence comes from Glossina pallidipes, assembly GCA_000688715.1. Classification (NCBI taxonomy): domain Eukaryota; kingdom Metazoa; phylum Arthropoda; class Insecta; order Diptera; family Glossinidae; genus Glossina; species Glossina pallidipes. The sequence goes on along the minus strand of KK499928.1, from coordinate 255,332 downwards.
TAGACATATGCAGTTAGATAACACTATTCATTTTTGTATTGAAAATGGACGAACGCCTTTTAAAACCGCACCTACAGTGTACAATATAACCGTTACTGTGCTGAACACAATAAGTTTCGCTTAACTTTCAAATAATTTTCATTATGGAAGCGCCGGAATTACTCTAAAGGGTACATAATTTCTTCATTCATTTTCGTTTTTAATATTGTTTATATAGTATGTGGTACCTGACTTCGACGCTCGGTTTGTAAACAACGGAGCTGTGCCTCATTTCTTCTTGTTTTCATTTGTTCGTCGCTCTTGTGTATGAATTGTGAAAAAGTAATTTAGTTAGCCATAAAATATCATATATATACACTTGCACACAAGAGTGTATACATGTATGCATGTATGCTTGCATAAGGTTGCATGCAGATTTATAGGATATGTGTGGAACATGCCCATTGCTTCAAATCGAATAGATTTCTATATGCGTGAAATATAAATGGACTCGCAAATGTGGTTAAGGACATGTGTTACGTTAGTTATGAAAAGTTCACTTTTTCATAACTGAATTAATCAATGTATTGATTCAATTCTTTTACCCAGCAATCCAAGATGGATTATTAAATAAGTAAGAAAAATTAAAAAAGAAAAACAAGTAAGAAAATTGTATTCGGCGAGGGCCGAACCTCGCATACCCACCGCTATGCGTTTCGCATTCTGCTCTCCAAGTTCTTTTATTTCGCGATCTTTCACCAGATCGCGATGTCTATCATATTCATTCTAGAACTAACCCATTTTCAGGCAGATCTTATATCTGCATTTGGGGAATGTACAAACTCGTTTTAAACATTCTGTCTTGTTTGCCTTATGATTATTAAATAGAAGAGTGAAAAAAAAAAATAAAATTTAATCACTTGTAACTTTGCGTGGGCATGGCCGATTTTTTCCATTTTTGCGCATACAGAGCAGAGTGTTTCGTAAAGTAGATGAGGAAGATTTCAGCGCTTCAACTTTTATACTTTGGAGGTAACGAACAAAAACTCAAAAATTTTTGTTAAGAAAAACGAAGTTGCGTTCAGTTCACGCTTCACGATTTTGTGCACTTTTTTTATGGTATCGTGCACAACTGCCGAATACCGGCGACCAGAGGGCTCAGAATTATCGCGGTATTCATACAAAAGTTCCAAACTATCCATACATTTGTTTTTTTAAAAGACAAGAGTCGCCATGAGCCGCCATCTTTCCAGCCAACGCTGGTTGTAAACTTATTTTTTCTCATCAAAACCCGAAATGTAATCAACAAACGAAACTTTTTGCGAGTTCATAAAATTCTTAACGATTGCTTACGCCAGGGGTTGCCAAGTTTTTGCCTCAACGTGACCATTTCAATTTTCATATCACGTCAGCGGCCCAGAACAGATCGAATGAATTAACAAAACGATAAGAATTAAAATTTATAATAAACACTTTTATTACTATCATGTAACAAAATGAAAACTTCAATGCGATCGCTTAATTTTGGGAATGTTATTGACATGCATCATATTTAGGACGTAATTCGCTTGTAGCTATTTGAAGCTACTGAATCGTTTATTTTATGGCCTAATGAATAATGAAAAAATACACACACACACACACACACGCACTTAAACACATTGCGCATTTGATAGTTGTGCTACTGAACCGGTAGAGAAGTGATTGCGAGTAAATTGAATTATTTGAAATTGTAAATGTAAAGGACGGGAGTTTGCTCACGCCTTGTTGAAACGGTGTATCCTACACTAAAACTAAAGTAATCATGGATAGACATCGCCAAAGTATTCTTCATGAATGTCATAAAAGAAATCAAAAATTATACTCAAGAGAAACAAAAAAACCCAAGGGAAATTCACTACATATATACATATTAGAGTAAAATAAGGCAGAGGGATATCCAATTTCTGACGCGGTCTGTTTCCTTTAAACTTGCACCAAAACAGGAAACGAGCCCTTGCTATGCCCAATCCTAAATGTGGGAAGATGTTGATGTTGTACTACTATGCCTTTCATCACGTATATGTGGTGAAGACAGACAAACATTGTTCACATTGTTCATGCGTTTCGCCAATATTGGGTTCTTTATGAAATGATGATGATGTAAAGGGTAAAAGTTGTAAAAATACTTAGAGTGTAAATTTATTCTATTAATTACCGAGTTTTCATTAACAAGTTCATTATATTAATTGAATGCGCCCTAGCAAGGTTATGAAAAGATTTCACGTATAATTTCAATATAATATCATTAAAATCACTCATCCAAAACATTCGAGTTCAAATTGCCTTTAGCTATAATGATAATATATATCGAACTTTTGAATGCTTCAAAAAAATTATTTATTATACAAACAATGTAAATAGTAGACAAGAGCGAATATTATAGTTGTTTTTGTGTTTAATCTAAATGTTAATCTATAATTAATAAATTTTAATAGCAGAAAAGAGTGCATAAATTGAAAACTCCCGGGACTCGTTACCAGATGGCAAATGTAACATTAGTCCATAAATTTGTTAAAATTATCATTTTAATGATTTGACGATAATTTTCCGCTTGTTTGCTAACTTTAGCGGTGTGCGTGTAAGAGATGCTAAACATGCTTTTGCGATGCTAAAAGTTGTTTCCGATTTCGATTAAATATTGTTTCCGCAATGCGTAAGATATTTTTTAAATATCGAGAATATACATTTTAGTGACTTAAACGTGGTCGGGATTAAGGCAAACATGTCAAATCACTGGTAAAATATTGAGATTTGAATCAAATTGCTTTTTTACTATATTTCCTTGGACCTTGCTACTATTTGTTGAGTGCATCATCAGTAAAATGTTCTCCACGGGGTATTTTATAGGCCTGAACCTTTTTGTAGACTTATCTGCACGTAGCAGGCGATAATTTGGCCACAACTTGGCGGATGTTCGTTGTTAAAGCGAGCATAACAAAATTTTTTAACATAGAGTCTGTTGGTGTAACACTATGGCATATTGCGAATGAAGCCTCTTTGAAATGATCTCATCGTTTTTTATTGTTTAATCAAGTCCTCCCGTTAATAATACTTGAACTTTGAAATGATGAAAAAAAATTAATGAATAATAAAAATGTAATTTCTTCGAAAATTTGGTTACCGAAATATTCAGTGACTACTTTAAGAGATAAATATTATATGGAGGTGATTATTATGCAACATTACTGAAATGCTTTTAAGTATAATCCATTAAGTTGTCATGAACGCTTGTGTGTAGTGAAAGAAAGTGCTGCCATATTTAGTGCAATCTATTGGATTTTTATTTAACTGTAACTTTAAACACTTGATGTTTAGAGTTTTGCATTTTATTAATAAGTAATTGATATTAAGTTCGAATGACAGAGCCATAAAAAAAAAAAAAACAAAATGTAAAGCATATTTTCGGACGCAATGTTTTTTCATTAAGTCAGTAGCACTGTCCAACTAATTTTTTTGGAAAGTAATGGAAGGCATCGTAAATATGTTCTCTAATCTCCAGAGTCGCTCTTGAGCAATAATAGCAATTGCTTCCAAGATCCAAGCAATAATTACATATCGGTCGATATTGAAAATGTCAAATAAAAAATACAATAGCTATCGTAGGTATGCATGTTTTGAAAAAACACAGTCGAGAGAAATATTATAAGTTCAGAACTTTTTCGCTATTGCTTAATAGACTTCAAACATGACTTGTCTTACATATATATACAAATTTCATTTTAATTAATTCTTCACCGAAGTTTAATAACAAACCTGAAAATTTTGAAGAAGAAACTATTGATTTTCTTATATTAATATTGAAAAGCGAAATTCTCAGAAATACTTACGTAAAGTGCTCATCATATACTTGTATAAGTATACATAAAAGATAAACCTATAAAGCGATTATCTAAGTACCTATATGGTGAGTGCAACGCTGTTTGCATTTGTCTTCATGATTTAGATATCATGCCAAACATATCACACGCACACACACGTGTATGCATACACGCACACATGTATGCATATGTATATATATATGTACATATATCTATGCATGTATATATACATACATATATAAATACGTAAATACCATGGTATAAATTACAAACATTTTCATCTACTAACACTTAATAAATGAACTTAATATATAAGATTAAAATACTTTCGTTTAACTAAATGAACAACAGAAAGAAAAAAACAATTAATTTACTATATTTTTACTTTTTTCCACGTTGACTGATTTCATTTCATTTCTTTAGTTTTTCGAATGTTTTTTTATTCGATTTGTTACATCCTTTACCGCGGATACCTTAGATTTGCCATATATTTGCAATGTATAGAAATGCGACCTCGCGAAGTACATATATATTGTTGATCGGCATGAATAGATCCACTTTACTTATCTTAAAGGTTGTGATCAAAATTTTATTCTCAAGAAGAATCAGACTACATCCGAAGGTAAATTAGTTGATTCATACTCACTCTTATCCCTAGCAAAAAATTACTTTTATTATACCCTACGCCACTTGTGGCACAAGGGTTTATTAAGTTTGTGTATGCAAAGCCCAGAAGGAGTTGATGTGGACCCCTCTTTCATTATGCCGATCGATTTTTAATCACTTTTTGAATCAATGTAAGCCATCTTTTTACTTGTGTGTGTTCAACCTATAGGTATGAGGTATAAGGTATGAGGTATTTTGTTGAAATTTGTTACATCAACTTGTTTGGGCCCAATGGCGAACGCTGTTGAAAATGCCTCAATCACATATATGTTCTTTTTATACCGCACCATATGTAGGCGCACTCATGGAAGCGAATCCTTCTATGGATGCAAAGTGCAATTTGTGGTTTGTTATGCTGGAAACAGATGGAAAATAATATAATCTTCGAGAAGTCAATTAGGTTTGCTTAATTTGGGCCATGTTAATTGATGTTTTGGCCATCCCCTAATAAGAAGACTTTAATGAATAAAATTCGTTTACTTAAAAATGATGTATAAAAATTTTGATACGCTATAAGTTGAACGAAATGATGTAGGGTATCTAATAATCGGCCCGGCTCGATTATAATATTCTTACTTGTGGGCGTGGCTGATTTTTTCCATTTTAAAAGTAAAAGACTTTGTCGCATACGCGCGTGGGCGTTGTAGGCGTGTTCTTGGAAAAGTCAAGTTCTTTCCAAATGCGTTAGTAAATTTCTAGGCGATGTCGTCACTTTCGCTAACGGGAATATGTTTACCACAAATACTGTACAGGTGCGTAAGCAGACAGATGAACAGACGGACATGTTTAGGTGCACTCTAAATTTTAGGTTGGCCCAAAATTTATACAATTTATGGGGTTCATGAAGCTTGTTTGTACGCCTTATGCAGGCATTGAAATATAAATTAAACTTTAATACACTATAATATGGGGTGGGCGTGTTCAATTTTTTCCATTTTTGTATACAAACGTTATAGAATTTTCATGTTTGCAACAGATATTACACAGAAGGAGAAACAGACATGCTTAAATCGATTTAGAATTTGATACTGATCAAGAATATGTATACTTGGTGGGGTTTCTGATGCTTCCTTCTGGGCGTTGCAAATGAATATACCCCTCAACCTTTAGTGATGGCTATAAAAAGAAAGTAATGTTAATTTTGACAGAAATCTTTAGGAACAACCCATATATCTATTGGGTTTGAATACCCATAATAAATAGCTAAACTATTTTCTCAACTTTTCATATAATTTCAATCTAAGACGAACTGTAGTATCATTGTTCCAATCCGTTTATTTGTAGCAATTATCATTCTTCCTTAATTTCAATATCAATAGCAATATTGCAGTAATTACGCATCAATGTTATTCTACTTATTTGATATATGCATGCTTTGTATATTTATTAGCGCATTCTAAGTTAATCGCCATAACAACATGTGCCGTAATCTTAGCTTTAACCTAGATTGAATAATAACCTAGTTTTGCCAACAATTTACTTTAACTAATAATCACGTTTTAAGTAGCTTTAGAAATAATCTAATTTGTAATCGTGTATCTTATATAATAAGCTATATAATAAGCAATTTTAAGAATTGTAAAGCATTCACAAATCAATCTTTAACCGTTCGTCGTAGACAAACTTGCTTGCTTTGCTTTTAATAAAACCTTAATTAACTATCTAAAAATACAGAAAGTACTCAGCTGACAATATCATAAGCACTTTAATAAAATTACAATTTGTCAAGATTGCAAAGCACATGTTTCATTACAAGACTTGCATTAGTTCCAAAATTTAGATGCTTACAGTACCGTTACTAGTGAAAACTTTCATTGTCCCAGACATAAGGAAATCTGAACTTTTTTTTGCCTATAAGTAGCTTAGAAAGGAAGGGATCACATTAAGTTCTATTTATAATTATTATTATCTGTCCACTGTTTTTTTTTTTTTTTTGTTTTAAAATGGACTTACCGCACTTTGAAAATGAATGGCTCATATTAAATAATATTATGGTTACCGAGCGAGCTATTTTAGCGATCAATCGAAATGATTTTTCAACTTAAATTAAAATGAACAACGACCAGGAATCTGCTGCTAATTTTCTATTACATACATGCATTAATGCGTATAAGTTTAAAAAAAAAAAAAAAATAGGTACGATATGATATTTACTCATGTTTCCTGTGCAAATATGTATTCATCGCTATACATGTATTTATGTGATATAATATATTAGATTATTCATTTAATTTATTCGTACACATTTAATCACTGTGTGCCACATTTATGTACATATATATATATATATTTACTTAAATTTTATACATTTTCAATATAAAAAATTTTTATACGAAAATGTGAAAATCAAACATATGCACATATGAAAGTTTATGAAAGCAAACAATTGCTCATCGCACACGCGATGGTTTAATTAAATTTAAGTTATTAAATAATATTTAAATATAAATCAATTGATTGCTATTTGTAGAGAGTGTTATTTACAATACTGTATATTAGACGAATTTTATTAAAAAAAAGTACTCTATGCAATATATATTTGTATGGATATATATATATATAGATGTACATTGAAATGAACAGATGTTTATTTCACAAATTATGTCATGGATATTAAATGCATGTAATGCATGTAAATGGTAATATGTGAGGGCCTTAGGATATTTTGTTGGATATAAAATAAAGTCAATTTTTACTGATGTGATTTATTTGATTTTTTCCCAGAGATAGTAAATTGCAATTAAAAATATTTATATATTTGTATTGCATTTAGAGATATTTATAATGAAAATTTTAACTGGAAAATTCTAAATATAAGCAAAATATTTTTTTCGATTTTTTTTTTCTTGGCTTTTTTTTTGCAATGAAATTAAGGAAGTTTTTAAAAGTTGAATTCATTTCATTATTTTTTCATTTATAAGTAAACAAAACAAATGAAAATTTCTATGAACCAAATTAAATAAATGAAGTAATAACAAACTAAACTATGCGTAAATAAATAAGGAAGTTTAACTAGGCTTTTGGGAGATGTTCGGACGCCCATCGCCACGATTCAATGTTATGGTTCCATGGTTGATGAAATCTTTAATTATTTATTTATTTATTTATTTTTTTATTAATTTATTCCTTTTTTTTTTATACGATCATTGTAGATATAATGCAATGTCTAGCGTTCCAAATGATTTGTTCTATTGTTGCTACCGATAACAATGTGACGATGGCTGCATGCATTTGTCTTTCCATATTACTTCGTTAGGATTTTGATTTATTTCTTCAATGTAATCTTATTTATAAGTTCTAACACTTTTGTTTATGTTAATTTAAGAAGCAAATAAAAATTCATAGTCAGGATTGCAGATCATGTGTGTGTTTGGCCTACAATTAACAGGAGTATTGATGCTATAGAATAGAGGTCGGTATTTTTTATATATGTATTCGGTGGTTTCACTAAGCTGGAGTAGTTCATAGTAGACAGCTCCGAGCTGATTACAATAGTCAGCTGTCAGATGTACAACACTAGCTCCTCTTATGAGCTATTGGTTTGGCCGTTAAAGCTATTGCATCGTCGGGTTTACCACATGGTTTTTTACCCTGTGGGTTATCGTAATGGATCCATCCTTTATCCCCCGCCACAATTCGATACAAATCTTCGGCTTCCTTGTTCGATCTCCATCAACTGAATTTTTCTTCAAATTAAAACAAAAAGGGCACCACTACGTGCAGATTGTGTTTTGTTAACGTAAAGGTGGACAAGATTAGAGCACAAGGAAAGAATGTTGTTTACACCTCAGCGAAATGAGATATATTCGTTTTTAGAGGGAAATGATGACCCTACAACGTCGTGAATATACTTACCCCATGGTTCAAGGCGATTTAATGCCATCTTTTGTAGATCCCTCAAAACTTAGTTTTACACCTAGTGCATGGGATTATTCTTTGTGCGTGTTGTGGATTAGCAATCCTCTTCCAAGCTTCCTTCTTACAACCGTTGAATGTGGCAAAATAGTAAAAAATCACTACGAAAATCCTGATTCTGCAGGTCGGTGTGTTGCGTGGATTACCAGCCCATTATAGTCGACATAGTTGTCCATCATGGCACACTATAGATAAAACCGCGAACAGATTTGAAGAAACTATATATGTAACAGATCTGTTAAGGCTAACACATCGTGGAAACGCATGGTGGAACGAAAATATCGTTGGCGTGAATCAAAGTGTATAGCGCGTGAGACGAGTTCACTATCGTTAATTAATTTAATTTAATTTATAGTATTCTTTATAAAGCAGAATCAGTATTTTATTATTAATAATATTAAGAATAATAATTTAAGTTAATTAAAAATTTAAATAATTACATGAATTATCTCTTACATTACCTAAGCGTTGCATAAAAATGCTCACTATAATAGTCAAAGCAACTAAGGCTTTATAAATAATTACGAGCCACAATTATTATCCATTGCTAATACAAGTTCACCAGAGAGCACCTATAATTTGCTTATATATATATATCACGCAGAGTTTGCTTTAGTGTCTCTAAATTTACAGTGTCGTATAATAACGAAGCACAAAAGAGTTATTCAGTGAACGAGCGCTTAAAACAAAATAAATGGTTTTTTCTTTTGTAATGCGATCGAAATATAAACATCAATCATAAAAAGGCTATTTTGTGGATTAACAAAACGAATTTCGAAATTATTAATTTCAAATTCGATTTGGTGCATTACAATTATATATATATATAATATAATATATAACATAAATAAAGTAATTCTGGTCTATCCTGCCAATAGCCGTATGCTTGTCTCAAAGATTAAGCCATGCATGACTATGTATACACGAATTAAAAGTGACACCGCAAAAGGCTCATTATATTCGTTACGGTCCCGTAGATCGGTAATAGGTGGTTGGACAACAGTGGTAACTCTAGAGCTAATACATGCAATATAAATACGAACTAATTGAACGTGTGCTTCTCTTAGGCTAAAACCAAGCGACGACCATTTTGTCGTATACCGATTGAACTCTGGATCGCTTCCAGATCGTACGGTCTTGTGCCGACGACAGGTCTTTCATATGTCTACCCTACCACCTTTTGAAAGTAGTATTTGGGGCTACCATGGTTAGATTCCGCAGAGAAACGGCTACGACATCTAAGGATGGCAGTAGACACATAACTTACCCACTCCCAGCACGGTGAGGTAGTGACGAAAAATAACAATGCACGACTCATATACGAGGCCCTGTACTTGCAATGAATATGCTTTAAATTCTTTAACAAGGACCTATTGTAGGCCAAGTCTGGCGCCAGCCTAAAATTTAATGGAATTGGCGGAAAAGCACCGTATATAACGTGGTGTGTGAGTCAGAAAGAAGTGACGAAACGGAAAGAGATAGAAGGGAGTGGCCGCAGCCTGCGCAGTTGGTAAGTAGTGCGCATTCACTAGAGCTATGACCGGGTATGGTCAAACCACGCTAACATTGGAATCAGCGATCGCGGACTTGGCAGTTGCGACCCTTATCTACTTCGCTATGCCTTAGCTATTTCCCTGCACAATATGCTATTTGTGGTACAAGGGCATGTTAACTTAGTGCGGATGTACACAATATCCATAACGACTTGAGATAGATCCACCTTTTATTATGCCGACCGATTCTAAGATTGTGTGCCCGTCTGTATGTCTGATGCCTATTTATATGAAATTCTGTTCAACCTACAGGTCGTAATTTATGAGGTCAATTTCTGAACGTTGAAGCGTGTAGGTTTTCGGAACAATAATCGACCAGTGCAAATTTTTTAAAAAATCTATTCTTTTTTGCTTAGTAGACTTTTTGGACCATCAACAATGTGTGGGAAGAAATTCAGTAGGCGAGAAAAACTTCTTCCTTGAAAATTTGGACTCCTCCGCCAAGCGCTACGGCAAGAATACTTATGTCAAATGAATTGCAACTGGGCGTTGAGAGTGATGCTGAATCTCTCATTGCTTTCACCAAGAAATTAAAAGTTTGGGACCAATTTATGGATTCGGTTATAAAATTATATATTTTCTTATCAATTTTTCCACCTTATAAAGTATAAAAAAGTGCGAATCTGTCTTTGACAGATGCCGTACAGGAGGCATTGTCGAGCAAGAAGTCGCCGATGAAGAGAAAACGAATATTTGAACTTGGAAGAGCAGTTTTGTGATCCTGAAATTGCCGACTAATGGAAAAAATAATGGAAAGTTTGTTATCATAAGGAAAAATGCCTCTCACATATTCCAAACCATTAAAAACGATTTTTCAAACCGGTTCCCAGCGTAACTGAAACACTTTTCATTTTTTTATCCGAATATTTCACAATATCTTTAAAACAACATTCTCTAGAGAAATGCGTAAAATTTTCTCCAGTTGATTGAAAGCGTTTTTATGGATAAAAGAGTGCTTTTTCTGGTTCAAATATTACACTTTCCCATTCAAGCGCTCGCCATTTCCACAGAAAACAATATTTCTCAAAACCCCCTACCTATTTCTGTAGATGGGGGGATGATGTAGCGATTAGTAGATTAAATGATTTTTTTTTTTAATTTGGGCCGGTTACGGTACGTGCTGTAGAGTAGCTTAACCGAAAAATTTTTTCCAAAATTGTTTTTTCTAATACTTTAGGGCAGGCTTAATAACCTCCTCAAACATTGTTACTGTACATTGCCTTTTATCCCAAAAAAATTGTCAAAAAATTTCTTATTTTTAAAGCCCTTACAATCCCTTTAAATCCCCTTAAATTTCATATTAGAGAAAAAATATTATAAATTACTGAACGCTTGATCAAAACGAAAGATATTTCACGAAAATGTCATTTCATGAAAAGTCGAAAAGAGAAAATGAACAAATTCACTGAAATGATTAAGTGTGCATTAGTATTAATTTAATGAACTATTAGTTACTTATAGACATCTCTAATGGTTATGTAACCGATTGTGCTAAAATTTTAACCCATAATCGCTTATGTAAGCAAAGTTATATTCGTTCATAATATTTATGCAATCATTTGCTTTAACCGGATTTGCGTTTTCCCGACTAAATTTTATAAATTTGTGTATGCGTGAGTTTGTATATGTGCGTACATACAAACACACACATGTATATATGTATATACTGACCAAGTTTTATTCAAAACACGTAAATCGCACTTAAGCCTACGTGAGTAGTACAATCAAAGCAAAGTTGCTATCGTAAGATGACAAATGCTTTAAGTACATATATAGAGTTAAACGTCTAGTTTGGTTTGCCAGTGCTGGTTAAAAAAAAAAATAAAAAAAAAAAAAAAAAACAATAATAAAAACTACATAGAAGCGTGCATGTATATATTAAACCATTCAAGATTATATTTAAGTTTTACCCACGAAATTTCCTCTTTTTTACTATTTTTCCCGTAGTTTTTTTTTTTTTAAATTATTCATATACTTACCATATAAAGCGAGGTTGATAAAATTAAAACCTTCATAGAATTTTATTTTGAAAAATGAAATAAGATAAAAAAAAAAAGAAGAAAATTACATATATATATAAAAATGAAAGGAGCAAAAGAGGTTTTTTTTTTTTTTTGATATTCCGACTTTGGTTAAAGCTTCTAAGCGCCAGTAAAGTAGGCACGTACCGAAAGCTGACATTTATTATATGAACTTTTCTATACTGTACTCGACCAGCAAATAAAAATAAAAATCAGGCATGCATTCATGACATTTGTATACGTGTAGGTTTGCTGATAATATCACCACCACTATAACATACACACACATATATATATATGTATATATATATTTATATATATAAGAACCGTTTCAAGCATTTGCATGCTTATAGCAATCGCATACAGACACACTCTTAGGCAGATATGGATTCAGTACTCACTTCAAATGGCATTATATCCAGTCGGAGTAGATTCACGAATACACATGCAGTACGTAGCAAGTATCTTTTCATATTTTTTAATATAGTTACTTTTGAATAAAAACGATAAGTTTAACTATGGAAAATGCGGTACATCACATAAACGTTCTATGACGTTTCTATGTGTATGAGTGTATATACGCGTTTGTTATATGCTGGCACGATCATGATGACGATGATGACTATGTTGATGGTAAAGTAAGCGTATTGTATGGTGGCTTATTAGGAAATCTCAACACGTTCACACAAAACGAGACTTTTTCGCTAAATGTTTTCTAAATGTTTCCGGGGCCAACTTTACTAATTACTTGCAAATAAATGTTTTGTTACTATTACTGCTACTACTACTACTGCTACTACTACTGCTGCTGCTACTACTACTACTACTACTACTGCTACTACTACTACTACTACTACTATTACATTTTTATTTCATTTCATCTTTGTGCCGTATGTATATTCATTATGTTATTGCGTTGCTGGAATTTCAAAATACGTTTAAGAAGCCATATGCAATTTATTTTTGAATCAGTGTAAGGAACAAGATTAAGTTTAATATAATCGTTTGACTGATACTGGCTGATTCTTCTATTACATCAATAGATCCCGTATTAATGTCACTTTGCTTACTGTGATTTTGCATGGAAACCAATTAGAAAATGAGCACCTGCTGATGGGTACTCGTGATTCGCTACGACACCATGGTATCACTTATCCATTTTCTTTCTTTTTCGAAGTTACTTAAAGTTGTCTTCTGATATCTACTAATTTGTAAAAGTCTGCTTGGAAAACTGTTATATACACATCCAAACATATTCACGCTGAGAGAAATACAACTGAAATTAATAACGAGTCTCATATTACGGGCTTAGCGGAGATAATAAAACTTTACCATTGCGAATTTTTTCGTGGACAAAAGTTTTTAATATTTTCTATGGAGTGTTGTATTGCCACTAGAGGAGCTTATACTCAGTTGACCACATATATAGTAAAAGTTTTTTTTTTAGCTTAATTTTTTCTCTAAAGTGCAATATATGTATATATATATATATATATATAAACAAGCACATATATATAGCACAAGCAAATGATGTTGAGTGTATGCATTATTCCGTGAGAAAAGCGCAAAAATCCCTGTCATCAAAGCTTAGGTCATGATTGGTCATTATATGAAATCATATCTGATATCTGTAACCGTTAAATGTTGATTGAAGATTTAAATCTCGACTGATAACCTTGTTAAATAGGATTTTACTTTTTGCCGTTTCGCTTCTCTCTTTGCTTCAAAAATACGTTTTTTCTCTCCACCCCCCTTTGAAATATACGTAAACTTCGATGAAAATGTTTTTAAAACCTTTATATATATATTTCAATTTTCTCCGAATGCACGGAAGTTCGTTGATATCATACATCTAAAGAGCAACGATGTCACGCATTGATCCAATGTGAACGCTTACTTGGATGGGCATAATCTACACGTATGTGTTTCTCTATATACTGCCACATATTCATTGCAATATCGATTAGTAAGTTAGCCTTACACTTGAGTATTTTAATTTGTTACTCGTTGGAAGAGAAAATTGCTTAATATAGAAAGTTCTGAACTATTTTTTACGATTCTTTTAAATCCTTTCGTTTTTATAAAAAAAAAAAAAACTTTTAAGTAGAAACAATAAAACCTTAAATTTGACAAGAATCGATGAATCCGCAACTTAGCTCAGCTAGTTTTAGGTTATTGCTCTCAACATAAGAGCATTCAGTTAATTCTTTACTTTAGTCCCAAGGTTTGTGCGTACGCTGAAAACACCTTGGCCGTACTCAAAAGAGAACAAAAGTTTTGATTTCAAGGCGTGGAATACGTACCTATACAAAGATCCTTAAAGATATTATATAAACAAAAAGTGAAATCTTAGTTAAGAAAAATCTTCCCTTATATCAGATTGATTTGAAGTGCATATCGATAATAACGTTATGTGAGGGAAAGTTTCCTTTAATCCTTGTAAGCATGCAGAGTTGTATTGAAAAGATGATCTTCAAAGTATAATTGTAATGATAGTGTATTCATTTTCTATTACTAATAACAGGCGATCAGTTGTGCGAATTAAGCGATTTTTTACGCATTAAGCAGAAAATACTAAACTTGTTGCAGTAATTCGATATTTTCAAAACCATGTTGTTTATTTTCCAGGAACGTCACGTATGCGTTGGCATACATCACCTTCATAATCATCATTACGATCTTTTTCGAAAAAGATTCAATGAGACCATGAAGTTCGTCACCTGAGCTTTAATACGGTTAGCGCGTTGCTTAACCTTTATGAGGTTACCTTTGCTTGGACCTGTAGGTGATCTTCGTGAACACTTCCATCGAATTCGAAATAGTTTGTATTACAAAAGTCCCATCTATTTTCAAAATCGATTTGTCGCCACGAAATAAGGCAAAGTTTAAGTTGTAAAGCTTCCGAAAACCGGAACAGACAAAATTATATTAACTTGGATGTTAATTCTGATGACGAGTATACTTTTTTTGTAGAGTTTTTGTTCCTGATGCTGGTGGGTATGAAAACTATCTCGGCTCTTTCGCTCTTGTTGAGAAAAATGCAATTTCTACGAGAAAGGTTATGAGGTAAGAGAGATTAGAATTTGTGGAAACAATGCTTCATCTGATCTTCGCTTTATTTGATTTCCCACAGTCGGGAAATGCTCTCGATTGCTGTTGAACCCATCAATCTATATTCTAGTGCTTACTCTAATATTACTAATTGAAATCTGTAATTTTTTTTATGGGCAGCGTGCTAAGGAGAAATGGAAAAATAAAATTTTGAAGCATATTTCTTCGAATTGGCTGTTGATCTTTATTATTATAAAATTAGGTTTAGGAATGTGTGTTAAAATATTGAAAACTCAAGAAAATGTGTCTCTACTCTGCCAGAGTATCCTTGAATGAAGTCGCGTCTACCATGAGAAACAGTTGTTTATTTCAATGTAGAGCAAATGTAAAAAATCCGGGAACATTGTCAAATATTGCAAGCACCTTCGTCCTTCATGGCTAAAAGACAATTTTATCAAAGCTTTAAGCTTAAGACTCGAAAAATTCGAAATTTTCCAAAAGCTGAGTAATTTTTATACTAATGGATACATAGCACTAGACTTCGAAGAGAAATTTTATGTGATTTCCTTTTCTTTTTTTTTATTATTATACTTAAAGCTTAAGATTTGGGTGAATATGATATTACGACAGAGAGTGTGACACAAAATCAGTGGAATACAATTAAAAACAGAAATCTGCTATGCCTCATATGAAAACCCTGTGCAGAAAAATAATATGAGAATGTCTTGGTTTTACCTTTGAAACAATCATAATATGGTAAAGTCATTTAACACCGGAAAGCGAACGACTGATATGTCGATTGCAGTATAGAAGATGCTGATTATCTATGCTATCACTTCATTTTTGAGTTTCTAATGCAGTGCACACTTCTGCATAAGCAGTAGAGTCAACAACTGTAGCCGTAATAGCAGCGTAATCAGTTTAGGAGATGCTGTTCTGTCATTAAACCAATTACCGGCCGTATCATTTGACGGTAACACTTGCAAGGCTACTTTATCTTCTATTGCTGTTTTCGATCAGTGTTAGATTCCATGCATAAAATATGTTACGAGTGGCTCTGTGGTCACTTTCATATTACGCAGCCACGGTCTTATGTTACCTGCACTACTGATGGAAGTAGATATGCAAACAACTTATAATTTATCTTGTGGTGCTATTGTTTCATATAATTATTCCGGTCAGCAGCATCCGCAACAACAAGACAGAAAATGTTTGGTTTCACGTGAAACCACAACGCCGTCTTAGACAAGGGTTTATGCAAATAAAGCACATTTTATTCATGTAAAATCGTTTATTTTTATTTCGCGATAGCTTACAATCATACCTAATCCATTGCTATTATTAATCGGTTTCGCATAAAGGGACATACATTAACTTGCGTTCACTTATAAATGCCTAAGTTTTTTAAATTTAAATGAAATGAAAACGAGTTTATTAACACGCGGGTATAAGCAAGCATTCGTCTTAAGGTACAAACAAACATTTTTATTTTAGATTTTCCAAAACTAAAATGGAGGCGTGGCAGACCTCAAAAAAGAATACTTTCTATTTTTTTTTGCAAACAAACAAATTTCTATAAATATTATATAACTCAAAATCTAATGATCAGCAACCTATTGTTTCGAAAAATTGTTTTCAAAAGAAAAAAAGAAGTGAAAAATATAACAATAAAGAGATGATAACATAACATAAATGTTACGTTTTGTTATTTGTCATGATATTTGTATCGCACTTAAATTGACTGACTGTTAGATTGTCATTCGAATTCATTTAATATTCACTTATAATTCTCATTATTCCCCCTCTTAAGTAAGCGGATCACCTGTGAAAGCTGAATAATAGCAGATTTAACGAAAATAAGTCATTAAAATGGAATTCATCTCCTTAAGTCAACGATGAAACGCTTATATACATTTAATTATAACGTAAGTGGAAAAGCTGTTCGCTCGTTTTTCATTTCAAAATTAATTTCATAACTGTTTTTGTAACGTAGGGTTTGGATGAGCGAGTGCATATATTTACACATACATTTTTTATTTCCCTAATTATGATGGATGTATGTATGTATTAATGCGCTCGCCGCGTTGGAACTAATGTCGTGTCGCGTCTAAATCCAATTGCAATACAACGATAACAAAAAGTTTGTATATAAATAATATTTGATGTCATTACGTGTTAGTATGCGTCTGGGAGTGTGGAGAGTGCTAGTAAACGATTAGCGTTATAAGTTCTTTTGAAGGAGATAAGCTCGCGCGGCGAACGTCGAAGGTGTAAACCAGACATTCACGTCGCAACACTTACTTAAACTCCTGACTGTGACGTGAAGGCATTAAGTTTGATCGAAATCAAAAACAACGTTCACGTAAAATGGAAAAATAAACAACAACAAATACAAAAAATATATACATAGAGGAATAAAAAGAAAGATACACACACACACACACACACACACAGGCGAAAATACAAAGAAAAAATAAATAAAACTTTTCAGTCATATATACGTACATACCGATCGCTTTACATTGCTATACATACGAAAATTGTAATGCATTCAATACGTTCACTGAATGTTTGTAAATGAAAAAAAAAACACATACAACATATCATATATATATACAAAGAGCAGCCCACGAACAGATGCAAGCACACACACACACACACACATACACATAGAGTTATTACATTAAAAACAAGAAAATTGAGGAAAATTGAGGAAAATTGAAAGGCGAAAATACAAAAAAAACAGCAAAAGAGAGAAAAAAAATCAAACAAAATCACATTCGAATGCACTTTACTTAAGCAAGCAACATAAACAAATCAAGCGCACGAATTGAGTAAATATTCAAATCACGCCGCATTTGTGAGTGAAGGCTGGAATAGAGAACTTACTGTACATGTGTGAATATGCGTGCGTGTGCACACTTGCATAGCAGCACTATGGGGATATGTTGGTTTGTGTGCTTGTATGTCAGCATGAAATAATACTCCAATGCAGACATTCAGATACACCACTACATATACATATAAATTGAGGTTTGCGTTTGCGTTTGGTTGAGTGTATCTGCAAGATTTCACATGCCCAAAGAACTATATGCGTTTGCAAACGCGCGCGCACACACACACACCACACACACAAACACACCACACACACACACACACACACACATCACACACAATAGTCTGATTGCATGAATTACCGTTCAAAACAGATCAAACGTCAACAGCCTTTATGCAGAACGTATGCATTTATACGATGGTATATGCCTATGCCTTGCAAGCCGTATGAATATCATCCAGGCTATAACATTTCATTTCTATTCCTTTTTTTATTTCTTCGCCTCTTTCCATCGATTGTTTTATACTAACAAACAACAACAAAGTTACCCTCGCATACGTCTCTGATATTCGTCTATATATGTATGGCTTAGCGTTTTTTTTTTTTTTTTTTTCTTGGGTTTTTAAACTCTATTTAAAAAATTCCTAACACACACTATATAGCACACTATGTTAGATAGATTCATCCCCTTTTTCACACTATCATGTGGTGCGGTGGCTTTTTGTGTGTCGGCGCGTACGACGCGTACGGCGCGTATATCTGGCATTATTCGCGGTAGCTCACTTAACTTTATTGAATTTGCAATGAAAACGCATTGAATCCATTTTATACAACACATACACATAACAACAAAGACACGTAAGAAATGTGCAACTGTGCTATTATACTTTTAACTGTTTAAGTTTGTGCAGGTGTATTCATTTTATCATAACGTTCGTAAAACTTGGAAACTAATATATAAAAATAGATCTTACTCTTCTCAATTAGTAGAAGAAGCTTTTGACATTTTTGCATGCACATTCGTTCGTACGACTGGCTGGTCGAAAATAACAATTTATTCCACTTCAAAGTCAGTAATAAAACGGCAATCGAAATTTTCATATCCGTGCCGATCGAATACCTTGAACATACACAGGGGTTATCAGTCAAACTAGTGCTGGGTGCTAGACTGATTTTTAAATTTCGAGGTTTCCGGTTACAAATGTCCATTACTGACCTTCGTTTCCAATAAGTCAGTAAGTTTTATCGCCAGTGTCACGGCATGTTGGCTTGTCTTTATTTATTATTGTTGTTATTTTTTTAATATGATCAATCACGAAAAGGAAGTCCCCTATACGTGTGGGGCATTGACGTTGGTGAGAAAAAAGTGGGAAAAGAGACAGAAAGAAAGACAAAGGGAGTGATTGAGGCCTAGTGGGTGCAAAATTGCTTATGATAGACATGTTATCGCGTTTAAATATACCCAGGAAGCATAGTGCGACATGCTCAGACTCAGGCAGACATGTGTAGTCAAAAAATCCTATCCAAACATTTAAGCTTTAATTCTTTTTTTTTTAACTCCCTCTAATCTTGTTTCCCATCGATTCTGAGCCAATTTATGAGGTGTAGAAAGAGATAAATAAAGTACTTTAACCCGGTCGTCTGATGATTATAAACATGAAAATAGCGAGCACTTTCTCCACATTTCTTCAAACATGTCAAGAGACGACAATATTTGATGCGAAATTAAGATAATGAAAATGCGATAAACCAGAAAGGCTATTGGAATTTGTATTCATCTATGATGGTTTTCAGTACTTCAAGCGTCAAAAAGAATTAGAACAAATACCGCGATGTAAATTGAAAGGTCAAGCATTGTTCGCTCTTTTGCTTTCATTCAATTTGCATTCACAAGTATTGATGTTTAAGAGTAATCTCTTCAATCGCTGCTATAAATTTTAATATTTTTCCTTACATTATAGGTAGGATAGGTATTCTCAGATTCGATCTAATATTATGAACAATTTTCTTACACTTGTTTTAACGTGTCTTTACACATACGTTTTTCGCTGCATTAGTGGGTAGATAATCGATTTATCGTGGGTAGCATCAGGTGGTTAAATTTAATAGAATTCAATTTTTATGCGAAAGCATCGTTCATAGTCAAACTCATACTATGTTGTGGTAAATATCAGATAAATACATATATCAATAATTTATTTCAACTGCTACTTATACCTCATAAACTGTGCACGCATATACATTTATATATTTTATGATTTAAAAAAAAAATAAATAAATAAAAATAAAAAAATGGTTATCTACACTACATAGATAAGCAGGTTCCTTCATTTGTTTTTTTTTTTTTTTTTTTGTCTAGTGATTTATTTTATGACTTGCCTTAATGTAGACACTTTTTCAATGTTTTCCTGCTGATATAGCAATTTCAAGTTTAATGTATTGAAGATTGATGGAAAATTAAGTAAATATGTGTGGAAGGTTTTCGCGTAAAAAAATGTAACCAAATGTAACCAAATGTTATACAAGCGTTTTTTTTTTTTTTTTTGTTTTTAAAATGTTGCTCAATTATAATTTGAAATCTTTGCGCATTGTTTAAACAAAATTTCTTAAAGAAGTCTATTCAATGACTTACTATAACATCGAATGGGATAAAAAATAACATTATGTTACTTTTTAGTGGTCTTAACATAAAAAAAAAAAACATCTTTTCAATTTTCGTTGATTCTAAATTTTTTTATTGCTTGTAAAAATTAATTTTCAGTATTTTTTGATAAAATTCAGCTTTAAAAGATGCTTGCATGTATTTTGATCGTCGACATCTTTTGGTGAAAATGATAAATGGCTTAAAAAAAAAAGAAAGAATTTTCTGTGCAAAAAGTGATGGGTTACCCCAGGGAAGCCATGCAAAGCAACATTGAAGCGAAATATTCATGTTCACAAAGTTTTGCGGTGCTTACGGTGGCATCAGCAAGGTGTAGTGTATTACGAGCTGCTACAACCGAATGAAACTACTAACGCAGATGTCTACTAAGGTCAATTGAATAAAGTGATCCTCTCGCATGCGAACGCTCGGCCAGACGTTACAAGAGCTGTCAAGAATACACTGTTGCAACTCGAATGCCACCTTGCTTATTCAAATCGATGCACGATGGGCTGGCTGGCACGTGGTTTTGAAATGCTGAAGAAGTGCGACAATTGATCGCTGCCAAACCAATATCGTTCGATCAGAAAAGGAGACAGGCCTTGAGAATGCTCTACAATTGGGAAAAGTTCCCGGTCCAAGTTGCGGATTACCTTCTGGCTTGTTTCGGTCGGAGACGGTATGCGCGCGTTTATCATAAAGCAACACGAATTTTCGAGTTCCTTTGTCCGTAAATTATCTTTTTTCCTCAAGTGCGTTCCTAATTTTGACAGATCGGGCTCCATATGGTTCACGTGATTCCTTTCTCGCCTCACTAAACAGAACTTCATAATGTTCAACTGCCTCAAAATTACAAATTTTTGCCTGAAATCTCACTAAGCATTTTATAAGACCTTCATAGCTTACTGCGTGTTTAGCCCAAACCAACTTAATTATTTCCATATCTTCAGCAGCATTTTTTCCTCGTTTAATATGCAGTGCCTTAAATGCTGTTTTGCTAACATGTATCTATTTGCACTTTGGTATACACTGAGTAACAGCTTGTCAGCAACGGAAACTTCCGCTGTGCAAACATCCATGTCTATCCAAACAAAAAAAAAACAAAAACGAAAAGAAAACCAACAAAAAATGACCGCCTCATTTAAGTTTTTTAAGCGCCAAACAATTTCCACGTAGACAACTTATTTCCAAACCTAATAATTTAAACAAATTAATAAAGACGAGAGTAATATTTAAAATTAAATATAAGAAATTGCTCGTCAGGCATTGTGCTGCAAAACAAGAGTATTGCTGTTAATATTTATAAGCTAATATGTACAAGCTTTTACCGTTCAATAGTACGGTAAGAAACGTCCAATCGTATCTATCGTAGTAGATTCCATATGTTTATTTTTTAATACTTTGTTGGTTAACCATAAGATTTTATTCGGGAAGAAATTGGTTTTTTCAGGTTTTCGGAGGCGTCCGAAATTACCGACCGAAAGTTTCCCATTTGATTATCCTTGTGGCGTTCGCCATTTTGAATAGAGACAAACATTTTTTCTCTCACATTGCATTGTCATCGCAGCGAAAGGTTTGTGGAAAATTTCAGCATGACGGGATGTTCGGAAGAGCCTGAATTATCGATTCCAACAAGTATCAAATTAAATAAAAGCTCACAATATTTCTGTCAAAGATTGTTGATATATTGTCAGCGCTAAGGTTGGTGTTTTCCGGAAATAAACTTGTTTCCCTTGCTTTCTGACTAATGGTAATGGCCGGCTATTGACATTTAATCATCAAGTGCAATCAGTCGTTAATGAAAGTAGGCGAGACCTTTACCTTTATGAAAAGGTGGGCTAAGGATTTTGACGATTCCTACTTCGAAAATAGTTTATATAGGGTTTTATCTACGCCTATTGTCGAGGGCGCCCTGTTGTTTTGCCCTGTTGATGGAATCTGTTCACAAACAATTTCCTCGATTTGTCTTTCGTGGGATTAGAAAGCGTAAAGAACGCTTGCTACTTATGAAACCACCTTCTCTTTATAAGACTAAACTCCCTCGAAAATGAAAGGCTGGGTCTTGCTGTGAATTTCGCCGTTAAGCTTATTAATGCTGAACGATGATCTTTATTGATAATAAAGCAGCTTGACTTTTTTGTCCTGTGTGGAGCGCTTAGTCATTTGATTTCCTTACAAATAGTGTTGTGTAGGGCTCACAATGCCTCTTATTTACACACAGAGCGAAATGCTTAGAACAGACTCGAATGTTTTGGTTTTTAACGAATAACTTTTAAAATTATGTTAAATTAGATGTAGAACGTGAAGCACGTACTTTTTGACGTATGCCACAGTTCTTAGTTAATTGCTTAGATCAAGAGAAACTGTCCTCGAAGTTAAAATGAAAATTCTTCAACAGCTTGTTCACCGCTTAGAGCACTTAGACTGCACTGCAGGGAATTCTATCTCACTTCATTATATTAATTATTTTAAAACTGTTGTTGTTGTTGATTACAAAGTGCAGAGGCAATTATTTTTGCAAAGCCTTTTAAAAAAAAAAATACAAAAAAATATTTTATTTTATTTAATTGCGTGTCTTAAAATTCGCACATGATGCACTCAAAATGAACTAAAGAAATTGCTTGAGTCGATCGTCCAGCTAACGGGTGTACAATTATAAAGCAGGCTAAGTAAATAAAGGACTACTTTTGGGAGATAGATATTAACGATTTCATACAAGACGATGTAGTAACTCAGCTGCTCGCCATTAACAAATCGATAAGCATGTTATTAGTACTTTTTAAATGTACGATTTTAAAAGAGATTTGTATTTTTTAAATGCCTGTCAGTGCAGGTGTCCTGTGTATAATATAATGAATATCTTTTGGATTAAAAATCGGAGATCTAAAAATTCTATATCAAATAAAAAGTACATAACGATTTTCATCAAATTTTAATTTAGTTTAAATATTTTATATATAAAGGGTCTTCCGAGGTGAACGCAAGAAGTTATTTTAAAATCAAACATTTCTAAATTTTTTCTTAATTCACAAGGTATATAGTATAAGATCGGCACTAACGAGCAATTGGCTTTCAAACTATTTTTTAAGACCTACGTAATTGGATTTTGTCCAAACTAGTACCAGTCACTTGTTGTTGTTGTTATTCTAATCGCAATACGTAATCCGCAAACTTTAGGTCTTGGGTCAATTGAATTTTGCAAGCGAGAGAAAGATGCGAATTTTGCAAAAGAATATGCTGCGGAGTGCTTCTCGAAACGTCCAATTCATGATCATGGTGACGAGTTCATTTCTCTGGACTCTTAGCAATGTTCTCAAAAATTGCTGAAGTTGTGCTGAAGATTGCTAGATTATTTAATATCGCTCTTAATTAATCTAATTCCTCTAAATTTTTGATAAATTCATTTGCAGTTGATCAAGTTTGCCGTGTCCGACAGAAATATTCAATATATTTATGTGTAGATATACATATCATTGCTTCGTTAATGTCTTTTACTGCACAAACGTTGTATTCTTAACTTAGTATAGACACAAAACCATACGAAAAATCGCTTTTTAAATTTGCTCACCATCACAGGCAAACGATAGGATGTACGTACTCGATACTTAAGGTACCGTTTTGTGCACGAAAAAGTTAATCTCCATTGGGATGTTTTGAATTTTAAACGGCCATCATTAAAGCAAACATGTGCCGCTTTGATCGATTCCTTTTTGTCACTGTTCTTGTACAACCAACATTCCATCGCCTTTGCAACTTTTGAACCAAACGTTATACCATGTGATTTTCGTAAACGCGTTTTGACGTTAATTTTAGTTTAATTGAGTTTTTCAGAGAGAGAAGCAAGTAGCAGTCGGCTGCAACAAAACTTCCTAGATGAACTCTTTCAACTGCTTTGCCGTATCGTAAGCAACTTGTGTGTGGTTTTGTATTCTTGTAATATTATAGAAACTGCTGCCTTTCCTATTGATCAACCCTCAGCGCTTTACGAACAACTTTTGAATCGATCTAAGCTTATCTGTCCGTCTTGTACTATGTACACACAGGTAGCAATTTTTGAGATATATTGATGAAATACGACACATTGACGTGTTTTGGCCCAAGGACGATCCATATTAAAATTAGTTCGCAACGGATTATTTTTTCAACCATTACCCATATAACACCTTGTTTTTAAAAGTCCTTATAGAAGAAACTGCGTTTATCTGCTTTTCATTCTGAATTAAGCCAAAATCGGGATTCAGGAAGGAAGCAATTCGGTTCAGTTAGTCAGAGTACGTAGAGCAAATTAATTTCTCTTCATATTAAGAGTCACGGTATTAGAACGTTACTAAGATACGAGTATTATCTAACTTCACGCTACAAAATAAACAAAGTCTTTCTTATAGATACATACATACAAGTTTAAATATATGTACATGGCATTAACTAATGCTTTTCTTGTGCTAATGCTAGATATGTGTTTTCGATAAAACAATTTTTTTTTCTTTTTTTTGCATACGTGAATTATTCAATTAGGTTAGCAAAAATGCAAATTTCATTTAAGCGGAAAGGTATTTCACGTGCTACAAACATCTGTATGTGTAAGCGGGCATAAGTAAAACTTTGATGTCTTTCAACATTTTTCGACTATTTGTTTGTTGTTTTGAATATAGATTTCAAAGCAAGAAAGCCTAGCCTGGTGGTCATGAGTAGTGAAAGAAATACAATAGCAAAAATCGTATCGAATAATCTTTTCTTTTTTTTTTTTTTTTTTTTTTACAGCATATACAATGAAAACGTAAAGATCTGATTGCATTTATATACTGCAAGGTTTTCTATTGACTTTTATATAACTTTTTTTTCTATCCTTTTTTGTAAATATTTCATTACGTTGATAACTGTATAGTACATTGCGTTGAATAGAGAAAGCAATGAAAAATTATTTGCAATTTCGAAACCCGAAAAACGAAACAGATGAGAACAATATTTACAGCTGTTTGTAGAAGTGTCTTAAATAACAAAAATAAATTAATCAAAATGCACCCTAACACGGTTCAAGCAAAGGAGTAGTAGCGGAAAACTATATTATTTGTACCATACAACAACATAAAGGGCAATAACAATAACAACAACATATATATATATATATATATATATATATATATATATATAATATAAGCAGCAGTCTGCTATAGAAACTCTTTGAGCAGATTTCAATTTAGATAAGATTTTGTATAAACGATTTTCTTAAAATAGTATGAATTCAAAACAACAGCAACAACACATAACTGAACAACTACAACAAGGACAAGAAACTGAAACAGCCGCAGTTTAAGCTTTAGTAATAGTATTCTAGTAATAGTAGCAGTAGCAGCAGCAACAGCAGCAACAGCAGCAACAGCAGTAATAGTAGTAGTAGTAGTAGTAGTAGTAGTAGTAGCAGTAGTACTAGTAGTAGTAGTACTAGTAGTAGTAGTAGTAGTAGTAGTAGTAGTAGTAGTAGTAGTAGTAGTAGTAATAGTGATGGTGTAGTAATACCTTCATCTATATATGTGTATACGTATGCCTTCATATTAAAATGTTTGTCAGTTTGTGCTCGTTTGAAAAGTATATGAAAAATGTTGTAAAAGTGCAAAAATGTTTTCTGCTAGTTAAATTGAAATTTTAATTAAAAATTTCAATGGATGGAATACAAAATCAGACCGCAGATGTTTATTGTGTATACGATTAAATAACCCTAAAAAAAATAAAAAAAAAAACATAAAAAAAAACAAAAAAACCTTTTGCTCATTACATAGACGGAAAAACAAAAAAAAAGATAGACAGAGAAAGAAATAGAAAAGTAGTTGATGTTCAAGCGTATAATAAAATAAATTTCTGCCAATACTTAATTACACTGCCAGAGCAACGAAAAAACAAGAAAAAAAAAAATCATGCGTATGCAAATAAACCTCAAACTATGCAAAATGGGAAAATATACTGAGGCTTTCAATCATGACAGAAACAAAATAAAGTAGAAATAAGAAAAAAAAAAAAAAAAACAAGCAAACAAACAGAAAAAACGGTAACTTACAAGTTTAGCGCGTTTTTTCTTCCACCGAATTTTATTAACCTACGCGATAATATATAATACATAGTGTACAACGTGCGTTTTTTTATGCTTAAAAGAAATTTTATAGATTAATTAAAAAACCGTATATTTTTTACGAAAAAAGAAAAAAAAAAAGAAAGAAGAAATGCGCAACAACAACGATTTGCGTCGCTGTGTCAGTGAAAGCTGTCAAAGTATCAGAGTAAAGATTGACATCGTAGGAAAAACATAAAAAAAGGAAAAAAGAAAAAAGCGAAAACGAAAAAACGTCAAGAAATCTAGAAACCCCTTAGAGCGAATCTTGGATACCTATCAGATGAATTTAAAATATTTATTAGCTGCACACATGATTGCGTCCTGTTTATTGACATCTTTAATCAACAATTAGAGGTACCGTTAGACTTCATCGAACACAATCACGCACCAGATTACTATATCCACCACCGTAAGATGGTTTTGTACTCATTTTGTTTTTGTTGTCTATAATGTATGCAACACCCAACGGGAAGCTTCAAAAAGCCTATAAACCATATATATTCTTGATCAGCGGGAAATTCGGAGTTGATTTAGCGATGTCTGTCCGTCTGTGTGTTTGTGTGGTGTGTGTTCTTGGCACTCTCTTGATCGCGAAAATGAAGCTATCGACTTAAAATTTGTTAGAAACATTGGAAGTTTCTGCACGCAGATTGGTATTGAAAATGGACCAAAATGGGTTCGAGGAGAAGCACGCAGTAGAGCGTAAACTGAACGCAACTGTTTTTTTTTTTTTTTCAAACAAATTTTGAATTTTTCCTAGTTACTCGGAAATTATTGAAGGTAGAGGGCTAAAATTTTACGCATTTACTTTACGAAGCACTCTACTCCTTACGTGCAAAAATGGAAAACATCCGAAGATGAACATTGATTTTATATAAATAAAATTGCTTTAAAATTGCACAAGAAATTTTGTTTTAATAATTAATATTTGGTTTTATTATACCCTACAATATATATAACACAAGAGCATGTATTCAGTTTGTGCGTATGTATACAATATCCATGCTTTATTATACTGATCGAGTCAGAGTTGTTTACTATATCGGTCTAATTTTGTCTGTCGGTCCGTTCGCCTGCGTTCAATCAACAGATCGAAACTTTTCGGACGTCTTTAGATAAAAGATCTTGAAAATGGCTTGGATCGGATCACTTTGTCGACGACTTCCCACACCAAGGCCTTGTTTTGAAACTTGATTATATGAGTAACTATATTAAGCGAAGTGGTGTAGGGTATTTAATGGTTGCTCGTGGCCGTCTATAATATGTTTATTTATTCGGATTGTAGCTGTGCGGCTTTTATTTTGGGACAATTATAGTTGATTCTCGATCTAAGGTACAATTACCGAAGGTACTAAGCTGCTTAAGTCTGATTTTGGAATTCGCCGAATTTTTATGCATAATTCTGCAATCTTTTATGTTTTAGTCGCTTTGTGAGCATGTTTTTAAATGGATGCAATGTTTAGTCGAATTACATTTTATATAAAGAGGCGAGCACAGGCGAGCACAGAGAAATCGATTTCAGGATGTAAATTATTCGGTCTATGTGAGCGAAATTTCCTAACGATATTGTGCGCAGATGGCTGTTTCGTTCGCACATATGTCAAGCATATGCAGTGGCGTATATTGAGTGGAACCTAAAATTTATCCGGGTACATAAAAAATAAATATATATATTGTCTAACATAATTTGTTACTTTGAATGCGGTAGGAACTAAAAAATATGAATTACGAAAGTCTTGAAATCAGATTTTTTTTAAAGAAAAGTTTTGTTTATTTATTGGTTTCATTTATTTTATTTAAAGTTTTATTTTTATTACTTTGAGAAAATGATTCTTAGGTGGTTCTTGTTGCCTTACCTTAATATTAATAGCACATCAATCGATTAGGTCGTAGGATAGTATAGAGTTTTACAAAAACAAACGTAGCCTAACTAAGATAATTGTAACTTGCAACAACGTTTGGACACATTTTGTTTATAGGTTGACGCTATCTAAAAATTATATGGTTTCGTTAATAGCCATCTTATATCTATATGTCACCTTATAAACTTATTGAGTGAAGTTTTATATATATATACCGATTGTATCGAATGAGTGCTGCGATAACACTAAAAAATTTATTTGAACGTATACATATGCATTGTTGGGGACAACTGGAACCGGTAAGAGTATTAACAACAATCGATCAATTGTTGTGAAAAGAGGTCAACTTATATCATGAACTTCTGTCAATTCGCTACGACATGATGAGTAGACGCAGCAAAAATAAAATTCTTTTGTCGGATGATATATCTGCCTATAGTAAATGCAATGAAAAAGTAATACTTATATAAAAATTTGGAGACTGCAAATAGTTGGGTTTCATATACCCTTACTGCAATTCGAAACTTTGGTCGTCGTATTATACCAAAAGATCGGGTGGTTGTTAGATAGATCTGACCTTGTCCAATGGATAAAGTTTGGCCCGTACTCACTCTTTTATATCTGACAATCCAGACATAGGCGGATTTGATTACTTAACACGAGATTATTCTATTCACAGGTGGATGTAAGACTTCGTTTAATTAAGCGGTCCAAGTGCCAACATTAAACAATAGGCACAGTTCCTTGGTTAACTCTAAACGAAACATTTCGTTTTTGAAAAAAAATTTTTTTTTTTTCGTTTTCGGGATGCATTTCACCCTTTCAACTTAATCTTGCTCGGTTCTATCAACAGTTTACAGATACGCAAATGGGCAGAACAACAAAGGGACAGATAGGTGGAAGAATAGCCGCGCTTAATGGTACATGGACGGTGGCGGACGAAAGAATAAATGGATAGAAATGAGAGGACAGGTAAACAGACGGAAGCACATACATACAAAAAACACACACAGAGACACACACATATATTTATAGAAATAATAACGATGGTGGACAACAAAAAATTCGAACAGATCAATAATATATAAAATTATCGGGATGTTGCAAGCGCAAGTGAATGTAAGAGCAGGTGATAGCGAGTGAAAAAACCGACATATGGCACAAAAATTACTACTTATTTCTTGCATTTTTGACTAAAGCAGTTCTTTTGTGTAATACTCAAACTAATTTTTTTTCTGTTTTTTTTTAATATCGCCAATCACTACGCGGAAGCGAGGAAAGACGAGGAGATAATGGGTGACGGCAGCATAGCGTAAGTGTTATGCTTGTATCGCGTACACAGACATGATAGTCGCGGCTCTTCATCTACTCAGTTAGGTGACAAATATATTTTAAACATCCGATAAAGTAGCGTTTCAGCTCGAAATATCTTTTTCCCGTTAGCTATTACTTATTATCTTAAATATTGTTATTAAAAGAAGCCTTTACAGAATAAGCTGGACGCCTAGTATCTTTCCTGCATTTTACATAATAACTCTCTCGTAGTTCACTTATCCTGCATCTTGTTTTATTGCTTAGCGGTAGTCCGCCAACATCTAATAATTCTTTATCTTTGCATATCTTACATCCGTGTATGGAATTTCCTCATGAAACCACTCCACTTAGGCATCATAGTGCACTGGGCCGAAACCGAAACGTAGTCTTTAGAAGAATGCAGCAAATGTACTCTCAGTGATATATTAATATTCAACATTTGATAGCAAGAGCGCTCCACTACCAATCAAGAGTGCGGAATCGATTCTGGCATTTCGGGAGAACTTCTCTTTCAGGTAAACAAACATTTAACTTTTTTATTTAAAGCTTTAACGACATTTTTCATATGGCCCAGATGCAAATGGAGTGAAGGGATAATGACGTCATCTGGGGTATGTTGGCGATACTTTTCCCTTCCTTGGTGGTTATACTCTCCTTTCGTTTGACAAAGAAATCAGCTAATAGTTTTTACTTATGAAAAGTCCTTTTAATATTTGACAAGCGATCTTTCGGACCTTACCTGTGTTCATTAACGGGTCAAGGGTGAAGCGATCATGTTTATACCATTATTATTTCGGTATCATTAAGTATATATCATTATTTGTATTCAAAAAACCAGGGCTAATCGGCGGGATAATCAACTTGGATAGCAAAGTTTGTAAGAATTAATTAAGCATCGAAAGATATCCTCATTAGATAATATTGTATATTACGTCTGGTAATCGTCCCTTACGGGCGATTAGAGTTACTGAAGAAATCAATGAGTAAAAAAACCTTTTTTTTGTTAAACTAACTTCTTACTTAACTTAAACGATTTCATACTCGCCGGTTGTTGTGAGGCTGCAAACGGTATAATAATTTTATTCTATTACTATTATCAGGTAGAGTGCGTTGAAAAGAAGCGAGATCTAAACTTTTAAAAAGCTAAATTAGCTTTAAAAACAAAATACAAAATTAAAAAAAATAAATACTTTCCTGCCTGAAGCAAGAGGTCACAATCACTCGCTTACATAAAACCAGCAAATTGTCACCAACAGAACAACCTAACAACATGCCGTTGAAAAACAAAAGACTAAAAAAGTCATAATAAAAAAAAAAAAAAAAACAAGCTAAAAACTCTGTTACCGATTAGCATAATCAGCATAAAATGCCCGTAAAAATATTTAGGTATAAAATATTCGCGCTCAGGCTAATCTATACTGTAGAGAGTTTTATGCTTGCTGTTGTACGCGTGCATTTTCCAATCTGTGTGGCCTAAATAAGGACACATACTGAATATATCGCGGTTTTCATATTATTTTTGGTCATTTACGTGTCGATTTAATGGCCACAAACGCAATATCCTGGTTTATACATATATGGTATGTATATATATATATATTTATGTATGTGCTTGTTTGTTATTATTGATCGGATAGATAGTTTTTGAAACGGTTTTAACTGTCATCGCATATTAGAGATAGTCTCTCTTCAAAACACGTCACCGTCTGTGAATATTAAAGAAATGAATTATTTTTAAATCGCAAGTGGACGTTTTTAATATAAATTTTTTACAATCGTTCGGACAAGTCCGTAATTTCCGAAGGAATTTGAAACATTTTTTTTTTTTATAAAATGTAAAAATGGTTTACAAAGTGCTTTACCGAGCGAAGGATATTTTATTTTATATTTAAGAACTATTTTTCTTTACATATTAAGTGATAAGCGGAAAAATGGGGAACGAGAAAAAGGGATAAGTTAAATGCGTGGAAGGATGAGGGGGCAGTACGCAAAGGGAGTAGAGATAGATAATTGGTTAAGGGATCGCTAGTTAAGGGATTAAAGCGGTAAGGGAGTCAACAGATAAAGGGGTAAAGGGTTTAGTGGGCTAAGCGTTTAGCGAATTAAGTAGTTAACAGGTTAAGACTTAGAGGACTAATGGGTGAACGGATTAACGCCTTAACAAGTTAACAGATGAAGGAGTTAGCGAGAACCAAGAAGTGTTCGGTTTAACCGTTTAACAGCTTAAGAGGTTTACACATTAAAAAGTTAAAGGACTAACGGCTTACTGAGTTAAGCGGTGAAGAGATGAAGGCGTTCTTGATTAACGGTTTAAACGTTAACCTATTAAGGGGTCAGTGGAATAAGCGGAAAAACTATATGAACAAACTTTGCAAAATTAAGTCATAATATTTTGTAAACACCAAAGAGTGTCGTTGCGAGTAATAATAATACACTTCAAAGAAGCACCGACGCTCCTGGGTTTCGCTCGTAATACATTGGTGCTCTTCTATTAGAAACATAATACAGCTTGAATAATAGAAGGAGAAGTAATAGTAATGGAAGACGAGTAAATAAACCAAAAAAATTAATTCCTAACTACACAAGTGTTTTACTTTTGCAATTAAAGGGAATTTGTTCACTTTGTACAAACTGCACGCCAGTGTTAACATACCCTCCTTTCGGTGGCTATAAAACCAATCACGTTTTCAGTTAATTGTAACCTTTTTAATGTGTTTGTGCTTATTGAATTTCAGCACGTTTTCATTTAGTTCAATAGAACTGAATAAATACAGTGCAGCTCATTCAGGCTCATTAACTTTGCTTTAATGTACAGCTAACGTTCTCTACTAAGTATTTTTGGTAGTTGCTGTTGTCATTCTTGTTGTTTTTGCATTTCATTTCATAGTATGTTGCAATAAATTGTCGTGTTATTGAAATCCATTTGTTTACCTTTTAATGATGTGTGTCCTTTTGTTTTCCTGCTTCTTTGCTTTTACACAAACAACACGATGCAAATATTCAATAATATATACATGTTTGGGTATAATCAATCAAAGATTTTATTGCATTATATATATAAGTAACGTGTATTGAGGATGTTCACGGGAAAAGTGCATCCAAATACTTCCTAATTCGTGTCAATTGCTGGCATATTATCCTTACCTGTTTATGAATTATTAATTTGCGTTTAATCCTCTCTATAAATTCAAAGAAAAAAAGGTTAACTACGTCAAACGAAATATAATGATCTTAGTTAAGGGATGTTACTAGTCGCACGTCTTATTGAGTTCGCATATTATTCGTAATCTTATCAATATTAGGAATTGTAGGTCATGAAAAATTTGATGTCACCCGACGAACTCGAAGAGATATTTAAAACATCCTGAATAGGATGGTCTTATACATGTTATACGTCGTGTGAATGGCAAGTACAAGTGCCATTCTAATCAAGTCGTGTTCTAATTGTTAAAGCCATTCTTCAATCATCTTCCGTTAACCGGTATATGATTTCAAGTTTTTCCTTTGCGGATAAGGGCAATCAGGCCGATTGTAAGCAAAAATGTGTATTTGTTTGTTTATTTTACGGAAGTGAAGCTAAGTTCAAAATCCGATTTCTACCTCATTTTTATCAAATTCTTGGTTGGGATTCTGCACGAAGTACGCCATAGCCAACCAAACCAACATTTATTATATTTGACAGTATTTTGCTATCGCATTGCTAACTGGAAACAATTTGTCCCCTTCGCAGTTTGATTGACGTGTTGCGTTGTCTTGGCAAAACCCTATGTTCGGTATGTCTGTCACAGATATAGCCAGCCAGAATGGCCAGCTACGGATTATCATCAATTATTACGGTCTGACTGGATTGGGTTTCAAGCATTCATGCAAGTTTTGATTATTGACTTGATGAAAGTGAGATAATCTCTATTACGTATCAAGGACGTTATTTAGTGGAATGACTGAGAAAATGTTAATTATATCGTTAATACGACGTTGAGAGTAAGTACTCTATTTGTGGGTGTGCGAGTGTGCGGGTATGGATTGTGTGAAGATCCCTGGACATTAGACTTTAATCCGTGAGACAATGCAGTATTTGGTTGCAAGGAACAGACGCC
This sequence comes from Glossina pallidipes, assembly GCA_000688715.1. Classification (NCBI taxonomy): domain Eukaryota; kingdom Metazoa; phylum Arthropoda; class Insecta; order Diptera; family Glossinidae; genus Glossina; species Glossina pallidipes. Next base: position 221,431 of record KK499928.1, on the reverse strand, counting down.
TGGTTAGCTTTGGCAAATAATCGTAAGTGATGAATTCAGATCAATTAGATAAATATTTTCGCGTACAATTATCGCGGCAAGGGGACTTTTTGCAGTCTGTACGTTGATATGAATTTTTCATAGGATAGTTAGATGGACGCAGTGATTCGAAATTTGCTCTAGCATGTAGTACAGCGACTGAAAATAAAATTTAAAACAAAAAAGAAAAGCATATTAGAATAAATGATTCATTTTAAAATGATGGGCAACGAAAGACGTTAATAAGAATGTAAACCAAACCTCAAGAAAATTCAATCGAAATCCCTAAGAGAAATGGCTCCATAGATAGAAACTTTTAATGATGAGAAGAAGATAAAGAAGAAAAACGATTCTTAATAGACTCCAAGGGTTTAATTTGCATTAAGTAAATGTTACCAATGTTTTTTTTTTCCAAAGTCACTTGACAGAAATCTTTAAAAGTTTTCTCTTTTCAAGTCACTTATAAAATATAAAGCTGTAGGTCTGTGCTATGAATTTTGATGAAACGTGAATTGAGAATGAAGTAAAAAATTTCAATTCCAATTAAAGCTTTTTTTTTTTTTTTAAGGGATAAATTAATTTTTACTTTTATTATTTTTATGATAATTTTTTTCTAATATTTCTTCCTTTTTAAGTTTTAACCGAAGGGAGAAGTTTTTGCATCTAATTAAAATGGATCAGTGCCCTGCATACACGTTTACTGACTGTAAATAATATTTGGCATAAACTAAGCGCGGTGAAAGCTTTGTGGTATCTGTGAAACTTTTACTATGCATGCATACTGATGAACAAAAATATACTGATACAAGGATATACAGATGTTTGAGTTGATGCAAAGTATTCAACGCGGTTGGGTGTTATGTTTGTTTGTTATAAGTTTATGTTTGCGTGTATTATGTAGTTTAACAACATTGAAGAGTGAAGAGTGTATTAAATTGCACCACTAATTGTGTTATCCTTGGCCAATTTCTTGTTTTTCTTCTTCCTATTGCTGTTGTTATTGTTGTCTCCTTTATAACATCAACAAAATTCCTATATAAGTTTTATTTTCAAGTAATGCATAAGCAAAGTCAAATCGTGTAAAGTACGCAAAACTCTTATTACGAACAATACAAAACTATATAAAACTATATACTTAGAGGTTTCTCAAATTTTTCCAAAAGGTTAGTAAATATATGAAGAATTAGTGCAAAGAACAGCATTTTCTGCTACTGCGCTAATTTAATGACCAAGAAAACTGAATATTATTTTGATAATATTTTCCGTATCATTAAATATTTGTGTAAAACTCAATGGGCCAGAGATGTCATATTAAACTATATAGAGCAAGAATTGACTGAATATGTTTTTAATGTTTTACATTAAAGTACTTTTCGCTTAACTGAGGGCACTCGGTTTTTACGCGTATTCGCAGAAATAAAAAGCATATATATACACAGTTGATATCAAAGAAATATAAGCGACAAAATCTTTAGGATATCCTCAACATATGATATGATAATGATCTGCCAAGGTTCTCTTATATTGCAAACTGCCGGTCAAACCAATTTTATGCAGATATATTTTAGGTCATTTATTTTTTTGCTCCTTCGAATTCGTGTGGTAAAAAAAGATTTGTACTAAATGACTTAAATCATTTTACCATTATATTGGTAGCTTCAATTTTACATTAAGGAGAGGCGCTTATATATATATATATATATACACATATACTCGCATATTTTACAAACACTTGACTTTTTCTTTGCTTTTTGAATTTTGATTTCCATTGGGTGGCAAGTTTAAGAACAAAGTCGGTTTTCCTATTGTTTAATACTAACGTTGTTCCACTATGCACTAGTCGAGCCTAATTTTTTGGATTTTAAACTGGACCGGTTAGTTCAATTTATTCATCAATAAACTGGAGCAAGGATTAATTTTCCATGTTAGTGACACGATAGAATCACAATGAAAGCTATTCCTATAAATAGTTTAAAGTGATGGATAGTCTGCGTTGTAAGATTCCGTTTAAGATATCTAGCTCTCTAATACAAATCCGAATCAAATAAAAACTTAATGCGATCGACATTGTCAGTGACTAGCTATTCGAAGATATAGCTACCGATCAAAATCTTTGTGACGAAATTTATGTAGTTATACCCCATAGCATTTTCTAGAAGGAAAACTGCATCGAAAATCCATCTTTGCATGTTAAGAATACCGATGAATTGTCTTCGAAATTGTTATGTAAGGCAAAGTTAATTTTTGCTTCAATACAAAAATTGGGAACAAAACAGGATAACATTTTGATACAACGAATTTATGCAGTTAAGAGCTAAGGCCCGTTAAAACTTGCAACGCAAAACGATTCACAGAATGCAAAGGGTTTTTAGTCTACGCGAATTTTCAATTCTCTGAAAGGAAAATACATAATTTGCTTGCAATGAAATATTCGGAATACTTCGAACATAAGAAATATGAAATTCAACGATGAAAAACCTTACAATAATATTTAGCAAAGCAAGGATTATCGTATCAGACTACCACTCGCTTGAAGCATGCACATGACCTCGGGGATGCGATGCAATTTCCAATGATAAATGAATGCGGATAAAAATCTTGTGTAATTACTTTAGTAAATGGCGTCAATATGCGTAAAAGCAAAAAAAAAAAAAAAACAATTATCGAGAGTTATTAGCCAAATAGCTTGGCTGCACAAAAGTCTACTTTTGAAAGGAAATTTTCAATTGCGTGTGAAGATGTGTTTTTCAGTCCTAAAATGAATGAGTTTCTTAATCAAAAAGTACTGTAGTTTATAATGTTATGTTTATATTTACACGCACACACACACTCACACACGCCCGCTTACATACCCATACATGCACGTGTGTCTACACATTTTTTGAAAATTTCTTTCAGTATTGCCGTTAGCTTTACAAACGTTTGATTATTGAAAAACGAATGTATTTTCTACTTAATATGTACGTGACTAATAAAAAATTATTTAATGTTCGCATTTTCTCAAGTGTAAAAGAAAAATTCCGGCAGACAGTGTTTGTCTGCTGGTAGTCAACGAAAAAGCTTCGGGTCGCTGTACATGATCAGATTCTCTTGCCTCTACAGCAGCAGCAGCAGCAGCAGCAACAATAAGATAAATGCACAGTTGCCTGTTATGGCTTTCCTTTCTTTGTATGGTCTTGTGTTAATTGTTATAGAAAGAAAACTCTACAGAATAATGATAATGCTTGCGTTACACTTTACGTAACAGTTGTTAGCAGTCATAGCAAGAGCAAGACTAAGAGCAACAGCAACAGCAAGAGCAAGTGTGTTTAGGAATAGCAGTTGTACTCTCGTTTTATATTGTTTTAAAATTCATGTTCAACTTGAATTTTATTTTATTGCATTTTATTACTTAATATTTCTACATAATGTGTCGGTTGTGTATATACGTTGTACACATTATTTGCTATAAATTGGCGCTGCTTGCTCGCTGCTTGCTTTACCTACTTAAATACAAGCCCAAACGCATTTACATTTCATATCCCCTGGCACGGTTTCTTTGTATGATTATAGTGAGCACTCATACCAAGCAATCGTACATAGATTTTATTATGAAATGCTTTTAACGACCACTTTTTCTATTTTCTACAACTATCCACATAGTGTATTCTCGTACATTGTCTTCTTAAGGCTTACAACTGACTCTTAAGAGTCTGGGCACATGTGTATTGCTGGAGAATAGAGCACAGATTTCACCTGACAGATTTAATGGCTGCATAAACGCTGGTTACCATAAAATGACCGTATAATAATTTTATTATTACTACCACTTTTCTATGGGCACCGTCATCGTCACTATCATCATCATCATCATCATCATCATCATCATCATTGTCGTCGTCGTCACCATCATTATTATAATTAACATTATCATCATCATCATCATCATCTTTTTCGTACAAAGCATAACAAAATGTGTAATGGTCACTGCAGTGGTGATTGTTTTCTTAATATTTGCTTTCCTCTTCCTTCTATTTATATATGCATTACAAATTTTCTTTCTCTTTCATTATTTATATCTCATCTTTTTCTTTCCACAAACATGTGACTTTTCAGTGTAGATTATAAAATTCCTTCCATTGTTATTGATATTTGTGTCTTATAGAAACGAATAGCGATATTATTATGTAGCTCGCGGTCAAACGTATTGAAAATTGCTGAAAGATTGGACAATGCAATACAATAGCGTATAAAACATGCACACGCGCAAAATTATATACATAACATATTTATGGACAATAAACTTTATCAAGGAATTTATTGTGTAATCTTGAGAAAGTTACTACTAATAATGTTAAAAATCAAATAAACACATGTTCCGGAATATATCCGAAAGTGATGGTGTGTGACTACTTACTACAAGGCAAACTTTATTTTTCCGAAATTTAAAACTTAAATATTTGAATATTATTGATAAAGATTGAAATGCAGTGACGGTAAACACATATATAATAATAAATGATTGCATGTATTTTGATCAGCTTTAACTATTGGTGGAAATGATAATGTAAAGCGAAGTTTCAATGTACATAACGGTCAAATTCGATAAGTCTGATCTTCCTCTACATGAAGTAATAATTCTCCACATAGTATTATTTAGTTATGCATTGTGTACAGACGTTAATCATGAAACGCTCAAAATTACATTTTCGACATTCATTACTTCATTGCTTTTGTTGGCGGATTTGAAGAAATCTGCTACCGAAAACCATTAAACCCTTTTAGAAGCTTATAGTGATGCTGCTCCATTATATCCAAATTGTCGGTTTTGGTTTCAACAGTCTAAAGGTGGCGACTTTGATGTCAATAGCTAAGAACGGATTGGAGAACCAAAAAAGTTCGTAGACAATGAATTGTAAGATCTATTGCAAACAAAACCCATCTCAAACTCTTGAAAAACTTTAGAACAGCTGAGCAGTTGATCCATCAACTGTTTCTAGACGTTTACATGCAACGGGAAAGATCCGAAAGGAGTTAAAACGGCTACCGCACTCCGAATCGAGTGAAAATGCCGTTTCGAACCGTTTCAACATCGCGGCTTCAATAGTTGCAGGCAAAAAAAGGAACAATTCCAAGCTTAAAAAGTCGTGGGTTAGTCACGGAGAGCGATGCACATCGACACCGAAGCGGAATATTCATCGTCATGAAATGTTGTTCGGCATACGGTGGGGGGAGGGGGGTATTTTTGCAAAAGAGAGCAGCAAGAGCGGTTAACAGACACAGTCATTCAGGTCATGTTGCCAGGAAATTGGGAAAATGTTGTAGAAAATGATGGTAAATACATGCAAACTGCATTAATGCACAAAATTTAGAAACCATTTTTGGAACGAGATCGTATAGATTTTGTAGTCCTTAAAGCCATTTAATTTTACTACATCTTAAAGGATTAACCTTCAAGAAGTATGTCCCTACAATAGCGTAAGAGAAACGTATTTCTCAAAACTTTTTACTAGAACAAAGGTAAACCGTACCAAATTTCATTAAAGTGTAGTTGGAACAAAAAAAAATAAGAAGGATAGACAGACAGGTAGAAATGAAAAGAGCCAAGAAAATTATATTCGGTTGCGACCGAATCTTTTATGCCCATTATTGTTGCCCTGAAAAAGACTAAAAACAAACAGAGACAAGCTAAATTTTCATAGTCCATAATGTCGAGTGGGCGCGGCTGATATTTCTTATTTATAGAATAAAAGTGGAAATTTATACGGTGTACATGTTGCACTTAATGAGTAACAACTAAGACACACGGAAATCAAAGGTATTCACAGTTTTTGTTGTTTAGGAATGTGGGCGTTATAGGCGTGTCTCTTGATGGGTTTGGCTCATTTTAAAATTGTAAGGTAAAGAAAAACAATTAAATTCTGACACACTATAGTACTGGGTAAACGTGGTCAACTTTTTTCACTTTTGTAGTGATTCTACAGCGTTGGCCCTTGTAGGTGCTGCCAAATTTTTGCAGCTTTATCTAGTGTTGTTTATGAGTAATGAGCCAAAGACCAATACTCGATTCCTGTTGAAAAACAGCGTTGTTCCGTGGATACGTGACGGTATCTCTGAAGCTTCCTTCGGAGCGTGGCAAACGGTTTCACAAAGTGTATATATTCTTCATCCTTCGGTGATTGGTATAATCAAATGTATATGATTCTAAATCGATCGTTATAACGAGAGGTGGGTGCAGATCAAGTCTTTCTGGGTGTTGCATACATCCGTCCAAACTTAGTATATTCTTATATAATAAGTGGTGTAGGGTGTAATAAAAAACTTGACAGCACTCACTCATACGTAGCGTTGCATAATTTAAAATTTAACCTGAGTTCACTTTCGTTTGTCAATTATCTGTTACACTTTCATTTCTTGTATATATATGTGTGTGTGTATCTGCATCAACTTCACCTCAATTTACCGTAACCTTATGGAAAAGCAAAATGGATATAAAAAAAGAAGATATTTATTATTTTCAATTTTTTCTCATCCTTACTTTTTGCTTTAACTTTTTATAAGAACAATATTCGTTTTTTTCTTTTTTCTACTCAAGCATATGAACGATTTTCCATTTCAGTTGTTTACTGTATTCGACTAAAAATCTCTGAGTGAACGGTTTGTAACGTTGAGGTGATGTGGCTTCCAAAAACCATTTCTGTCAATGGTACATCTTGGGTTTTTTACACTTTAAAGCTTATTTAGAAATAAACGACATTTTTGTGCTTGAAAATTCAAGTGGAAATTCCTTTGGGGATCATTTTTATTTTTTATTTTTATTATTATTATTATTATTATTTTTTATTTTTTTATTTATTTTTTTTTTTTGTTGATAAGAAGCGAAAAGAATAAAATAACTTTGTTCTTTTACTTAATATTCAGCAAGGAAATTTATGCTGTTGTTGTTGTTAATGTCATAGTTATGTTTGGTTGGTTAGTTGGTTAGTCGTCTGCTCATTTTCATAATTGGATACTTGAGGGAATTTTCTCATTTTCACAATAGCGCAACAACATGCGCTTCTATCATTAAATGTTACTTTTCTTGTATTTATATGTATGTGCTTGTAATTCTACTTTTCTTCTTTTTATATCCATCAGATAACTTAGATTCTTCCTTATGCTTGTAACGGTAAGTCTTATGCACCTTACTAGCGGAAAATTCTAAATCGATTTAATCATGTCCGTGCGTCCGTCTGTCTTAGACAGTTCGATTTTTCCATGCACACTCTTACTTGGTCGGCACCGATCAAGATTGAAAGGAATTGGCTGTAACTGCAATTTGTAACATATATTGGCCTGAAATTTGCTGTTTGTCTTTATGAAAATGCCTTTACAATTTCACTCACAATAAAGAGGAAAACTGTAACTTACAATATCTGCGAAAGAGATTTATCTTAAACTCGGTAGAAATATTTTTTATGGTCAAATAAAAGAGAAAATTGGGAAAATTGCTCTGATCGATCTGCGGACGTATCTATATCTAATAAAATATTTCTCAATCACGTTGCCTTGGTTCGAGGTGGTAGCTATCAAAGATTCGCTTTAAAGCGAGTAATATCTTTCTTGTTTCTTTTTTGTGCTTTTTCCTTCGTAAAAGGTGTTGGTGTCGTTGTTCTAGATGTTGCTGGTACTGCTATGCAACTGTTTTATGAGATGTCGTTTTCCCTGTGGTTCTTGCTTTCTTTTCGGTTTACGTTAGTTTTTCTTTTGTGCGGTATGCGTGCGGTAATTTGCTTCATAAATGTTTTCTTAGAAAAGAAAGTACTTAAACACTTATGTACAACCTTGTCAACTTAATTTTTCAACATTTTTTTGTTAAAAAAAATTTTATAATTTTTTTTATTTAATTTCGGTTTGTTGTAACAGCAGACCTCTACTACTCGTCTGTTATTCAAGTTAATATAATGCTACTGAGTCGGTGGTGGTGTCATCAACGTCTCGTTAAATTCTGGCTCATATGTGTGTCTATAGGTCCTTATATGTGTAGACCCAAACTTAGATACACACAGACACAAACACGCACATACGACCACACACAGGGAGAGAGATAGAGAGAGAGAGAGAGAGAGAGAGAGAGAGAGGGAGAGATAGAGAAAGAAAGAAAGACTGAAGTGAGGGGAGTCACTTTTAGGACGTATATAAGTAGCATTCAGTGTTGATAATGGAGATGTGCGTATGCATGTATGTATTAAGTTGTATTATAGTGCATGCTGTTCCTGCTCCCTCACTGTAAAGTACGATAATAATTGGAGCATATAACATCACTCTTGACATTATGACGTAATTTCCCTGCAGCAAATTAATTTTATCATAAATTGCATTTAGCTACACTTATGCTCTTATAATATATATATATATGTATATATATACGTAAACATGCATACATACATTACTATGTGCAGCACGGGGGGTTTCACGTAAGTATGCCCCTCTTTCTTCATCAAATCGTCTTCACATCTACATTCGCACACACACATACACACACACACACACACACACACACACACAGTCTCTCACGGATACCTGAATATTCGCATGTCGGAATATATAAATTTTTTACGAATGTAAATTAATTCCACCGGCAATTTTCTCCTTACATATGAAATGGAAAAATAATTTGACATAACTTTTCACAACTATACACGTACAGACAGACGAACACATACACACATAAACCTGTGTGTAGACACATCCATACACACCTATAGAAATTTTTTTCAATACGAACTACAAGGTCATCAGATCATTTGGAAGCATTTTTGAACAAGCACTGCACATACATATAATGCGCTGATGGTACTCTAAATAATATTAAACCCAGAGAGTATAGATTCTCTTCCGTAAACTTTCTTCATTTTAATTCGTTTTTTTTTTACTTATGTTTTTTGAGGTTTCTCATAACATCTGTTGAGATTTTGTGTTGAACATCGAAATCTTACACTTAATTGGACAACAGTACGTGACATTTTCTTCTTAAAATTCTCCTTTCCCGATATAGTTATATTTAAGTGTACAAAGGTTGCGATAATCGAATGAGTCAAAAATATTAACATAAACTTCGATTAACTGAAGACTCAATATTTTTTAACTTCAATATGCTATGCGTTATAAAGAAAAAAAAAAAAGAACAAAAAAAGGTATCTTTTTTAGTTATGTGTGGCATACAACTGTGAATTTCTTTTAATAACACTTACGATCTATTAAAAAGCCTGAACCCATACCTATGCGTATGCATGTAAGCGATTATTAAATCAAAAAATATTTTAAATATTATGGGTTTAGTGCAAGTGCAAAGGCAGGTGCACGTAAATGCTGTATTTGTTGCATGCGTATATGTGCAAAATTCATCTGTCAGATTGAAAATCTATGTGTGTATAGCATTCGTATGCATAAATTTTGACGTAAACTTTTTAATAAAGTTTAAAATGTGTTACTATCGTTATGAAAATGTTTACACTTTGGCTGATGGCTGATGAATGCTGTGCAAATTTGAGTTGAAAATGTAAATCTACATAAATTGATTAAAGCATTTTCGGTATTAAGTTAAGCAAAATATTTGCGCTTGCTGGTGTGAGGGAAAGACACGTATGCATACTGCATAAATAGATGGTAAGGTGAAAGCAATATTTCATATGCAATATTAAGAAACTAATATTGGCCCTGAAGGCCATAAAAATTTAAACGAAAATCCATAATGTAATGATGGCATGACTGGAGTTGTAGCCTTTGAAAAGCATATTTTTTGAAATCGAAAAGCATACTTGCTCTTGATACGAAACGATTTTCAAATATGTTATCCTTATATCAATTTATCCATTTTGAAGGCAAACCTTGTCTCTATATGTATATATAAATATATATATATGTATTTATTTGTTCATATTGCTCGCGATGTTCATCTTGTTCTGCTTTTGATGAACAACTCATATTATTTGATTGACCAATGTAGGGAACCATAAGTAGTCTTGCGGAAAAAGTGTTGTGGTTGGTGAGTGTTACTACCATACCTTAGTACAAATGAAGCAAAAAGCATACATTACCAAAAAAAGGGTTACATACGATTCAAGAATGTACTACATTTAGATATATTTTTTTTATAATTTATGTGGCATTTAAAGTAATAAAAATTACATAAACTAAGTTACCCGTTAATATCTCCTATATGTGGAGATTTTGGTACTTGCAAGTGGAAATTTTAATAAGTGAAAAATGGAAATACACACAACGATATTTCAGCTGGATGGATGTAAAAGATTCGATCATAATCGAATATAATTTTCTTACTTGTTATTACTATAATTAATTTAGCCGGAGAAAAGACTAAAGTCTTAAAACACTTGCGTCTAAAGTTATCGGTTTTATTGAAGACCCTATCGCACTTGAGGTTTAAATCCACGACTATTGACTTGTTTGTCGACATCCTTTGCGTACTCGGCCGCTCTGACGGGTAAAAAAAGAAAAAAATATATAATAATAGTAACAGTTATAATAAAAAAGTAAAGTTAAGATTTCGGAAATTTTCCATTGCTCATCTGTACCTTTATGCGTACATCTATATTAATTTCGTTGGACGATTTTTAACAACTAACTACAGGAATTAAAAGTTTAACCGTCTTCTAAACGATCTCTTGATCCGCTGACAATTTTGACTTCTTTTATTTTGTTGCTTGTACATGTGTATGTTTGTGCGGATGTTAAAAATATTTCGAAAACCATAATACCCGCGAGGAAATATTGAAACTTGACTTAAATTACTTACCACAAGTTTGAACTTAAAGTCTTAGTCGCCTGTAAATACGGACATGTTACGCATACATCGGAGAAAACCAAAAATAGTTTACACAAAATTTTAGGATTATTTTCGTATTTCGTTACGTCTTCATTTCTATGAATTGCATAACTTAGCTGAATTTTCACTGCAGGCGAATTCGGTATTTATGAATATATAGATATCTTAAGGTATAAAGATTTTTCCTACACATTTTGTTGGGCACGCTATTTTCACACTATTATTATTTTATTTTATTTCATTTTTATTTTTTTCTTTATAATATGATTAGTCACTCAGAGGACGTTCCTTATTCGTCTAATAAAGAGACAGTCGGAAAAATGTGCGGAAAGGGTAAGACATAGGGAAGTGACCACAGCCTGTTTATTATGTGCCCAATCGGTAAGAGTTATGTGCTTTCACGGTCTCCCTATAACTGCGACTAAACGGAACTGTATACCGCATTGAGATTAGAACCCGCGAACATTGACTTGGTAGTCGCGATTCTTATATTCGCGACTAAGCAGGCGGACTTGATTTTATGGAAGGTAAAAATTCATATACGCATGCGTGTCGCAGATTTAATATATATATACTGTGAATGCCTTGTACTATGGGTTTTATTAGGCTCAATACATTTTAGATGGATTTATGATGAACTTGTGGGTATGAAAAATTCGTATTATGACGGATATAGCTCTCATGCTGTATTCGATTTTATAAGATTGTTTTATATATATATATAAAAAGATATATATATATATATATATATATATATATATATATATATATATTATGACTTACTTTCAGGAGTAAAGAGCAACACACGCAGTTTTACAGCGAATTGATTTCGAGAGATTTTCAATTTTAATTGATTTTCAAAGCAAATAAAAGCAAAAAAAAAAAAAATAAAGCATAATTCAAAGAAACATATGTGCATTGTTTTTATGAATATGTTCACACATACATACATATTAATTGTTATTTGCAGAAGCCTTAAATATTTTTTAAGCCTATTTTTAACTATGAGAGCGATTTACTTAATTCCACTGCTATTGAAATTGATATTTGAACCAAGTATCGGATTTTCTATAGATAAAAAGCAATAATTTTTTCATTACGGGCGTAATTGTGTTCAGATGATGCATATTTTTAAAGCGGCCCTGTTGCTTCTAACTAAGAGCATACATATATATATATATATATATACAGCATGTTTTTGCTTACGATCTCAACTTTTGAACATACGTTAATCCCTCTTTTTTTCCGCTCCGTTTTGTTTTCTGTTATGTTAACTCTACTAGGTTGGGGCAGAAATAAACAAGTAAGAAAGTTATAGGCGGCGTGGGCCGAATCTCGCATACCCACTATTATGTTTTTTTACATTCTACTCTCGAAATTCTTTTATTTGATTTATCATATCGGTTGTATTATAAAGAAAAAATGAATCGCGCTGTCCACCATATTCATTTTAAAATTAATCCATTTTTAGGCAGATAATATATCTTCATTTAAGTAGTGTACAAACTAGTTTTAAAAATTCGGTCGTGTTTGCCTTGTGATAAATAAACACAAAACCTAAAAAAGGTAAAAAAAAAAAAAATTTAATCACTTGTAACTTTGCGTTGGCATGATGGATTAGTTCCATTTATGGACCTGAAGAGTAAAGTGGTTTGTAAAGTAAACGTAGAAAATTTCAGTCGTCTAACTTTTATAATTTCTGAGGAACAAACAAAAATCCAAAAATTTTTGTTAAAAAACACGGAGTTGCGGTTAGTTTACACTTCACTGCGCGGTTTTGCTCCGATCGATTTGGATCGTTTTCTATACCATTCTGCGAGCAGAGGCTTCCAATGTTTCTACGAAATTTAAAGTCGATATCTTTATTTTTGCGACCAGAAGAGTGCCAACAACAAACACTACACAGGCGGACAGACATGGATAAAGCATCTCGGAATTTCAAGCTGATCAAGAATATATACACTTCATAGGGTGTGTGAAGCTTTCTTTTTCGTGTTAAATACATTATGGAAAACAACACAATGAGTATACCCCCATCTTACAGTGGTGGGTATAAAAAAGCCTCCACTCTCTAATATTGCAAATGTGGTGCGTAATGAAAAGTGCAACTCAAAAGTTGGATACTCAGGGATTGCGGATGACATATAATTTTTCTTGAGTTTCCTTTCATTATTAGTTTATATTTATTTTGATTTGTCTGATCCATTCGGATCAATCTAGAGATCTCTTCGAGAAACACCTTAATGTGTTATCTTATGTTAGATGTAGTTTTGTTTCTCTTGCTTACGGTATCATGGACTTGAAATAAAATTTTCCATTTTGTTTTTTGCGAAGCACCCCTTAGTCTAGGTGTTTGCGTCCTTCCCAGTGCGTTTGAGTTTAGATTTGAAGGGGTGGTCAAGTCTCAACAGAGCGATTTATAAAAGCGATTTCTTGGTGACAGTTTAATCTATCTCTGGAAGACTTTCTATCGTCAGCCGAGATTTATGCGAGTCCATGTGGTCGAAGTTACCAAAACTCTCTACAAATATCTAGAAAAAAGATTCCACCAATTAAGATCGTCGTAATTCTTGAGCTGTGGCCCAAAAACAATGATCTAAGTAAGACGCTGCTGTATCGGTAGGAGTGCGTCATCATCGGCTTACAAATACGTTACTATATGCTTATGTATCCATGGGAATCGATACAAACGCGTATCAAGCGTCGTTCCAACTAACACCGCATTACTTTTTGGCCAAGTGCGACCATTTTAAACTTGCCTGTGTTTGTTTCAAACATCAACACTCGAGAATTGTCTGTCAAATGCATGAATTAATGGATTCTGAATGGGCCTGTGACTATAGATGACTTCAATAGTACGTTTGGGTAATTCTGCCGTAATTTATGGATATTTTAAAATATGTTGCTTAAAATGTTTTTAACATGTTTTCATACATTCTATAATTATTTTTAATATTTATTTATCCAATGCGATACATAAGATTGTAATGGTGTTGCTAATGCAGGGCGAAGCTAGGAACACGAGCACACGATGGAAGGCAGACTTAACGGAGGTATGTCCATACATAAATTCGGAAAAATATATTATAGAAGACGGACAGCAAACGGACATTGGACATAAAATGGACGATTATCTGAAAAACAAATGGACGAATGTATGTTTCTATGAATTCTTCTGGTCCCGTTTGATTTATCGGCCACTCTTAATACTCTGGGCCTAAGCATGTGATGTTCGATGGAAAGAATATGTTTTTGATGTGCCAAAATACACCGACAAGGGCTTGGGTTTTTACAGTGAAAAGCTCAGATGCTAATGGGCACTACTACGACTACGCAGTTTTGTTACATCTTTCACCCATCGTCCTGGAGATGTCCACTTACCACAAAACACACTAACGCGACTTGTCGTTTTTCACCTGTACTGTCCGCTTTTAGAACAACCTATTAACCGTCGTTCTTCTCCTTGTATCTCACCATCTTCAAGTTGAACGTTCAGAAGCATTGCTACCTCCTTTCCTACCTCGACGCCAATAATCTTTTCAGACAAACACCGTGTCTGCACGCGTAGGTCACATCACCTGTGTGGCTGGTCAAAGACAAAACAAATGTTGTGATGTCGACTGATCTAAGCCCGTGGCAGAAAACAAAGGAACCCCATCCGCTGACGTTGCACCGTTTTTGCGGTGTAATAAAACTGTGTGACTCGTGTGAATATTGCAATCCGCACATAAAAAAAAAGCCAGAAAAACTCTGGGCACCGAACAATATCAAAGAAATATAATAAGAAGTGGGCAAACAAAATTTTCCAATAATTTGCCAGAAATATGTAAAAAGCAGTAATGAAAGTAAGCATGAGTATCCTTATCTTAAGTACAAAATTTGAAGGCGTAAAGACAATTTTACCGTGTGTTAGATGTACTCATAACATATGCCCAACGTCTGACTGATAATAACTATGGAGGTAAAATATTTTTGGTAGTGCTCGTATATCTCATGATTCAAACCCATCAATGCATCCCGTAATCCAAAGCAATGTTAGAGCTTTGTAATGCAATGAATGTTGAGCCGCTTATTAGCAATTATGAGTTAATTAATTAATATATGCATATATACACATGTATATATATATATGTATATATGTGTAAATCATACGAATGTATATGTATGTATATATGAATTTTATATTACACGCTATTGTTACAATAAACATTTGTAGTTAACATAGCATAACTTAAACTAACAGGATTACAGAACATATCGTCTATAAATATATTATTACATTTCAATAAGTTAGAAAAAATGTTATATAAACTTACAATTAACAGAAAAAATAAATAGATAAATAAAAATTAAGGAAAAAAATTAACAACCAGAACCCGGAAATGAAAACACAATTGTTAGAAAACAAGCAAACAATTCAATTGGACTGTGATCGAACCTTTTATACGCTCACACTATGCTGTGTATTAAAAAGGACTAAAAAAAGAAGAACACAAAAAAACTAAATTTCCTTACCGTACATTATGGGCATGGTCGATCCTTTACAAAATTTCTAAAATATATAAAGAAATTTTTACCCAATAATAAGAAAAAAAGCAAAAAAAAAAAAACAATGGTGGTCTCACTTTACGTTCCACTACAGGCGAGTCTTTATTGCAATGCTTTTAAAGGCGATCTTTACACTTTTGCGAATCGAAGAATATTTGCCACCGATATTACGCCAATTGGCAGAAGGATAGGTAGACAGACGGACAGGTTCACATGGAGTCGTAGTTTGGAACTGATCAAGACGCTGGACAAACATTTCGACGAACTGAATACACCTGTAATCTCCATACGCTATATAGGTAAACTTTATTACACGATCATGAAAAATATTTTTATATAGATTTACAGATGTAAGCGCGCTTGATTGTATATTAATATTCTCTATTTACATAATCTTAATAATAAATATTTATATAAAATAAAACAAAAAGGTGTCAGTCTGACAATATCCTGGATCAATAATTTACTTTCAATTATATTAACAATATTGAACTGACTGATATCAAGCGGCGAATATAATATATATAAAGCCTACAGCCTACAACTTGTTGGCATTGTATTGAACAATTGCTACTTTGTACGCTAATGTAATAAGCGATTAGATGCATAATAACGTGAACATCTATTCCGAATGGTAAAATTATTACAGCTTAACAAGTAGGGAAAGCGTATATTGTCACGAATTAATTTCACTACAAGAAAAATATCTAATATTTTGCATCTCTTTTCCAAAGTTAGTAATTCAATGGACTTCAGTCTACTTTCATACGGAAGAAGAGATAGGCCACAGTCCCAAACGAGATCACGAAAAAGAGAAACAATTAAACATTTCTTTGAAAAGAAACCATTGGTAATAAGATGCCCAGATAACAACGGAATGCATTACTATTGGTACACAGGCATTTAAATATATAAAAATCGGAGAATTTGTTTGATCGTTAAATAATAAAACTGATATAACATCGTTGACAGAAAACTCTGCGTGAATAGTGAATTTCACTTATGACTCGAATCAATCACGGTTCAATCTTTGCACCTGAACACCCTATCTCACAAAGCCTAGTCAGTGCAAATCATATAGGTCTGCAAGTGCCGGCCAATTAGCAGATGTCGATCATCCTTTTGGAAAAATCATAGCAATAATACTGAGATGACAAACAGTATGTTGTAATAATTATTGGCTTAAACATTTTCGGTGTTGTGCTGAACGAAGTTATCACTTAAATTCTGTAGATATGTAATTAAAAAAACTCATCTTTGAAAAATTATTGAACAACACGCATCGGGATACACGGGATGCAATAAGAGCATAAGATTCCGGACGATTCAAGTAAATAAAAGCACTAATATTCTAAGATTCAGAAGATCTGACAAACTTAAAGGTGTTAACAGAATTGATCGACTGCGGGTATTCGTCAGGCGGAATCACATTTGGAAAGTTACACTTTTAAAAAATTTCTGGAACAAATTTTGCAATCGCAGAGTGATTTGTTGAACACAAATTGGAGTGTGATTTCGTTTGCATTCAACAAAGCTTGGAGAAGTTCTTAGGGTGAGGAAGAAGCTTACTCTTGACACGCTGCTTCAATGTTTTTTAAAGCGTTCAATTCGCTATTGGCAGCAGAGTAAGTCATCATCGTCATCAATTAAACCTCTATATACTTTCCATGCTTGCTTATCGAACTAAGGCTGACACAAACAGGATCAATGAAATGAATGAAATCTTTCATAATCCAACGGGGACGTTGGAAAAAAATTCCTATAAGTCATAATAGGAAAAGAGACTTCAGTATCGTTTTTCTCAATTTTCTGTAACATTAAAGACAAAGCTAAGTTCGCAGAAATTGACCAAGACTTTGCGATAGTTAGTATAACTAATCAACAAATTACTTAAATTAATCAACAACAATAACAAAGTTAACTAGGGTCAGTATGATCGAAATAATCGACGCGTCAAGCTGTAACATTAGTATCCTTGAAGTAAACCACAGATAACGATCTATCATTAGTATGTAAAATGAAGAAATGTTGGAAGAATCCATGTTTACATATAACAAATATTTCAATGAAAACAGCATCGATCAGGGAAATGATGAAAATTGTTCATGTGTTTTCCAGGAAATATCGGGAAAATGGGAATCCCAGTCCAATTTTTATCTACACAGTTAGAAGTAGAGGCATTCGAAAATATACTTATCTATGTATTATATAGCACGTTACACTAACAATCAAAAGTAAGTAAACAATCAAAAAAACAAAAAATTGAAAAGAATTGAGCACAATGCACGCATATGCATCGGGTGTCATGTATTCAAATGTCAAAATATGGGACTTGTATGTTGTACGTGTTTACATAAAGTTGAACATGAAAACTATCTGCCTATATGGCAGCAACAACACGTGCCAACGGTCAACTTTCATTTTTTTACTGTACGCACTTGCATTGACAAACAAAACAAGTGCGTTCAAAATATCAGGGGGCTCACGAATTTATATCGCTACAGTCATAATAAATATTTTTCATTATTGGGACAATTAATTTCGAGCATTAGAACATTATTTTTAATTTACGAAAAGTAACAAAAATTTGCTTATGCCAAGAAAAACAAAAACAAAGAGAGAAAAAATAATGTTTTCACACAAACACAATTTTGTTGCAATATAGTGATGCAAGTCATGTATTTTAGGGGACATTGTGGATTACTGTTGCGTTCTATTCAGCTCTTAATAACGTAGATGACAACATGAAAAGAAAAGCAAGGTCAATTAATCACTAAGGTTTGGATAAAGCCATTTTTGTCGCGGGGAAACCGCAAGCCGCTCTCATCTGGGTACATTGTGTACCCAGCATAGATGGATGGAGGTATGGGATTCATTTTATGAGAACGTTTGCAACGTCCTTATTGATCAACATCAAATTCTGAATCGATTTCCGCATGTGCATATCGGTTGCAAATATTCTCCCGTTCGTAAAACTGTAGAGATCGCCTGCAAATTTTATCGCCAAAAATTTATTGATAAAATGAGAGCGCGCCAAAATTGTATCTGCTAATACACGAGGTAATAGCGATGCAAAATCCAATAATAGATTGGAAATGTATAACCCATGCCACAAAAAAGAAGCACCCAGTATCAACGATACAGAAAGAGTCGTTCGCACTTTTTCGATCTCTGAGCATCATCACACAAATGATTGAGGACGATAACTGAGTTTCCGATTATGTCTATCTGCATGAATTGCGCTAAGCTAAGAATACGTAAAAATGGCCATTTAATCAAATATTATCTTCATTCTGCATGCACGAAACGTAACCTTGGGCCCATTATTTTCGTAATGCATTTCAAGAATTTCTGCATGCCTTACAACTGGCTTTGTATTGTATTTCACAAATCATCGTCTGAGTGATGGCTTTTATTTAAAAAAAACAAAAAACGAAGAGGAAGAGCTAGAGGAATTAAGCGTAAGTGCAGAAACTTCAAGCCAAGTTTTGTTTCAGTCAGAGCCACTATGTAAATTTACGTAAATGAATATCGACTTATCTTTAAATTATTAGACAGAAAAAACATTAGGAAAATTTTCAATCACAAATATATTATCTATTTTATGCTTTTTGCAAACTAAAGTATATTCCGAAGAATTTTAATTGCAATAGAAAACAATTAAAGACAAGTCGATATTTATTTCCTATGTTCATTTATGCAAATAAGTGAAAAAATAATTAAGAAGGACATAGGAAGAAAGAAAGAAAGAATGAAAGAGAGAGAGAGAGAGAGAAGGAGAGAAAAAGAAAATACTGTTATTTGATTATGGATCCCATTCAATTATTATTTCGTTCAAATAAACAGAACAATAAGATAATGTATGTGTTTATGCCTGCTTCGTCTTCTTGTTTAAATGTAAAGCATTTTCCTTTAAATAAATTTTCTATTAAATTTGTACATAAAATGAATGAAATTTACATACTTAATTAAGGGAATTTGCATTACCGAGTAATATAATTCCAATATTATTGCAGTATATGTATGAAAAAAACCAATAAAAATTATTCGCATTCATCATCAATGCATGTATGTAGCGTTAGAGAATGTAATAAGAAATGAAATGAATGAAGAGCGAGCAGGCAAGAACATTTAAAATCTAATGCGTAAATGCGTCCTGAATTAACTTAAACAATTTTTAAACTCAGATATTTAAGAGATGTTATGTAAAATTAGCATAACAAGTCGGTTGAGATGTTTGTTGCTTTTATTCAGTAAATGGTTGAAAGCGAATACAGATCGAAAAAAATGTATGCTTTTTTTTTTTTTTTTTTACATATGCACTTTTCTAATATAGTTTTGATTTCCTTTTGGATTAAGCAATGCATTCGTTTACTTGGTCGCTTTTGAATAAAGCGAATATATCCGCGTTTTTTTTCTATGTTTTTCACTTTTTTTTTATTCGTTTTTCTTTTTTTTTTAAATAATATGGCAAACGAAAAGTGCTTATCGTAATTAATAGCACCAACAGTTTTAGCTGCATATATACATATATATATATATATATATATATATATATAATATATATATATATTGAAACCTTATGGAATTGTGAAGAGTAAAAAAAACGCAGAACTATACATTATAAAGTATTTCAAACACTTAATGAAAATGTTTGCAATTTACCGCATTTTAGGTTTACATCTCCGGGCTTTGTGGCTCATAGAAAGAGCTGGCTTTTCAGTCTATGTTTCGCTATTGTTTTCTTTGTTTTTCATCTTACAACATTTTCGTTTATGGGTTAATTAATAAAATGACCTTTATACGTAATTCTGGTTTTTAGGTTCTCTTTTGCTTGTCTTTTTTTGTTTTTTCTTCTCTTCTTTTACGTCTTGCTACACCTACAAATATGTATATTAAATATCTTAGCAGGTTTGCATTTCTATTACATTCCAATACAGTTTCTACGAAAAAAAATTTTACAAAATTCTGAAAAATTTTAAAATACATCCCTGATAAGAGTAAGAGTTTTTATACTCATCTGTGGAGTTTTCTTTACTTACACAAAAATCCCGTCTCAGTAGATAAAAATTCACGTAAAAACGATTGGGAAAAGAACATTTGTAGGTATATATGTATATAGGAATAGGAAATGTTTGTCAATTAAAATCTTTGGATTTATCGGTTACAGTCACTCAGGGGATGTCCTTAAGAACACATGTAACACGATTACTGTCCGAAAGAAGTGAGAGATTGAACGAGAGAAAGGGATAGGCAACGGCTGCAGTTTGGTAGATCTTTTGTTATTATCGACTGATCGCTCACACTAGCTATGATCAAATACACTTTACCGCACTGAACACTGGCTTAGTAATCGCGATTTTATTGTGCTCGGCTACTCATGCACACTCTTTGTAGATAATTATCTAAAAAATGTACATTAAATATTTAACAACTTTTTACGTATATAGTTCACAAATGCTATTTGGTTATAAGCGTCATTATGTGGTAGAAAAACATATACATACATACATATATATATATATATATATATATATATATATAATTTCGACAATTAACTTTAAGAAAAATGAATTGATGCACATACCGGAATTACGATGTCAGTTGCAATACATGCATCTACGTCCACTTATTGATATGAATTTTGTGAAAAATTAGAGTAGACAGTAAAATGTATACATTCGCATGTATCAAGGCGTTAAAGAGACACAATGTTGCTGTAAGTAAGTTCTTACTTGAATCTAATTCGATGAGATTCTATGTTATGTAAATGTTGGGTAGACTTAGCCTACACTCACTGGTGCGGAAATCGATCTTTACAAATTAATCCATACACAAAAAGCTTTGTAAATAAAAATGCCATACCTTGCGATACGACCCATCATACATGGCTTATTTTTTAGTCTAAGAATAAAAGCTCGTTTGAATTATTTGCTTGAAAGTAAACGTTTAAAATTTCACATTTCATTGAGCACTTATCTGCAAAAGCTTTTATTGAAAGTGAGTCAAATAAAACTACTGCCAATATACAATACACATATAGCCTTCGTTAAAGTCCAGCGTATGATTTTTGTTCGGGATATGAATGAAAAAAGGTCCCTTTTTGTGCGTGCATGTGGGTGCAGTTAAGCATCTAAAGTAAGTTGAAGCGTAAGATATTTAACCTGAAATTTTTCCATGAACTATACTCATATTTTCATTGAAATGTCTATTGAAATGTTACATTTAAGGCAATCACTTGAACCATCAATGCCCGCATTAAGACTTGAAAAATTTGAAATCTTACACTAAATATATATCCATTTCGATACGATGGGTCGTTCATAATAGCGCCATATTCTTCGAAAACATTTAGGTTATCTTTTGCTTTTTCTATATATAGAGAAGTAAAGATGGATTGACAGAATATCTCTACGCAACGAGAGAATATATGTTAATATCATATGTTGTTATGCAATCAGTAAAATTAAATTTCATTTACATTAGAAATAGAAGAAGTGACAGGTGACAAAAAATCGTTGCAAGCTGTTAATCATATATCTTCTTGTTTTCTTTTTGGACAACTAGGAAAAAAAATGAACAGAGAATGGAAAAAAAAGAAAAAAAAAAGGAAAATGAAAAATAACTCAGTGAAAATAAAAAGAAAAAAGAATCTACTTAAACAAGTCTGAAAGCATGCTCTTCATTAGCATTTCAATGAGCGAATGTATACAAGGAACGCACATACATTCACACAAACAGGCAAACAAGCTTATGCATGTATATATATATATATATATATATATATATATATANTATATATATACAGATATATATGTATAGAGAGAGAGAGAGAGAGAGAGAGAGAGAGAGAGAGAGAGAGAGAGAGAGAGAGAGAGAGACAGACATAGAGATAGAGATATATATACAAACCTACAAACACATATATCTATATATATATATAGGATTGTTGACGTTAATGCTGTTGCTAATATTTTTTTAAGGTACTTTTTCGGGTCATGTTGCTTTAATAGTGTGACTTTGACAAATACGTGGGTAGTGTTTTTAGTTGTCTGCACTTTCACATTGACACTAGCGACTCGTATATAAAATTTCATTTTATTTTGCTATTGTTTACTGAAGCATCGAACATTAAAATCAGTCAAAAGTAACCATGTTTTCAATTAAGACTTATTTGTTAAACTATTAAGCGAAGGGTGTTTAAAGTACAAAAAAAAAAAGAAAAAGTTATGCATTATCGGTATTTTAACACACGCATATTATCGATAATGGAAAATCAGAAGCTATGGTCAAATTTTCAAATATGTTTTGAAACTTGACAAAATACATTCAATCAAATTTTGTTTTCTATACTCTTTATCACTTAAATTAGTGGATAGCGCTACTTTGCGAACTTTTTCCCACAATATTCTGTTTCATTTTAAAAGGTACCTTAAATATTCAAGGATGATATTTAAATGATGTTTTTTGTTCTCTTCCTTTTTTCAATAGAAAATCATTTACTCTGGCGATGTCGCCTACACGTGTAGCACAGTGGTGGTTACGAAGAAGCGATAAAGAGGAATAGATAGGGCGAGTGTGTTTGCATCTTAGTAGATGTGTAACCAGTTGTTAAGTGTTATATGCCTTTATCGATTGGGCATCCACTAGGTACGATCGGTTATTCTCAAACAGCACTGAGATTTGAATCCAACACATAGACATCGTGGTCGTGGCTCGTACCTGCGCGGTTATGCGGCAGCCGAGGAGTTCGTATAATTTATGTGGCTTCAAAAATACACTTTTCAAGAGATGTTACTTTGATTTGAAAAGTAGCTAAGACTATCTTTGCTTAAGACTTTAATTGCGTTTTTTTGTGGAGAGAGAGAGAGAGAGAGAGAGAGAGAGAGAGAGAGAGAGAGAGAGAGAAAGAGAAAGAAAGGAAGAAAGAAAGAAAGAGAGAGAGAGAGAGAGAAAGAAAGGAAGAAAGAGAGAGCGAGAGAGAGAGAGAGAGAGAGAGAGAGAGAGAGAGAGAGAGAAAAAGAAAGAGAGAGAGTTGATGATGGTCTTGATGAAGCAGAGTGGAATTCCTTTTTTTAAATTTCTCCCACCCTAGGCCCGTAGGAAGAGCGTAGTAAGTCAAAAACAAACCAAAAGTCATAAAAACCTTACAAACTTTTCTTACAGCAACGTGAATAAAGCAATCACTATATCCCGTTTCGTTTATTTTTCTTCCTTATAAATGTGCATTGTTAAGATCTACGAATGTCTGATCTATCCTTCTTAGTATTTATTCTGATCAGGTTAAGTGAAAAAGCTAACTTAATTGGTAGCAGATTCGTCCATAAGTACAAAGCAGCTAAATATTACACTTAATCTAACCTAATGTATGTTCTCTGCGTTTACATTTTCACTACACTGTCACCTGAGCTCTGCGGATATGTTGCGTTAACGACGTTACAATCTCCCTCCTGCCAAGCCTAAAGTGCGCGTGTAGTTTGCGTGTATTGTAATATTGCAACCTGTAAGGTGAAATATTTATGTGAAAATGTTACTGCTATTTGCGTGCACACGTATAGTTGCCGTCGGATGTCTTAGACTACATAACATGATAAGTTGTGGCTTGTGTTTGTTATATCATAATCACCAGGTTAACTAAAACACCATATTCAAACGCGAGTAATGCTGTTAGCTATGTATAATTACGGTTACGGAGGTATGTATTTTTGTTTATATAACATTTCATACGATAGTCATATGATAGGATGGTTTCGCTTATATAATAGCTTGTGTGTGCGGGATGTTTTTTTTTATTTAATGTTGCTTTCGCTTATTGCCTAACCGTGTGTCAGATTATTTTCAAATTTCAAATTCTTTTCTTTTAAGTAAACGTTAATGTATTCCACCTCTTCATTAGTTTATTGACATCGCCTCATCAGGGACCACAGGGCCAAGGTCTTTTTTATTTAAAATGTCATGGAGTATAGCGGAGACGAAAGATCGTATTGTTGGACAACAGGATTTTTGCAATGTTCAACGTGTGAGGTATTACTGAAGAAGAACAAAAATTTGTTTATCAATAAAGATGTTTTTAGTAAAATATTTGAACTATAAATTACTTCGATCCATTTTCCAAGTAAGGGTGTAAGTAACAATTGCGAAATACTGCATGTTTTCTTCAATTAAAAGTACTGTCCTTAAGCTGTACGCAACTGTGTAAGTTAACACACTGCAACGTAAACAACATAGCTCTTTAAAAATTTGAATAGATGTAGTTCTGCCTAACTAAAAGAAGACCCTTTTGGGAAATATTAAAATCGATGAGTTACGAGTGATGAACAGTGGATACGTTGTTATTTTTTTGTGAAGTGATATTACAAACACTATTCTTTGGATGTTGGTCTTTAAACAGTTTTTTTTTCTTTTTCTTAATGTGACCAATCACACAGGGGATGTCCTGTTTGTATCCACTGAGCATTGACTTTCGTTATGACCAAGTACGCTGTGCTAGACTGAAGTTTAGTGACGCGAACACTATCTTGGTAGTCGCCGATCTAATATACTCTGCTACGCATGCGGATGTTGATCTACTTCTTGTCAAATCCTACACTTACGCTTTTAAGTCTACAGTTCTTTGCATATATTAGTTAAATTACGGCAACAGAAGTACTTGAATTTCCCCTATGCCTCTTTTTTAATATTCCAGGTCATTACAGTTCCAACCAAACACAGTTCTCCGAGCTTCATCCAAATTGGCTCTAAAGCAAATAATCTTCAGGTCGGTGATAGTTTCTCCGCTACACATTGACATGGGAGCACTTACGAAATCATTTTATAGACGAAACATTGCTTTTTAGTGATGGGTATGATTAGTTTTTGTGGTATCCAAAAGATCAAAATTTCCAAATCGGAAAAATAAAGCCACGCAACCAACCAATCGTAGCTTTGAATAGTCTTTCACATATTTGGTAGGTGCCTTGCTTGTAGAAAGCACCTTTGAAATTCTGCTAATTATACCTTATCAAAAGAGTGAGAAAAAGTTTCGCGCTTGAATTGGCGAACCATTTTCAAGCAACAAAATGTGTATTAATCAGCTTTCTTCCAATTTATTTTCTTGGCTTTTCTCTCAATCGAAAGTAGAAAAATTTTAATAATGAAAATGCATGTTTTTTTGCTTAGAAGCAATTTTGACAAGTACTACCTGGTTACTTATCGTATGTAAAGCAATTGAGGAATATATGAAATTATGAAACAATCGCCAAACCATATAAGTAGATGAAAAAAACTATTTGAAATTGTACCGAAATTCCTTCCACTTTAAAGATCTGCAATATTTTTAAAAAATATGTTTTTGTTAAAATCTAAAATCTACATAAATAATTCGTACAAACAAACATATTCATCTCTACTTTGTAGTAATCTATTTGCATGCAAACGTGTCTTATTTATACATTTATTATAACAAACGTCAAATATGTCACGTTCTGTGTAAATTTAATTACGCAGCACATGTGCATATCTTTGCTTTTTTATGTTCCTATGCTCTTAATACATTACGCACTCGTAGTCGCACATAAAAATGCAAATAAATTCTACACAGGATTAAGATATGATATACATATGTAGTTATGCTGACATACGTATGCAAATACTTTTAAATGCTTCGCTAATGAAAGATTTGCTTTAACTGTTTTTTCTCTTTTTTTTTCGCTTTTACATTGAAATCATTTCTCATATGACGGCAGGTGGAAAAAATTAATAAATAAGCTAAGAAAGGAAGAAGAAAGGAACAAATGATAAGCAAATTGCATTTATTTTAATTCATAAGACTTCGTAAGTAAGCTAAACGTTTAATTAATAGAAAAAAAAAAAAACAAAATTTGAAGTCAAATATTTGTTGGATTTTCATAATACGATTTTGCGAAGCCTTTAATGACTTATATGCAATTATGGGTAATATTTTTTTCACATTTTAGCTTCTTGTTATTTTTTGGTTTATTGCCTTGCAAAACAAGCAATTTTATTGTGCATGCATTTCGATTTGTTCTTACATAAATTGCCTTGAACTTTGAACCTCTATTCAATGCTAAAAATAAGTGTAGCCTTTTACAAATATAAATGTGTGTTACGTGTTTATATAAAAGTAAGCAACCGGCGTATGCTTGATATTTTACCTAAAGTTTTGCTAAGAGATTAAATTTTCTGCAAAAGTAAGAGAACACAAGATATGTATCCTTCTGAATGCTAACTCAAATACGCGTAGTTGCTGAATCTGTACATTATTATACTCATGTTGCAGGAGGGTTGAACAAAATGTGCTGCAGAATATAATGCAGAGGTTATTCAACAACAAAGTATACGTTATGTGATGTTACTCATACGCCTCAACATACCGAAAATATATAAAGTGAAGTAAAAATCAAAACAAATATAACAAATAAGCAAAATAAGAAGCAAATGGAAAATTATATATCTTTATATCTCTCTCTCGCTCTCACCATGAATAAATAAATGTTCTGATCTTTTCTGCATGACAAAGATTCCTTTAGGTATTATTTACATGATTCGGGTAATGATTTCTATCGAATACCAGATAGCGTTTTGTTAAAAATCAAGGTCAAGAACAAAAGCAATTTATTTTTAAGCAAAGTACTCAAGATGCAACTGAACTACTAACTAATTAGCTATGTGCTGTAAGTGGCGTTAATCGTGCTTGTTCATTTAAATCGAGAAAAAGTAAATGTACTCTTGCTTTACACACTTGCAGAGGATTACTAAAATTAAAAAAAGAAGGTATGGAACATTAATTAGACACTTCAAACAGATTGCTGTAGCCATACACTTAGTAGTCTTAAGCTGATAAAATGCTTTCCTTTTATTATATATATATTTTATGACTAAAATTATTTATTCATGCAGTCATTTGTTTTTCGTTTCCGCACATTTTTCTTCTACTGTGGATTGCATATGCGAGTTTCTTTCTTCACTTGTCAAAGTTAATGCATCGATTTAATTGTCTTATGTGTTTTGTTGACCAAATTATACTTAACTTTCCAATCCTGGTTTGGCCGAATACTTACTCATCGAGTTTGTCTTCTCTACATCTGAGTGCGGTAGAGCATACATTGTCGTAGCTATAATGAGTGCTTAATCGCGTACGCACTCACTAGGCTGCGATCACTCATTGTGTCTTCCTCTTATTTTTTACTTCTTTCTAATCGTCCTCGTGTTAAAATAAAATAACAAAAATGGTAAACTAAACTGAAAAGGTGAATTTTTAATCGACGTAAATATTCCTATTTTCCATAATACCCTTTGAACTTGATTTTTTAAGGTGAAAAAAGGAAAACAAACCAAATAAGTGAATTATACCCTGCCGTGATGGAATCTTTTATACTGACCAAATTAATCCTAAGAAAGACTGAAAGAAAAAAATTAAATTTTCATTGTCTATGCTATTGAAGAAGCGTGGATGACTATCTCGTCGTTTTATCGTTTTTTGGAATATACGTTCAAATTTGTATATTTTTAGCTGACGTAGTTTAGTTTATGAATATTAAGCAAAAAACACAAATTTTTTTCTTTTTTTTTTGCTTCTGAAAATAAAGATGTTTTTAGTTTACGTGGTACAGTAGGCATGTTTTTTGATTGATTGGCCACGTTTTTAATATCAAGCTGTCTGCAATAACTTCCGATGTTTCTGCAAAAACTTCAAAGGTTCACTTTTTGCTACCAGAAGGATGTTTACCATAAATGGACAGACGGACACCTGGTGAGGTGGACATTTTTAAATCGATTGATAATTTGATACTTATCAAGAATATATGTGAATTATGGAGTCTCTGAAGATTCTTTCATAGTGTTGCAAACGTTTTGACGAACTGAATATACCCCTACTCGGGGAGCTATGTGTAAAAGGGAAGATTATAAAAATATGTACACAGGCTGCCATCATCGTTTTTATTAAAATGCTACTTTCTTATTAGCCCCATTTCTTTTTAAAAAGAGATTCGGGTACGGAAGAAACAAAGCTATTTATCTTTAATTACTAACCTAATAAATATGACAAATATGCATATGTTTGAAGAAATTATGTTTTAATTGCAATAAGGGCTCAATTTCGAAATGAATGTAATTGCGGGGATTTAGCCTTTCCCTTGCTTGCATATCTTTTCTCTATGAATAACGGATAAATTTCATTCCATTTTTTTCTTTTCATGCTTTACTACTTTAATATAATTTTCTCTTTAATTTTCTTTAAAATTATTACTTCTAAGAATTATAAGGTAATTTGCATAAATGCTTTTTTCTTGCTTAACTTATATTTAATTCTTTCTTTACGCGAAATTCTTTGCTGTACGAATATAGTTTTCATTTCCATAGGTAATGGTGTTGTGCTAATTAAAGTGGAGCGCGCGCGAGAAAATGAATAAAGTTAAAATTAAATTTATCCAGAATTAAAAAAAAAAAAAGAGAAAATAAAAACAATTAGTAACTGAGAAATTTACAAGCAAAGTGATAATAAATGAGCAGTTTTTCAAAACTTTTTCGATTCTGCTTTATTAGTGTCCAGGAATAAAGGAAAGCTTGCTTAGTATTTCGTATGAAATCAATCGGAGAGTCTCTGAAGATTTCATAACAATTTCATATACAATAAATAGTAAATTAAAAAGAAAAAAAAAAGAAAAGATTTTAAGATGTTTCTCAAGGCAGTTATATCGTACATAAGGTCGGTATTTGGAAACTAGTGAATGTGTAAAAGTTAAGGGAATCCCTTTAGGTAGATAAGATGTAAATGGAATCGTGTGAGAGTTTTCGTGATATATGAACATAATCGACTGCGCTGTCGAATATTGTGTAACGCACTTATTTATTTGAATGTATTTATAGCTTAAAAATATTTTCAGACGAGGCTTTTGTCATTTGAACTTGTCTTTTGTTACACATAAATATTGAATTAATGTGATCTTTGCTTTACATTGTACAAAAAGTGACCGTTTATTACTTAGCCAATAATATTGAAATGGAAACTTGTCTTTAGTTATTTTGTGTTTTTATTCAACTCCTTTTGAAATTAAATTCATGCCATTGAATTATGATTTTTAGGTTAATGTCAGTTTTGTTTATAAGTTTTAGGTGATCTGTTCACAAATTATACACAACAACTGATATTTATAACGCTTTAATTCTCGTTCTGGTCTTGTTCGTTCGCATATTGCAATTCATCTCTCTTGACTCGACTAATTTTGCTTTTTCCAATTACTTGCCTTATATGCCTTTCTACAAGGAAGTTAGTAATTCCGCACTTTATCAGGACATTTTTGTGTTAATCCTTTTTTCCGTCAAATGTATTTGAATTTTTCTTTCTTTGTAATTTGCTTTCTTAGACAATCGACTGGATTTAATGAAAATTCCAACCCTTGGAAGAGTCACAATGTTCGTCACAATGTGTACATTGCTGTTGAATCAGAGTTGGAATTGTCAGGCTGCTTCAAAGTGGTCAACTCGTTTCGAATAAAATCATACAAGCGTAAGCGACAATGAGAAGTGTCGTATAGTATGGGTGGGACTAGGGTCAGTTTCCCATGAAAATGCATTGCAATTGAAGAACCTTTTTTTTAAGGAAACCAGAAATGTGATCTAGTGTCATGAAGACATTCATGTAAATAATGATCAAAACGCATTAACAATGGCCGAATTGCTTTCACTCTATAGGTCTTACTTTTGAAGAAATTTGCCGTAGCATACAACAAATTGCAGAAAAGAAAGATCATATTCTACCAAAAGTCGAGAAAACTTCACGAAGCAGCGTGACATTACCGTAGAAATGGTTAAGCATTTAGAAAAGTGTACAGCAGAACAGTTTAACATTTGCTTGCCAAATTATCTGATTCCAACGAAGTGGCTCGATGCAGTTCTATTTGCCAATTTTTCCTAGTACAGGTACTAACACATAATTTAGTATGAGTAAAGAAGAAATGAGAAAAACTCCACACTGCTTGCTTTAGCCGAATGTTGCAATGGCAAGTAGAATTTGGTATAAGAAACGGTAAAGAAAATCATAAGGCATCTGTCTCGACATGGCCCTATAGATTCCGATATGTTCTTTGCATAATTAAATTGCCTGAAGTTAACGATTGAGGAGAAAATTTTACAACTTCTCTACAGGCAGCTATGGCGCCACGAATCCTTTTGATCAGATCAAATTACTTATATTTTTAATGGTCGCTCAGAAATTTCAGGAATTTGAGCCGCCCACTTATTACCTGAGAAATTGTCATTTACATCAATCATTGAAGAACCGTCCAGTTAGTTTGAAAGTAGATCCGCGACAAACATGGGTCGGACTAGAGACAGAGAGAGAGAGAGAGAGACAGAGAGAGAGAGAGAGAGACAGAGAGAGAGAGAGAGAGAGAGAGAGAGAGAGAGAGAGAGAGAGAGAGAGAGAGAGAGAGAGAGAGAGATGTGTAAGCAGTTCATTTCACTAATGCTATATAAATTTTTTTTAATTTCAAATTTGAAAAGACAATATTATACAAAGAGTACTATCTATTTAAGTAATTGCAAAAAGAAAAGGAAAGGAAAGGTAATCGACACAAGTAGCAGACGTTTATAGAAAGAAAGTCTATATGCTTCTTACATAATAAAGCCTTTGAGTTTACTATCTGTTTTGTTCTTCGCTTGCTTCTTTTGTTTCACTTATAAACGGTAAACAAATATCTATAATGGAACGTAGACGCACACCAACCGGCACAAAACAATTATAAAAGTAATTAATGAGTTTAATATAGTATCTCTCAAAGGAAACAAGTGAAACATTATTCACTTGTGCAATAGGAGGACAGGAAAGAGAGAATTTTACGGTAAAATACTTTATGGTTAAGCGTGATTTACGTGCCCATACCTTTTAAATATTTGCTCATCCACTTAAGAATTGTTGTATGCGAGTTGTTGTATGAGTTTAACTTACAAATACAATACTAATTACATTCATACCATAGTATCGTTGATAAGCTTAATTGCTATTGCGTGGAATTCTATGACATATGTTTAAGGCCTTGACAATTTTTAATTTTTTCACCGCTACGCTTGCTGCTCATTATTAATGTAATAATTTTTTCTTTCCTGTTTTTCTTCTTTTTTTTTTCGACGTACATGCGACAAATTAGATTTTGTTAATGTTTACAGCACTTAAACACCCTAGTCAAGATATGTTGAATAATATACCATAACGTGCGAAGAAGGAAATTGTATTAGCTTTGTTTGTGAAGGTGCAGTCAATGGCTTTATTTAAAATTTCTTCATATTCTTTATACCCAACACAATCTTTCATATAGCGTATGTTAAATATGTGCGGATGAATGTAGCACCCGAAAGAACTTGAGCTAGACTCATCTTTTATTATTATATTTCACATTTTATATTACATTTTATTGTATTGGATTAGAATCATTTTCTGCATCGATCTAGGCTTTCCTGCGAGTACACTGTTCACTAACAGGTAACAAGTTCGGCGATTTGCGATAAAATTTGTTTGTTGCTTATATTTCAACGTCATATCGTGTAAAGATGCCTCTTGTTTGCTGTCAAATTCAAAATATTATGAAATATGTGAGCGGTTTGTTTGCTTACTACGGACAAGTCTATCCGTGCAACTGTCCGCCCATAATTCGCATTATTCCTCGTCTGTACTCCTAGAACAAAGAATTTATTAAGATAGTTCGCTTACCTGGCCGACGTGTCCGTCCACTGATTTATGATTTCATATTAAAGCATAGCAACTTCTTTGTCGACCATCACCTTAGTGTAAGTTATAAACACTTAGCCCATTTTTTGGGCGCTTTTCTCCTTCGCATTTTTCACGATGGATTGGGTGTGGCAGTGAAGGTTGCAAAGAAGGTGAATCGATTCATTTGTACATTTTCCCAAATATATATATATATATACATTATAATATATATACATATATTATATATATATATGTATTTTTATTTTTTTTACATTTCCTTGCACTTGAGCTTTTACTCTACTATAAAAAAGTTATGATGGTTTACATACCTTTGCTCTATTTTCAAATCTGCATTTCTACGATCAAACTGCTACACGAAGACTGATCTGCAAACTTCTAACTTGATGAAATTGTGTTGAGAAGAAGCGACCTCGCAGATTAAACATCAGGTGGCATTTTTCCATTGGAAATTTTTAAATGTGCACATATATGCCTTCAAAAGTGAACGTTGAACAAAACACTTGAATTAAATAGAATAACAATGCATATGAACTATACGTAAAGGTTTCAACTGTTAGTTCTCTGGTTGAAGCGTGAATTTAGTTGTTGTGCTGGTTTCGATCCCGCACTGGATTATGCTCAAGCTATTGTAAATGATGTAAATGGAATTTTAGCAAAATTGAATATTGATGAATATGTAGACACTGGAAATAATAAATTTTTGGCAATAAATAGATGTATAATAAAAAATAGTATTTTCCAAAAAAAAATACAAAATTATCTATAAAAATATGTTCACATGAAAATTCCAAAAATAAGAACGGCCAAGCACAGACGAATCAAAGTTGAAAATTCTATTTCGTGTGCGCTTACATATAAGTGCTTAAGCAAACGTACGCACAACCGCGCCTAAGTATATTTGCTTTAGCACGAATAATCTCACGCACAAGTCTATTGAAGACGTCATAGCATAGCATACGCATGTGCATAGTGTAGGCTTACGCATACATGTTGTACAAATTGCAGTAAATGTTCTCATTTCAGTTCTTGACTCTATCCCTGTTACGGTCTTTAATGTCGGTAGTTTTCATCGCACGGCTTCTTGCAAATCTTCTAATTTTGCTGCGCAAATGTTGCTAGCGAAATATCCCTTATCTCATATATCTAATCTTTTTGTAAGCACACATTTTCTTTCTCTTTATAAACACGTTTGCATTCGCCTAGCAACATGTCTGGTATTGAACAAAACACCATATGCATCTAAATAATGTTCTTGTGTTAAGGTATCAAAGCAGATACTGTCACTTCTACGCATGTATATAAGCAAATTGTCAGCACATATACGTTAATCTATCCTTATACTCAAACCCACCCTTATTTCTGTGTAAGTATGCATTGAATTATTGATACGTATATCCTTCTAAAATATACGCGCTTATATCCGTGTAGCTGAACACACACTTGTTTTATATAAACATGAAATTATTGACAGTTACATCTATTGAATCTCTTTACGGCTTAACTGTTACCCATTGTCTTATATTCTGCTAAGCAATGCATTAAATGGTTCCTACTGTTATGCTTATTAGTTTAATACATATATATGCTTATTTTCTTATGCCTGCAAATAAACTTACACATTTTATTTTATACATTTTTTTATTAATGCCTATGCATTTGTTTATCTTGCTAGAAACGCTTACATTCTACACAAACTAAATTGTAGCTATAAACAATAAACAAGCGTATATGCTTTGCAACACTGTATCGCTACAGCAGCGTTGACGGCAGCTATAAAAGTGCATAGCGTAATACACCCGATCTCTAAGTTGTGCTATGGCAGCCAAAGTTGTGAGTGCTAATCGACAAAGTAATTTTATTTTGACTTTACGGTAGCTGCTGTCACTGAATGACTCCTAAATGGTTAGGACTAATAAAATCAACTAAGGAGACATGTAGGAACGAACACCTGTCCCTATTGACTCATTAGGTTGGCTGCCGAAGCACATAAAGTGTGTTTTGCCGAATTTCAGTGAGCACGGAACGCGACAAATCAAATTTGATAAAGTGAAACTACGTAATAGTAATAACCGGGTCGTGAGTCACCACGTTAGGAAAGCGTAAATCTACAATCATAATTATCTATCGATATTCCGTTAATAATGAATAAATAATTATATAAAAAAAAAAAAAAAAATACAAGGGTTTAGGCCTTTTACTTATAAATTTCAGCGAAAGGGATTTCCTGGAAAGTCCTGAGTAATACCCCAGCTAAGAAAACCCGTTACGACTGTATCATTTTCTCAAGTATGTCTACTCCGATTTAAGTGTGATTGTAAAACCTATATTTTCAAAAATTGGTTTTTTACTTCAAGAAAATTTTTCCGGTTCAACCTTGAGGCTCATTTAAACTTTGTGCTTACATTTTTTCTTATTACATTTCGAAAAATTTTTTTTACCTCACTTTTAAAAATTAGCGCTATAAAACTATATTGGCAAGTTTAGACTTAATCGTGATATCAAAATTAACGCTATTTTCATTTTTTATAACGTATCTTACCACGATGTGCCTCATAGGTGCATAGTCAGAGAGAAACCCCATATATTGGACAGGGAAGATTCAATCGATTGAAAATTTAACAAAAGGATGCTATGAGGAACTGTGCATACTATACCAGCACGGCAATCGCAGGATCACATTTAATAATTTCGTTACGCTACGCTATACAGGGAACTAAAGTTAATGCAGACTTTGCATAGGGAAATAAATTTTTTCTTATATTTTCCAAGTTTTGTTTTAATATTTTTTAAAGATCTTGATCGTATACAAGAGTTG
This sequence comes from Glossina pallidipes, assembly GCA_000688715.1. Lineage (NCBI taxonomy): Eukaryota > Metazoa > Arthropoda > Insecta > Diptera > Glossinidae > Glossina > Glossina pallidipes. The sequence continues at coordinate 186,514 of KK499928.1, read as the reverse complement.
GTTGGCATCTTATTAGATCATACGTGCTATTCTCGCAGTAACATCCTATTTTTTACCACTTCAATTGCAGACCACAGTACGGCCAGTTTTAGAAAGGCCTTACCTTAAAAAATAGTTAACTTATTTGTGTTAGCGAGCTTCTTGGTTCATATTTTTGTTTCTCCACAAAAATGAGCAGTGCTTGCAGTCAACGGCGACTACTACTGCGCTATTTTTGAGGCTTGTTTTCTGAAACAAAACAGATGAAGTTTTAATGTTTTTTTTTTTATACACAGAAGTGGCGAAGAATTCGCGATTTATCCAAAGGCAAAGTTCAAAGTTCCGTCTTGAGTAGATGCGCTTAAATATAGAGTAGAGCTTGATAAAAATTTCAAAGACGAAGAAGACGAGCAATTTAGCTGAGGAGAAATGTTAGTAAGTTGTTATCACTTCTTGCGTCCATGTTATTTAAGCTTTGATATCACCGATGGCAGCTAATTCTCTCTGATGCAAACGGTAGCTTGCGCTTATGTATAAAATCCATTTTTTTTTTTTATTTTTTTTTTATCAATCTTATGAGAGCTTATCATATGTAAAATGTTCATTAGGGAAAAAATCCGGATTATTTTCGCTCAATTACTCGTACAAACATATGCTTTAGTATTAAGCGTTATATAAAGCTTGCATTTCAGCAATAAATGTTCTTTGCATTAACGTGCAAATGCTGCGTATAGTTTATAAAATTTAATCCTCTTCTGTTAACAGTGTTTGTGAATTTAATTTCTTTCTCTCTCCCTTTTGACTTTAGTTTCAATTTTCAATTTTTTCTTTCTATGTTATATTTTTACTTTATTAAATTTTATTGTTTTAGCAAATTATGTGAACGTGTAACGCTGCTTTCGTGATGAGGTAAAGCGGGTAACTGAGCAAAGAAAGTAAGTAACGCTTTCACAGCCGGTGATCTAAAAACATGCAGCTTAACAATATTTGTTCATGTTTGTGATGAAAGTGAAAAAAAGACAGAGAGGGAGGGAGAGATAGAGATAGAGAGAAGCTGTACCTAAACCGAGTTAACCGTAAAGTATGGAAGACATCTACTTGGGGCGTAAGTGTGTGCATATGTTCAGACTACTGCAAACGCATACAAATTCCCTATGTGTACATATTTATGAAAACCTCATCTAATTGCATTACATTCGTATGTATGTGTTCTTTGAGTTTGTTTAAAATTTTTTCCTCGTCGCTTTTTCTCTCTCTTTTTTCATATATATATATATATATATATATATATGTGAATATGTATATATTTTTTTTTTATTTTTTTTTTTTTGTTTTATTCAAACTAAACGAAAAACAAAAACTAAAAAAATAAAAAATAGTAGCTCTTTTTAATTGGCAGAACCATCTTTTCTGTTGCCTTTTTTCGCCCTTTTCCAAAACACATATTTACACGTTTTGTGTATATATGTGTAAACAACAAGTTTTTATAGTTAATTTTTTTTCACGGTGCGCGTTACTGTTTTTTCATGTGTGTATATTTTTCCCTTTATTATACTCCCTCACGCACCCTTAGCGTTGGGTGTTATGCGACACTTTTGGTTTACCATGGTGCAGTTTATTTTTGCAGTTTTTCTATGGAAAACAGCATACAGCATACAACATGAAAAGCATAGACTCGTAGGTATAGCTTTATTGCATAAAACACTTTGGGCATAGCGTTCAAACAAACAGTCACATCGCACGTGCAGAGATACATGAGCTTATATGCGGTTGGTATACTTTTCGTTTTTTGTTTTTTATGTGCCTTTTTTCTTTTTTTATTCATCTCTTGACTATCTCATTGAGAGTTCTTTTTCAAATACTTTATACATGAAAATTAACTAATCGCAGTTAATAACTTAACCCGAATCATGTAAATTACACGTTTTAGTTGGAGTAAAAGATTTCGAAAAACTAAGCGAAATATTTCTTCGATTTTTTAGTACATTTTCCAATGTGTGTATACATATAGGGTATACATCTGGGGTGAATGGGCATAATATCATTTTTAAATGATTGTAGCTCTGTTAATATATTCATTTTGTCAAAACGTTTGCAACGACCGGAAGGAATCATCAGATAACCCACAAAGTATATATATTCTTGATCAGCCTCAAATTCTAAATCGTTTGAGTATGTCCGTACGTACGTCCGCTGTATAACGTGTGTTGTAGGCATTCTGCTGGTCGCAAAAGTGAAGATATCGACTTTAATCTCGGCCCAAACGTTGGAAGTCCTTGTACGCAGGTTGGTATTCAAAATAATCTAAATTGGTCGAAGGACACGCCTGTAGTATACGTAAACTGGGAACACCTCTGTTTTGCAAAAAGAATAACAAACTATTTTCTCCTTATTTCTCGAACTATTTGCACACAAATATGCAAAAATTTGAACGCATACTCTACGGGCGATACTGTAGTATCTCCACATAAATGGAAAATATTGACCATGCATATCCAATATTATAGGGTATCAATATTTCGTTTTGTTTTTCAATACCTTTATAAGACGCAGGAGCAAGCTTCAAAAATCTCATAAAGTGAACATGGCCGTGCGTTCGTTTGTCCATCTGTCTGTCTGCGAAACTTCGTAGTATTTGTGGTAAACATTCTCTCGTTAGCGACAATGACGATACCGCCTACCGCCGCGACGTTAACCGGACAAAGTTCTCCTCTTGGACAACACCGCTCGGTCACCGTTGCAAGAGTTGTGAAGGATGCACTCTTGCAGTTCGAATAAGAAGCTTTGTTGCACCGAGCGTATTCGCCAGATATAGCACCTTCTGAGAATCACTTGTTTAGATCAATGCAGCATGGCTTGGTTGGCATCCGGTTTCGAAATGCTGAAGACATGCGAAAATGATTGGATTGCTGCCAAACCAATATCATTCTTTGGACGCGATGTCGTCATGTTGCCAGAGAGATGGCAGAAAATTGTACAAAATCATGGAAAATAGTTCAAAATTCAAAAAGATTTCTATGGGCAAGTTGGTAATCACTTTTCCTGAATTGATTTTGCTGCGAACGGACAAACGTTGTCGTGAAGTAAAATCACTTTTCGTACTTTTGTGCAAATACTTGCATGAAATTTCACAAACCAAATTCTAACTATTTCCCAACTTACTACATCTTTACTCCAAGCGGCCTTAATCGTTTACATAATTTTAGCGGTATTTTTTCTTTACTTTAAAATGGAAAAAAACGCAGTGTCTCAAATGACATTCATCTCTTTACGTTGTTATATACAGTGAACGACAACTTGTAAAGAAAACTGAAAAGCATACCTTACAAAAGCCAATATCTAAGCTATGTATACAAAAAAATTCGAAAGACATGACCGCGTCAGGAACATTTTATAAAACAATCTTTTTCAATATGCGGAATTTATTTGTAAGCCTAGTACACGAAAATATATATACATATATAGACACGTATTCCCTATTTATTATTGAAGACAGTTTGAAAATGCGCTCTAGGCTGGGCTGTGTTGGACTAAATAGGCATTGTTTTACAATTTTGTGGCATAGTATGCATAAAAAATTAATAAGCAGGAGAAACTTTATTTCATCATGTAATGTTTATAGAGAATCTTGTAACTGAAGCTTATGTCAGTGCCACTGTTAATTTATAATAATAGACTTATATCTTAATATATGCGTATGTAGACTTGTGGGCACATCTAAATCTAACCTAATATAATTGTCCACGCGTTTGTGGTTGTTGGTGAGAATGTGTGTGCACATTTGTATATGCATTACATATGCATTTGTTAACATTTTCCTTTTTATTACATAATTCTTTTTTAAAAATATTTTTTTTTTTTCAATATTTTTTTATATGCAGTTCGTAATTATTTTTACAACGCAGACATAAATATACTTATGCATGCAAACACAATACGATGGGTTTTAACGCTCGCGTTTGGTTTTTACATCCATTATCTAAAGTTAACAAGTAGGAAAATTATATTCGGTTCCGACCGAATCTTTTACACCCATCACAGTTATCTTAGAAGAAAAAAACTAAAAGAAAAAGAAACGAACTAAATTTTCATATTCTGTAATATTGGGTGGGCGCGGCTGATTATTCCCATTTTCAGAATAAAAGTGGAAAGTTCTGTGCTATATGTATATGTGATGCTTTATGAGTACTAACGAAAAAACACAGAAATCAAAGGAATTTTTGCAGTTTTTATTGCCAAAGCTTGTAGGCGTTGTAGGCGTGTCTCTTGACCGGTTTGGGCCGTTTTCAAGTTGTTTCGCAAATTTGTAAGCAATATCCTTATCACAGATACTACACAGCTGGGCAGACAGAAATGCTTAGGTGCACATCGAAGTTGAGACTGGCCAAGACTTTACCTACTTTGTGGGGTTTTTGAAGCTTGCTCTCGCGCCTTATTCGCTGCAGTTTGTGAGTAGTGAGCAAAAAACCAGCTATTTATTCCTGGTTCTTGTATATAGGGTTGCCCCTAGTGCCTAGAAAATTCCCACGTTTCTGCTAAATTTGAAACGTAGAGCTTCATTATTGCGGTCAGCAGAATGTTTACAATAGCTATTACACTGGACAAATAGACAGACCAATATGCCTAAATCTATTCCGATCATGAATATATATACTTTGTGGGGGTCTCTCACGTTTCCTTCTGGGTAGTGCAGACGTTTTGACAAAATGAATACACGCCTCATCCTTCGGTGATGAGTATGAGAATATATTAATTTTTTCACTTCGTTTGTAACACCTAAACACAAACAGTAATCAAACTTATTAGAGGTTGACTCGAAACTTCTTCATTTAGGTATGTTTGTCGATCCATTAATTTGAAATTGTTATTGCCACGATTTACGGTATAAGACAAAACTTGTGAATCTTCACTCTTCTAACTATGAAAATCGTTTGCATCGTTAAATAAATTGCGATTATCGCTACTTACGTAGCGCATATTAAGTTTAATAGAATAGTAAGCACTTTTTTCTCTCGAGGAGGAGTAAAGCTGACGTATGAATGATTCGATTTCATTTAGGGTTTTGGAAGTTTTTGCAAAGATCATTTTAGTTTTAGTTTAGTGTAGCCTTACACTGCATTGATCAAAACAACAAATTTCTCTATCTTTTCCTTTCCTTTAACTTTTTTTTTCCTTTGGTCGATTTTTTTTAAATGAAAATATGTCCAATCTCTTAATGTATGTAAATCGAATGGCTATCATTATAACGACTTTCCCCAAATCTAAGCAAATTATGCGAAACATCCCCTAGTTCCGTCGTTCGTCTGTCAGCAGTGTTTTGATTTCCTATGCTATTTTTGTTTTTTGATAGAATCGCTCTTAATTCCAATTTATTAGAACAAATGATTCCCCCTGTCGAGTCATATTTGTACAACAACAAGTAATCCTTTTATCTATTGCTAGTATCATTACATTAAAAAACGTGAGTGGTTTGCATTCAATTACTTTACTCAATGCATGCACGAGACTCGTCACTAGGTGGGTGAGGATTTTCTCAAAGTTGAATACCATTCGAATTTTTGTGGTTAAAAATTTCACTGTTAAATGTCACATAATGGAAATGTTATTATTTTCTTTCTGTCGTGTCTCCCCTTCATATTTCCCCCAATCACTCTCTCGCTCTCTCTCTTTATCTCTGAAGGGCATTTTGCAAGTAAGCAAGCACTTGTTGTCACATTTAAATACTTTCTAGGAAAGTACGCGTGTGCTTGCGTGTTAAAGTTAAGGAACATTTCATATTTCTTGCGGCTTTTTCAAGTTAATTTCATATATATTCACTTATCCGCATACGAGGGAATTAACTTTATCGCCATCATGATGTCATGTATTTTATAAAGTTTGACATAATTCGGAAATATTGCACCCTAAGTAGATCTAGTTTATATATATTAAACGAATTGATTTAATTCACACTAACAACTTCCCAACATAATACTTAGGACTAACTAATTAACTTTCTATTTCTATTATAAGGTTCAATATTTTTTAGACTACCTTATGCATATATATAAATATGTATATGCATATTTTTAAGTATTTAAACATATGAAAATGTATTTTTTTGTGCCTTTATACAAACATTTATACGTGCTTTTATATTTATATTTCTGTATTTAACGTCCATTATGTATCTTAAACACCATACGTTCCATAAGATATATTAAACATTTTATAAGGTTTTGTAAGCATATGCTTAAAGTTTGTTTAAAATCTATTTCTTTAAAATACTGTTGCGAAAATCCCACGTTAGTTACTGGTAAAGGGGGCTTATGTAAAAAGTATATAAGCAGAATATTTACGGAACGCGAAATCAGCCGAGTCCAGGGAACGAATCGTAATGTTCGAGCGGATAAGATGCGAACGAGAATTGAAACGGTGTAAGTAAAGTTTTCTATAAACAATTGGTTAAATAGATCACCTAAAAATTGTAAATAACCACTAATGTGTAGTAGAGATACATGTGCAGAAACCCTTATGGAAACAGACGGGGGGGGATCGAAACTTTTTTACTAAACAGTCTGATGTTATGCGCTGGGCTATTGTACATCCTGTGCTAACCATGGCCTCCATCAGCCTATAATTTTTCTGAAAGAGATCCCGCAGTTAAGTCCTCAGTTATTATGTATATATTTTCATATACATATCCATATCTGGTTATCCATTTTGCGGTTCCAAAAGTGAAAGTAAATAAGACAAACTTCTCATTAAACGATTCATAATGCAAAATGATGAACAACATGCTAAACATATGATGCTCTGCATGACAGTTCCGTTTCCCATATGTTACTATGAAAGAGGGTTGCAAAAACGCGACGCAACGAAATGGATAGCTGCTACGTTTGATATAAAATTGTTTAAATTATATTTTATACGTAAATGCTTGAGAATAGTGTTGTCACGATATTTTATAGTTTTCGCTTTCGCATTATTTTTTATTTATTTTGTTTTTTTAAATTGTAAAGCAGTTCTTATTTAATTACCAGACATTAGATTCTATATTGAATTAAAATTTGGTTATAAATGAACTTTCCTTTTCGCTGCTTACTTACCCATCTACCTATTACGTATTGTAGGGCATTTTAGTGTGGGTTTAAATAAATATATTTTTATTATTTTTTATTCTATAATAACTCAACTGTTTACTGTGAATAATGTCTTGTCATGTTTTATGTAAACAAATGTGCGGCGTTAAGATACTTTTTCACACGTAAAAATAACATTTTTATATGTTGGTTGTGCACCCATTTCCCATGTAATTTTTTTTATCGTCATATTATATTAACAAGAAAATTTAATTATATTTTATTCATAACATTTGCAAGGTAAACTTAATTATATGACATTACTCTTTAGTACTTTTTTGGATTTAAATATTTAATTGACAGTACGTTGACGTAGACGAAGAATAGATATATAATACTGTACATCGCGTGTAACGGACGTAATGTATTGCAACTTGAACTGGAAGAGAAGCTTATTTATTATTCTTAAATTGGGTATTGATAATACCACACATACGCACATAGATTACCATAGAAAGTCAACGCAGACATTGAACAATTTATGGCATGATTTAATGGTAAAACTCAGACAATCCGATCTAACTTGTATCGTACATAGTCAGCACTTCTGTAATTGTTCGTATGGAACAATAATCTGTAAAAATTATATGTTATTGAAGTCTCTATTGAGACTTGATTGATTTTGCTTGGAAGCGTTATTAAACCAGGTGTCATGCCAAGCTCAAACGGAGCTTGCTGAAACGGACGTAATGACTGGGAATGACTTAACAAGCGATTTCAAATCAGATGTTACGCAAAAACGATGGTATTGGGTTCCGTATAAACTCAAGTGAAGAGACGTCGAGCACCGTTTTTCCACGTGCGAATAACTGCTTCAAAGGCAAAATCGAAAGAGCCTTTGCGCTTGGAATCATAGCAGTGGACGAAAAGTGGATCGACACCCGTAAGACTTACAAGTAGTTAGACGTCATAACATTGTTTTTTGTTGGATTTCATACATTTAGGAGATCACTCAATAACTTCCTAGGATGGCATAAAGATGTAGGATGACTAGTGAAGAGTTCGTATGGCTCTCAGGTAGTGATGAGCTTTTTGAGTGATGCGTTATTAATATTTTCTATATTATGGCGAGCTATAGACAAAATTTAATGAAATTATAGTTAGAAGAAGTAGGCGGGGTATTATTAGTTCAGCTGCTCGCCTTGCAATTACCATTAACTCCAAATTCAACTCGTAATGGATGTGAAAGATATATAATAGTAAACACTATCCGTTCAAAACATACGTTTTGAAAAAAAAAAAAAAAAAAAACATTAAATTTAATAAAAACCGGGAACACTTAGAGAAAGCGTTCCTTATGGTTTGGAGTTTTAACCGAATTCCGTTCATTATGATTTCTTTCAATTACGATTTCTTTCTGAAATTTCAAATGTGACGAAATTTTAATTGATTAGTTACGTGTAATAAAATGTTTGCGATTACGTAGGCTTCGAAGCCTTCAAGCTCTAAAATAAATTTCTGCCGTCTATGCTGAAACAAACATGAAAAAAATTGTATGCAGTAAGAGTTCATGATGCTGGCTATCGACCCGCAATTTAATCAAATGTATGCCGTCTTTCTACCGTTTGTTTGTTTGTTGGTTGTTAAATTTACGCGGCTTCTATTCTTTCTATTTCTTTTAAGCATTAACTATTATTAATTATATTTGATTTGTATTGCTTTCTTAAGTTTGTAATTCTTCATACGCCGCGCATTATAAAAAGTAAGGCAACAAAAAAAAAAAAATTTATTCTTAGAGGCTTCGCTTTGTAATGACCATTAAAAGGTAAAGCGTAACATTGAAAATAAAATCTTATAAAGTGACAAAAACAAAATCAAGTGTTCTAAAGTAAAAGAAAATATAACTCTGTTCCAATCGAGCGAAAAAGTAAACGTACAGCCAAAGCACAAGATTTATAACCGTAGGGAAGGGGAGTAAAGAAAAAAAAAAATAACATATCCAATAACAATAACACATATACCTTCCCATACACGCACACAGCTCAATGGATGTGTACATGTTGATGTTTAATGGTCATTCATATGGAAGAAAGAAAAAAGGTAGAAGTAGTGAGGAAGAAAGTAAAGAAAAATCAAAGAAAAAGCGAGAGGAATCTTTCTGAAGGAAAAAACACCAAGTTTGTGAAAGGATGTAAAATAAATAATGTGGTAAAACGAAGCACTCAAAATGGCAACTCCATCACAACATATGCACAAGCACAACACGTGGAGCAAGAAATGCAACAGAAAGAAATGTAAGAAGAAAAAACAAAAAAAAAAAAAATATTTACGTAGAAGTAGTTATCCACATATAAGAAAAAAACATATATATCTATAAATGTAAGTACTTAGTATAGAATAAGTTGTTAAAGTATTATTCATTCAATGCATCAGAGGCTGACTTTGCTCACGAAGGTGGATCGAAGGGATAAAACTGTATATGTATTAGAAAATATGCACACATCTATCCACAACCGCACACTTAGACATGTTATACATTTATAGAAAATAGATTAGAAATATATTGAAAAATATTCTATATTTCAAGGATATTACTTGAACTTATCCTTAATTGAATTTGACCACAAACAAATACTGTTATTGTGTTTTACAGGAAAACAGGAAATTCGTTATAATAGAAAAAAAGCAAAAACGCTCATACAAATAATATTATTTTTTCATATCGATATCACAACAAAAGCGGTAAACTACATTTATTACACGTTTTTGTAACTCTTAACTACGGCTGCAGTTGTAGCTGCAAAAAACAAAAAAAAAAAAAAACTTGTAAGTTTTTTTCTAATAGTCTTATGTCGAATTTCACTAATATTTGGCAGTAGTTTAGTTAAATTAGAAAATGTTCTCAATAATTTAACATTCTTCGCTCTCTTCTTAAAACTTGCAATGCCTGTGCTACAAGCGCATGCATGCAACATCTGGATGGACTTGGAATAGACCCACTTTATATTATACCGATCTATTTAGAAATGATTCAGCATCATTTTAGCTTGTCGGTCCTTCTCTCTGTCTTATTTCCTTGCTTTCAATATATTGGCCGTAAATTTTAAGATATTCGGATGACATTTGGTAAACTGAAGTTATCTGTCGCAATGGCAAAGGCACTCGAAAGTGGTTCCGATCGGACCACTCTTTCGACCCCTTCCCATATAAAGCGTTCTTTTGAAACGTCGATGTCTAGATCGATGGTGGTGGTAGAGTGGTTTAGGACCGTGACCCACTAGACTGTTTTTTTAGCGTGTTTAATAAGAAGCGAACTTAACTTACATTCAATTACTTTGCTTTTCTTCGAATTTTCTTTAATTTCATCGGAAGTGTTCAGTTTTTTTGAAAGGGAATTGTATTATATCTTAATGCCACATTCATATGCAAGAGATATTAATTACTTAAATGGTTTGTAATCGTAAATCGATAGCTTACGTTGACTAAATTTGAAAAAAGAAAAGATAATGATAACAAATTCCTGCAAAGCTATTGTAACTCAGGTTAGGATCTTTCGGGCATATTAAGATATTCGTTTCGAACTCTCTCATTCAACATACAATACCATGAAACCGTACAAATAGTTGAAGAACGATTGCTTTTAATAAAGTTTTCTTAACGCATTGGCTGAAATCAAGCTAACTTCTATTCTGAATGGTCAACATTTCCACGGTATTGTCACGGTCATAAGCCTTCACCTTTCCAGGCTTTCTGGATCTATCCATGTTGCGTCGCTTCGATCCAAAGTTTTTATTATGACAGCACCATTCCTTGTCGGATATTTTGTTTACAATATGGTGGAGGCACGCTATAGTTACTTGGTGCGTACAAATCCTGTACAAGTTTCTAAGCGACGAATAAATGAATTAAAAGCAAGTAAGAAAATTAAATTTGGTCGGGACCGAATATTTTATACCCATCACCGTTTATCCCCAACAAAGACAAAAGAAGTAAAAGAACAAAATTCTCATGCTCTGTAATATGGAGCAGGCGCGATTTCTTCTATTTTCAAAATAAAGGTTTTTGTCGTAGAGGCATGTGGGCGTTGTAGGCGTGTCCTCCGAAAAGTTTGGATCAATTTCAAATTATTTTGCAAATTTTTAGGCGATATCTTCATTTTCGCTAACATAAGAATGTTTACCATAAATACTAAAAGTTACACAAACAGACAAATGGACAGACGAACAGGTGGACATGTTTAGGTGCATTCAAAGATTATAACTGGCCAGCTATGTATATGCTTTATGGTGTTTTCGAAGCTTGTTGCTGCGTTATAACGGTATTGAAAAAATAATTCAGTTTTTATACATTACAATATTGGGTAGGCGTGGCCGATTTTTTTCCATTTTTTGCTATAGTTTATGACTAAAGAGCAAAAAGCCTGTTTTTCATACCTTTTGCAAAACAGTGGCGTTGTCAGTTTACGTGGTGAAGTGGGCGTGTCCTTCGTCCAATTTAGCCCATTTTCTATACCAACCTGCGTACAATGACTTCCAATGTTTCTGCCTAGGTTGAAGTTGATAGCTTCATTTTTGCGGATAGGCGAATGTTTGCAACAGACATTACATAAACGGACAGACGGACATACTTAAATCGTTTCAGGATTTCATTGTCGAGTCTCTTACCCTTCATACATGGTCTTGTGGTGTAATAATTAATTATGCACAAAATAAATGCAAATTCCTTAGAGTTATTAGCAAAGCGTACTAGAAAAAAGAACAAAAACTCTTAGCTACTAATGTATAATGAAGTACCCTACAGTGTGGTGAATTTACTCTGTTTAGTATTAGTATAGAAAATTATGGTTTTTCCTTATAGTTCACTTAGAAGATTTCATACTTGGAATCGCAAAAGGCCTACAGTTCTCGTTCTCATCGTTCTCATCATCGTTATTATTGAATTCTCGTAAAGTTTGCGCTGTGGTTGTTATTACAATAAAAATGCTCAGTGACCTGCTAAGGAGTAGATCATAAGTATGTCATGGTTTTTAAAGTCTCTACATTTATGCGCAAATTAATAAAATTACTTTTACCGTTATTTGGCAGAAACTTGTGGTTAGTGATTTGTTAATGATTGTTATTGATTTCGCTTTTGTCTTTCTTAGTTAAAAAGTTTCTTTTGAGGTTATGATGTAGAATTCATTTTAGTTTCTTTTAAAGTTTTTAATTGTCAAGATCTAGCGGTTCACGGTATAAAAACGTTTGAAAATTATACAAGTCGGTTATCGAAATTTACGTTTCTTTAGGTTAAATTAGAGAATGTATGTTAGCTCAAGTTATTCTCGTTAGAGTCACGTTAACAAGGTAATAATTGAAATACTTATAAAATAATGCAAGTTGTCGGGTAATGCCCATAATCGTTTTGTATTACTTGGGCACCGAACAAATAAAAAAATGTATATATAAATATATTTAACTGGTCACTCAGGGCGGAACCTCTTGTAGATGCTAGCAAGGTAATGTTTAGAAGGGATTACAGATAGAGGATGGAGGAAAGAAGAAGTGCTTAAGTACGTTCGAGTTCAAAGGCCACTGACGTTTACCTATCCGAAAAGTAGGCCATGCAGTTAAAGAGCGAAGGGGCGCGATAGTGTGTATTGTGCGCGAAAGTGTTTGGCGTAATCTCAATTTACTATTCGCTCTTTCCTTTCGAAAGTTGGTTCTTCTTTTCTCTTTTTCTTATTAAGATCATTCGCTCAAGATATGTTTCCAATACGGTTACCACAATCACGTAGATAAGGAAGTGAGGAAAGAAACAGAAAGGAGGAAAGAGATAGGTAGTGAATGTAAGCCGAATGGGTAGGGGTTAGTTTTGCCTTTGTCAACGTACCTTTGAGGCGTATTTTCGAAAACGACAAGTTGAAAATATTGAAGGTTCCTGTTCTGAGTTATTAAAAATGACGCTCAGTTAAGGCATGACCTCTTTCAGTGCAGTAAAATATCCATTGCTTTACATGAATTTACTTGTGTCTATGTACGCTTATAAGTCTGTCCGATATTAGATCTTAAAGCGATCTAAACTGTGACTTTGTATTCATAAGTTTACTTGTTCGCTATCTGTCTTTCGCCTCCATCTAAGTCTACTAAAAGTAAAAAAGGGGAAAAACAAAAGGAAAAGGAGAATAGAATAAATTTCATTATTCGAAGCAATTTTTTAAGAATTTTCGTAATTGTAAGGTACACTCCGAAGTCATTGAAAGACGCTTGTGAAACTTTTACATCTTACACACATTTGCTCTAAATTGATAGCCATTAAGATTAAACAATGCAAGAGATTCAAATCTATATTCATTTTACCAAAATTGAAAGGGATGGAAAAAAGAGACATAAATTTTAAAGAAAATAAATTATAAAAATAAATGATAAACAAAACAAGCTGCAATCATTCTGGAATGAATGTTCCGGTATTGGCTCCTGCTTGTTAAGCTAAAGACTATTGAATCTTCTACAAATCCTTTAAACGGTCGGACGAGCACAACCGATAATTAGATAAGAATGAATAGAGCGATGGACAGCTGGCTGAATGGAGATGATAATAAATGGGCTAGACAGAGACTAACAAATGATTAGGCAGCCTAAAGAATGCAGGGATAAATACAAGAATGGATCGATAAATATGGGTAAATATCACAACTTCGATTCGAATCGCAAAGAAAAGACGTAAACCGTGTAATGTAGATAAGCTATTAAATTACTATTGTATTTACATACAAAATATGTTTTCATTTATGTACATTTTACTCGTATGCCAGCCAGTTGGATTGCATTGTAAATGTTCTTATTTCATGCTTTGCCATTTCATTTTATATTCTTCTGTTATTCTCTCCCTCCCTCTCTTCCCCTTTCTCCACGGAGTTTTGTGTTTCTAGCAAAAACGTCAAATATCTTCCTTGTAATGGATTTATGCGAGAGTAAATTGCGTCTTTATATTTTCCTTTGTCTTCTATTCTTTTGTCTTTGTGAACATTAATAGAAAGTTTCCCATTTGTGTTGTTTTAGGCAGAGATCGAGCTTTACGTGTTACAGCGAGTGGAATAACGAGAAATCAATGGTTTTACCAACTTGCACAGGACAAGTACGAAATGGCTGCGAAGATCATTAAAATTAATATAATCACATTTTTTTTTTTTTTCTTAGGCAAGTACACGTCGATTTACTTTCACTTTCATATAATATTGCGTTTTGCGCTTTTTGTGCCAAGTGAAATGCAAAGAAACTCAGTTATGTTAGTTGTCGGTTATTGCAGATATGTTTTCCTTCAGAATATTGATAATGCAATAACTTGAATTTATCTACTAATCCGCACGTTTATGATTTTAACAATAATCCGTCGTTATAATTGCAAGACAGTTACTACATGTTGACAGATGTATGCGTTGTATTACAAAAATTTACATATTAGCGTAACAAGACGGCACTGTGTTAGCTGTAAAAGAACAAACTGCCTTGAGGTCCTGTTGGGAATACTAATATCTATACATTCTAATAAAGCAGACGAATGAATGTCATCTTTGTTGGTTTAAATAATGACTTTGCACTCAATATTTCAGCTCTTTTCTCTAGCATAGGTAAACCAATGAGTTTCGGTCGTTTTTCATACGGTGGAAGGGGTAAGCTAAGGATCCCATTCCAAACCACGCAAACCAAATAATGTGAAGTCATGTTGAACAATCTCAAGAAGGGCAACAACATGACGTCTGTAACTAGAAAGTCAGAGAACCACTGAGTATTCTCGCGTTGGTCTGACTAAAGATGTGTACAAGCTCTTGGTAACATTGGGGTCGTTTTTTTATAAGCCCATGGAGGAATTTAACTTTACTAACAAAAACTTCCAGATGGACATCAAACCTGAGTTTAAAGTCGAAAACAACGCCTAAATCTTCATAGATGGACATATATTTTCCAGGTTATCCATGGCTGTCAAAACGATAAGAAGAGGTCAACATATGACAAAGTCATAAGCGAGACAAATGACTTATATTGTTTTGAATACCAGTACACAACAAGATGGGATTAAAGAACCTTAGTACGGTTGAATGTGTCAAAGGAGAAAAACAGTTTATTGTTACTCAGAATGCGGCTGTGAGTCTTAAGCGAACCTGCAAAAAAGTTGGGCATGGACAGAAATTATTATCATTAGCGCAATTTTCGCATAAGTAATTCTCGATAAATTTTCTGTTATATGCAAATACTCGTACAAGCATAGTTTTCGTTGAAAAGTTTCCTTTTTTTTTCTGTTTTTTGTTTTTTAATGCTTGGTATAATACATAAATTTTATATGCATCAGAGGGTGCGTAGAACATGAGCATTCATCATATGAAATTCTGGCCATGTGAATTTCTAAGTTGCTTTAGCTTTAATTAATTTATATCTACTGTTAAATCATTTATGAAAATATTCGAAAAACCATAAAAAACACATTTTTAATTATAATTATTTTCATAATTTTATGATCATGATGTTGAGTGTGCAAAACAATTTCAAATCGTATTTGGTAGAAAAATTAAATCTTTTCAAAAAAAAAAAGAAAAAAATAGTACCAGGTGATGTAGGCTCTCTCTGACTTCGATGTGTCGAAGAATTTCGTAATACATTATAGCCAAGTGACTACATCAAATACAAAGCATGATCAGAATCCGTTTCTTTACGATTCCTGAGTAATTTTTTGCGAACTAAATTAAAAGAAATTAATATTTTGCGCAAACTTCACAAAAACTATATTGTATGCACGTCAGCAGTGGGGAATCCCCTGTATATGTTAGCAGAGTGACGTTTAAAGAAGATTACCGAGAGGGAACGAAAAAAAGGAGTGTGTTCAACTTTAAAATGCCGACCTTTTCCCGACAGTTCGAGACCTACAAAAACTACGTTCTATACAATTTTACAGTTAAAAAACGGGCTTGCAATATGGAAAAATTTCAATATATAAAATAACAGAATATGTTATGATATTAATTATCTTATTGCGGTCTTTAATGTGAGAACACTTTTATACACCCAATAAAAATTAAAAAAAGAGTCCTTGTTATTATGAAAATTTTATTTAATTTTTATTTATGCATATTATTATTAAAGGTTTTTTTTTATATATTATTTTTAGTTTCTTTTTTTTTTTTTTGTTTTATGTTATAATTGTTTTTATAAATCATATTATATAAAAATTTAATCTAGCTTGAAATACAGTTTATTGCCAACAATTATAAACAATTAAAACAAACTATAATTACAGATTATATTATTTATTAATTAAGTAACATAAATATAATATATATATATATATATATATGTACATATATAGAAAATGAGTATAAGTTAAAAACTAAACTAAATCTTCAATAACGGTGTATTTATGTTATTACCATATATTATGATTTAATTAAAATATATTAAATAACCTAAGTACAAAAGCGTTTTCTAAATAAACAATTTCTGTAAAACAATATATTATCATCAATAGCTTAAGTAATCTAAAAATATAATGCAAATGTAAATGTGTGTTTGCGTGTTGCAACGCGCAAACAGTGCATTAAATAATCCCCCAGTTAAGTGCATTGGTTCAACCAACGTATATATCGGTTTGTAGCAAATCAAATTATCCGATTATGCGAATATGTCCAAATGTGAGTTAACCATGCAAAGTTTTCCATTAGCATATGTAAGCAACCATATGCATAAACGAGTACGTGCAGGTAACGACGACAGTCAAATAATAGTGTTAATACGCGTAGCAATTGCTTTCAAAAAGGGGCTGAACGCATGTAAATTTTAAAAAAATAATCGTTGTCATCATCATTCCATATATATATATATATATATATATATCTATATATAATTTTATCTATTCATTTTGAACGTTAAAAAGCTAATCTTCTATATTATGAACGAACGAATCGCGTTTGTGAAAATTATCAAGAAAATGGTTTCTCTCCCTTAGGTCTTTCCGTACCGTTCCTGGTTATTCGCGTGCACATACGTGCATGCATGCATGAATACGTTATATGTGCGATTGTCTCCTAATTCATCCTACGTCACCTAATATTATTATTCCTCCTTTGGGTGATGACTAAGCTGCCTGCTTCTACTTCTAGTCGAAGTATTTGGTTAGCTTGTCGATGCAATCATATATATATATATATATATATATATATATATGTATATAATCAGTGTATAGTTATTTGCATATATTTGTCTTTTAGTCAAGTTGTTTGTACACACGATTTTAAGAGATTACTTAACTATGTGATAACAGCATTTTGCCGTAAAACTTTCGAAAACATATCAAGTGAATTTTATTAGTACGAGCTGCACAATTGTTTCATGAAAATATACATTTGCCAATAAAAATTTCATATCGACAATGTGTGTATGTATGCATTGTAAGTAATTGTTTTTTTATATTCCTGTTCAATACAAAAGGAAACTATTAAAAAAACCGCAATGCATATTTTTAGGCATGAAATTTTTATTTGCTTTAATACTCTATAGTACGTAGGGTATAGAATATCCGAAGTTTGTGTGAGCGTATGTAATATCGAGAAGAACCAAAGATGGATTAAACCGATTTACAGATAGACAGACTATCTACCTGTCTGTCCATTTTTTGTTTTGCATTCAACCTATTGATGCTATTTTTGACATATTTGACTAAAATTGGATCGAACAATTTTACTTTACGTCGTTACTTTAAATAGGTCGTTTTATGAAATAATTTTGCAATTTTCAACATTTCCCAACAAAGATCGCTGAGTAATGGTACCTCGGCCTATATAGTTCGTGTGGAAAATTTGTATCGAACGATCCATATTTTTGACGTCTCTCCTGTTTAATCCTTATTCATATATAAGCCTTTACATAGCAAAAAGTGCTAATTTTTAATGTTTTTATGAAAATTAGTTTATAACAGAAATTTTCTTATCAAAATAAACTATTTGGGTGACATAGATCTAAGTTTTGGTCTTCCCTCCATATAAGGTATTTCAGGATAAGCACGGTCTTACATAACAAAAAAGTGTAAATTTTAGTAAAATGGGTGAATTGCCCGGTCAATCTGACGCATGTCTGTCAGACTCCAGACACTCTTCATCTCTTTCTCTGAAGGTCTAAACTTCAGTACTATGTTACTTACATGGCCTGAGTGTTTGGTCATATATGAGCTATATCTTATAAAACATTTGATAGGTTTATATCCTAAGGTTCTTCTTTGAATTGAAAAGAAAGATTTAGTTTTTGCTCTTGCTTCTTCCTATTTGATAGGGTTCATGTCTTTTTAAATTCCTTCTAATCACAATATTAATAGTTTTACAAATGTTAATGATGAGTCTATCAAATTTTTTTTTTTTTTTTTTGTAAGAGATCGTTTAAATATGCCGAGAGGTACATGTGTATAATTTCATTTCATTCTACATTAAATACAGTAATGGTAATAACATAATTTAAGTTAAGAAAAAAAAAGATTTCGAGTTCAGCTTAAAAACCAGTAACGTTTTACTCCTGATCTCTTTTTTTAGTCTTCGCTTAATGCAATCATTCAAAAAAAAAAACTTTTTAAAATAAGATTTTTCTAAGAAACTTCATTAGAATATATCAAAAATTGCGCCCACTAGATTTAACACAAGAACACATGGACAGACATACCGACAGACGGATAGATAAGCTCGCATCGATTGAGAAAGTGATTCTGGATTGGATTCTGATTGGTGCAATAAAAGGTAGGTCTATTTCAGGTCCTTCGCGATGTGTAAACAACAGCACAGGTGGTGTAAGATATATATGATGGATAGTGAAAGTGGGATAGCTCAGGGAAGTTTAAACTTATACCAATCGCTGGCAATATTTTAACCTCGACATATGTAGACAATAATCCTATTTTCATCCAGTGATCCCATCAATGTTTTCTATCAACTATGAACTTTATCTTAACAACATTTCCCTTGTACGGTAGAAGCGCTATGTTAAAATATTTGCTGGAATATTTACACATGTTACGTTCACGACAAACAAGCACTATTGTCCTTTACCGTTTTTTCAATAGTAATAATATTCCTATCAAAAATTATGCAAAATATCTTGGTTTACATGTTGACCAAAGATTAGCATATAAAAATTGTATAGTAATTAAAGTTAGCAACTTGTCCTATAAACCAGAAGACTATATTGGCTAGTTCGTCCAGGGTGTCAAGTTAACAAACGTCTTTTATGCGAAAGTATCCTTCAATATATTTGGACCTATGATATGCAACTGTACGGAACGGTCAATAATTCTAATATTCGACTCTGAGTAGTAA
Organism: Glossina pallidipes; assembly: GCA_000688715.1. Classification (NCBI taxonomy): domain Eukaryota; kingdom Metazoa; phylum Arthropoda; class Insecta; order Diptera; family Glossinidae; genus Glossina; species Glossina pallidipes. Next base: position 167,152 of record KK499928.1, on the reverse strand, counting down.
CGTACATGCTTTGGCAATGTCACTTCCAGATGAATCCAATAGGATAAGAGTGTTGAAAAGACATCAAATACTGAATCTTCTTTCACGTAGAAATTAATTTATTTTTGCTCCTTGAATTATTTTAATGAATTTGTTGAGTTTATATAGTTTTTCTTTTTTTTTTTATTTATTCAAAGATCACATCTGTGTTGTTATACTGTTCCCGTTAGGGGACGGAGACCCCTATTATTTTTCCCCTCTTGTGTCCAAGTTTACTTATTATCTTCTTGGATAGATTTTAAGTTAAATATGTTGTACTTAAAAAAAAAAACGCGCAAAAAATAAAAAAAATCTCTTCTTGTTGGTAAATTCGAGTGGATTTAGCCATGGTCATCGTGGTTCGTCCTCTTTATCAAACACAATTAATATAAAATTATAGCCATCTAATAGAAGGTGAATGTGAAAAACGTGAAGAACTGAGAAGTAATTTATTCAATTCTTTTATAGGTATTTGTTGGGCTTGAATGAGATGAGGTGATGTTCACTCAATAAGAGAATCTGTAAAATTTTAATTCGGATTAAATTTACGTCCACTATCGTGTGTGTTATGGTGCATTGAAGAGCTCCTTGATAGCATGATCACCGAACTGTGGGTGTTATGTTGATCGTATTGAGTTTGTGAGAAAAGTTTTTAAAATTTCCTTTGTGAGGCTTGAGTTGGAATCCAACAGTGTAATTATCACTTTATGAGAGAATCATCTTAGTCGAGCTTAGTCGAAGGATAACTGTACATTTTAGTTCCGTACTTTATTAAATTGCACTTTAAACAATTCATTATAGCTTTGCTGCATGTTATATGAAGCGTAGATGGTCGCGTGACTGTGATTGTGATTGAATTGTTCTAAATCAAAAACCCATGGTTACTCTATTTGCGGTTATAGTGGCCGGCGTGTTAACACATATTAAACATTCATAACAACAATTAATTGTTTGCGAACACGACAGAGTTAATATTTTCAACTGACCGGTCAACGTATCGTTGAGTACGCGTTTACTGTTTCTTCAATAAATTGCAAATAATTTATATTAAATTAAAACATTAACTTTGATGTTGCACATGTGGGCGTTTCCATATATACGGGGCATACCTAACAATTGAAATCTCACTGTTGTGTGAAACCGCTTGTTGAAGATGTTGTTGTTATCCTGGTTCGAGGGAATGATAGCGTAATGAAAATGAAACATAAAAAAAAAATTTTTGTTGTTTTTTTTTTGTTCATTAAAACTTTGGCAAATTAATTCATTTATTCGTTATACAGCTTCATTTTTTATGCGCAACTCATGTTGTTTGGCCGTATTCTTGTTTTTTTTTTTTTTTTCTAAACTTAGTATGAAAAAAAAAAGATATAAAAAAAGTAGAAAAGTAGAAAAGTTGAAAAAAAAAGCAGCATATGTTTGCCGATTTGATGCCAGTAAGCCACCCATTGCAACGCTCATCCGCAGTTAACCGCAGTGACCAACATGTCAGTTTGTTGTTGATGCTTATAATACCAACAACAAACAGTATTCATACTCAGTGGAACATAAATGCGCAAACAAATATAAATGTGCATTGTGTTCTTGCTCTTTTTGAACTTGTTCTTATTGTTGTTGCTGATGTCGTTGTTGCAATTTTTATTGTTATTATTGTTATTGTTGTTGTTGCTGGTGCTGGTGCTGTTGCTATTGCAATTGCTGTTGCTGTTGCTGTTGCTGTTGCTTTTACTGCTTTTATTATTATTGTTATTGTTTTTGTTTGTTTTTGTGTTATTTTATACATAAAATATGTTGATTGTACGGCAATAGTAAACACTGCAAAAATAATTTTACCAGCAACCAAAGATATGTTAAAAAATTTGATAACAATGAACATTCTTACGATCGCTTGCATGCAAGTATATACGTATACGTATATACGGTATCACGTCTGCTCCCATGAGTTAAGCTTAAGTCAACTCAATCATTTCATGCCCATTCAAATGTATATCACTTTACTTCTCTCTCGTTCCCCTTCCCAGATTTTTCCTACCACTCAAGCTATCGATCTGTCTCTCCCACTATTCCGTGTCATTTTCGCGGTAGAGGAAACTTCATCTTTTTACTTAGACTTTAGTGAAAGACAATTTGCCAGGTCTTCTTTTGTCGACCAGAGAGCTTTAGCGGTCTTCTATGAATTGAAGTCTACATGTGCGTGGCTTGAAATTCATTGTTAACTAATGAATGTCGGAAAATTTTTAAAACATGTTATTTTATATATATTTTGTTGCGTGTGGTTAACTGTTTGCGGTGATATTCCGGCTGCATATATTTATGTATGCATATATGTCTTGTATAAATACACTGGTTATACAATGGCTGTATAGGCTGCATTACACACACACACATATATATATATATATACATGTAGATATGTGTGCTACAGTAAGCTCCGCTCTATTCGATTCGAACGTGCACATATATGCTTCTGCGAGCAAAAGGGTTAAAGTTAAACTTATGCTGTTAGTGGCACTTGAGGGCTCATTTAAAAATTTATTTATTCCAGTTGATTGCAATCCAGCCACAAATATTTGCAACAAAAATAACAGCAACCTTATAGTAAAACAAAAGAAAAATATGTGTATACATCAACTTCATTAAAACTTCGAACCCCAAACACAAAAACAAAATCGCGGCATCTACAGCACTCAACACCGCGAGAGTAACACCCACGCATAACAACAACAACAACAACAACAACAACAACAACAATAAGAACAACAGCAACCATTAAAGCTATGCATGCACACTATGAGTCTCCTCTCACATACGTTCAGTTGTATGTTCAGTTCAGTTTTTGTTACTGTCGATTTATAGTTTTAAAACTTCTATTATTGTTGTTTTTACTGTTTTTGTTGCATAACCTATCCATCATTACATTGCGTTACACTCGACATTAACAGGAAGCATTGATACTGAAGTTATAACTTTCGCTAAAATTTTATTTAAATTTTTTACTCGGCTAAAGTATTTTTTTTTTTTTTGCTTTTTTGCTTTTTTGCCCAAGTTTAATTAATAAATACTTAAATGTTATGCAAACTCATGCATATTTATAAATATATAATTACTAAGGTATATGTATGTGTGAAAAATAAATAAGTTCCATTAGAAGTAGCAGTTGTCGGGCATATTTTTGTGTGAAGTGTCCTTGTATAGCCATCACCTTTTTTTTTTTTTTGTTTTCCCTTTCCTCCAGATGTCGTTGATATTCGTAGCATTAAGGGCTCAAAAATGTAGCGTGTCCGAAAATTCATGCAAAAAATAATTTTAATAGAAGGACAGACAAGTTTATACGATAATTAAAACTTGTTAATTTTCGTGTTTTATTGATTCGTGAAGAGTACACAGTAAAGTGTTTATTGGGTAAATGCATGTCTCCATGAAGGCTGCCGCTGACAGAAAAAGTCGTTTGACGATTCCGTTTGAAAAATCAGCATCCACTTGTTGTTGTTCGCTACTCCACTCAACAAAATCTAGCCACTGAGCATGGTCGGTAGATTTTAGCTTTTGAGTCAATTGAATTTTACAAACACGAAGAATATGTAAAGTCTCCACTTCTATGCGTTTGTTTGTCTTTAGCATATCAACAATGTTGTTTTCTTGCACCATTCCATCTTATTTTCATTAGAGAAAATAAATAAAATTCTGATTAATCAGAAAAACTTTGGAAATTAACGACGAAACTCATCATTACGGCTGCGAAACCATTTGCTTTTCCTATGTGAAAAGCTTACCGCTCACTGTTAAAATATACATATGTATATATATACACAATCCGCATGAGTAGCCTGGTTGGCAAAACATTGCGACTAGCAATTCAATTATCGCGGATTCAAATCTCAAGTGCGGTAGAATTTGCAATACAGCCGAGCGTTTGATCTAAGTTATCCGCCAATTCTTAAGTCCAGACGTTGTAAATTTATTTAGAAAACAAGTACACAATAAATAAATAAATATTATGTATATATATATGTTATATATATGTATGTATATATATATACATATGTCTGTCTCGGTAGATGCTTCGCACAAAAGAGCCCGAATGGAAGTCTTAACTGACTTCTTCTTCTATTCGAAACGGGAACTTCGAACATAGCTGAGCTGCTCTTACTTGAATTTGAGATCAGCTGACGCCGGCGTCTAGTAGGATGACTCGAGTGTCACTGAAATTGACGCGATCCATTCAATAGCATAAAATACTAATTCTAACTTATACTACGCGTGGGGCTAAAGTCGCTAAGTTTTTATTTATTACGTACCTTATTCGATTTATCTGTTTCCCAAGAGTCGGGTTCCGTTGGTTACTGTTAGTCTCACTATTGCATATCCTTTCTGTCCCAGTTCGATTTGCAAATTTGAAAACGAGTCAAATGTGATTGTTCTCGAAATTTTCCATATGAAAAGAAGGCTCACTCCCACATGTAGACACATGTCCGCACCAAGGGTATTTCAACTTGAGAGAATAAACTCATTGATTTCATAAAAATGTTAAGGGGAAAAATTTCAAGAAATTTATTCCAATTATTAAATATTGTTTAAATTACATACAAGATGTTCTAAAATATTTAAGTAAATGAAATGAAAAATTCACATACACACCAATCGTAAGGTATGAAACATATGGCACAAGAAAAAACCATACGGGAAAAACAGCAAAAAATATATGAAAAAATATTTTTTCATGACTTTTGATCAGTTGCCTAGCATCCACTTTTCCAAAGATAAAAAAAAAAAAAGATAAAGTTACTCATATTTCTTTATGTAGTCTAGTTTCGTATTTTCAGATGAAAATATTGTTAAATAGAAAAAAAGTTTTAATTAAGAAATAAGTAAAAACATTATAGTCGTGCGTTGATTGTTGTACACCAGTTCCCTTAGGACAAATCGCTCATTTTAGTAATAATGAATCAAAAATCGTACATTATTTTTATGCATGCTTTTCATGAAAGCCCGCATATTGGAGGACGTCGAAAAAATCATGTGACGTGATCCAAACTTAGCAAAGTTCATTTACTTCCTAGAAATGTTATTACCTTCAATTTCCGTCATAGCAAGCTAGAAATTGTGCTTATTCTCCATGATGACCGTTATATATTTTAGGGTCTAAAAGATATACCGAGGTGATCCAAATTCGCTTCTGTTAATTTTTTTGTTTAGTTTACTACCATGAATCAACTTTCCTCATAAAACATTAAAAATTAAACATTTTTCTGAAAAGCGTACCATTCATGGGAAATAGATCCATGTGGTTTAAATTTGGCTCATTCAATTTCTATGTCAAATTACTATCATGAACAAATTTTGATCATAAAACATTAACAAGTAGGTCTTTTTGGCATTCATGGATTTACTGAGAAGCGTTATATGCGGTGGTAAGATTGATTTCTTTGCCAATTCACTCGTATGAACCAATTTTCACCAACAATTATTGAAACTTATACCTTTTTACTGTTCAGTTTTCCTAGGAGTGTTCAACAAATTGCCCTATCCGAACCAAATTTTTGAGTTTAATTTAGAATATCGAAATACTATTACACAGTTAATCATATAGCGACTTTGAGGGATCGAAAAAGTAGGCCAATTCAAACAACTTTCAATAGCGTTCATCCTTGGGTCAAAACACATCCGTGTATCGAATTTCAAAATTGCGACTTGTAGGTTGAACACAAATTTACGTGGACTTATATCAGACGGACAGATGGAGAGACAGATAGACGTCTACACCAGCTTAAATCGATTGGCAAAGTGATTCTGAAAAGATGGATGTACCTTAAGCCCTTCGGAGTGTTAAATATGTCCGCACAAACTTAATATACCCTGTACCAGAATTGGCGCAGTGTATAAAAGTTAATCTGTTAAAGCATTATCGGACATCGTTTATGTGCATCTTATTGAATCTTTGATGTAAATACTTTTGTTTACAATCAAACACTAAATGAACTTACACCATAAACAAATAGAAACGCTATAGCGGACCACGGCCTAACAAAATACGCTATACCACTACAATGAAGCATTATATAAGAAGTGGGCGAACAAACCATTGGTTCGGTCCAAACCATACGACCGTGTAAAAAATGTTATCAAATTATTATATCTCGGCAATCGCGGGGTATGGGTTGCGCATAAGAAAAGAAAATGGACAGACAGACAGACAACATTAAATAAATTAAAAAATTCATTCTGAAGCCAGTGGTCTAATAAAAGACAGGTCTCTCAAGCCCTTTTGGGTTTCACATACATCCGCACGAACTTAACGTACTCTTGCGTCACACGTGGTCTAGGTATAAAAAAAATAAATCGGAAATTAATAGTGATTCTTAAGAATATTCCTTTGCTTCGAAAAAAACAATAAGTTAAAAAGTGAACAACGACACTTAATACCCATCAAATACAATTACAGTAAACAAGAAAAACGATAGAAAATTTTTTAGATTAAAACTAATTTGCATGCATCATATTAATTACAGCAATACGATATAGATGTGATTTTACCAAAAGACAAATTGCTCGGTAAAGTCATTTTAAATACTTCCAGTATGAACTTACCGTCACAGTCTGATGGAAAGTGCACTTTGCGATAACACTATTAGAAGCAAGGAAAGAAGTGAAAAGAAGAAGTTAAATAAAGGTTGACGTTACAGTACATCTTACAAGGCAGCCAGGAAGGGTTGTGAAGCTGAAAGCTTATGCGGCATTTTGTTTTCGAAAGCAGTAAAACAGATCGTAAAAAATTGCATGGAGACTGGTTCAACCGAGTCAGACGTCTTTAAGGGTTTAACGTGGATACACTACCGTAAAGGTTTATATAACACAAGATCCAAGATTACAACGAAAATAGAATTGAACGCTCGCGAGAAAGGAATGAATAATTACGTTATATATATATTATATATGATTACTTATATATATATACGCACTTTGACGATCTGAAAGAGATGAAGAAAACTCATTTTAAAGTAACGTGAAACGGAAAGGACCAAACTACCATGAGGAACTCTGGGCACACGAACTAGACAGTACCTTTTGAGGCGGATCTTCATAGTAGTTTCGAAACCACAAAATCAAAATATCTTAACTTAAGTAAGAAAAGATTGTCTTCAACTCTGCCGTAAGTTTTTAAAGCATCTGTGCAGCTAAATTCCGTTTGCGTCGTGTTGGGTGAAGTGCCGATAAATATTATCGCTTAAGCGTAAGAGATTTGTCGTCGTTGTAGAAGGCAAGCCAACTACCGACTAAACCTAAATCTAATGACTTCATAAATCTTCTAACTACTAAACGTAGCACTTGAGGCACCTGTGCTAAAGCACTTGGTATCGTTACATAGATATGCAATTTATTTATTTATTATCTACATATTTTGTAAATAGATTTAAAAGGCAGGGAGTTAAAGCTGCTAGATGACTTAGATCATATGCCCGTCCCTACTGAAAACTCTAGTGCACTTTCCATTTGAATCCGGGACCATTGAGTTGTTACACACAATCCTTTGCCTACTCGGCTACTGCTCACACGGATCGAGGTAATTTTTTGCTCGATAAAGAAATGATATATAATATGATATATAATGAAATCACCAAAATTTTTATTTTCTTTGTTTCTCTTTACGTGTTTGCGCACTTTTTCTTAATCGTAGAATGCGTTAAAGAGAAGTAATATGTCTTTGTGCAGAATCTATGTTGTTTACTTTAACTGCAATGCATTCTATATGTGATGTGCGTATAAACTTAGATACGAGCGCACGAACGTTCGATCAGACATGGATGTGTTTATTTACACTTGTAGCTAGCTATTCGAACAACACAAAGTCAAAGGTTCCTTTTGTTTGTTTTTGTCTCTCCTTATGCAATCATAAGCATTTCTCAAATTCATTTAGTAATCATTTTTCAATTTGTTACTTGGATTTGTTGAGTGCTATTAATTTGTTGAGCTATATATACGCAGAGAAACCAACTTACATATGTCTTACATGAGCTAGCTTCTCATGATGATGATGATGATGATGATGATGATGAATTCTGATGAATTTCTGAGTGGAAAATTGCTTAAATACCCTGGAAATCTTTTCATAAACAACATCAATGGATATTTCGTATGTGCACGATATGCACACAAAACAAAACTTGTTGTCTAAGCATTGATTGCAATGCCTTGGCTTTGGTTTTGGCTTTGGCTTTCGCTTTTGCAAATTGCAAAGAAAAAAAAAAAAAAAAACAGTAGAGAGAACACAAAAGAAATTAGTTAAAAATGCTTGCTGAACATTATCATATATTCCGTCGAGTGCAAATCCTACGGAACGTAAAGAAAAACTCACAGCAATTAAAAACCCAATTACATACATGGAAATTGTAATCGATACAATTCTTGCAAGTATCACTTAAAATATTAGAAAATTTGTAATTTATTTTCCTTTCTCTTCTATAAAAATTAACCTCTCGATTACTCATCTACCTATCACATCTTAAGCAGAATTATAAAAATGCATTAGACACAAAACATCTTGTTTTTTTGTTTTGTTGTATTTACACAAATATTTTTATATTCACTCCAAAGTAGGATGCGGTCTTAACTTATCATTCTCTCTGTAACACTTGAAAAAATTCATCAGAAATTATCCTATAGAAACATCCTATAAGGTTTATATGACGCATTATATCTAAGGTACATTTTTAATCCCAATGCCTGTCCATCGCCTGTCTGGTCGCAAATATCAAAATGGAAAACTGAAACTTGATTAGCGTAAATATTCCGGAAATTTTGATAAAGCCACAATCATCTTAACATAATGTATAGGAAATTGTCACTAACCCTTCATCCATAGTGAATATGTAACTGAAAATTAACGCACATACTGTCGCCTGCGATGTTTGCTAACTAAAGCTCAATTATCTCAGAATCTCAAACTATGTATAGGCACATCATATATATGTATATACAAATATATATATATATATATATATATATGTATATGTAAACAGCATATGTGCATGTATAAATGTAGATACATATATGTACATATATAGACATACTTTGCATACACAAAGGTTAGCTTAGGAGTTTCCGAATTAAATAATTAGAAGGTTTTTCTCTTTATTTTTGTGTGCAATATTCGACTTTATTCTTTAGAATAGTGTCCTTGAGGAGTAAAACAACCAGTCCAAGGGTTTTTTAACATATCAAAAATTACAGAAAAAGTATTTAGGACTTTCAGAATACGCTTCAGTTTGCAAATCATTTTCTCTGCATTATCCTTTTGAGATTTGTCAACAGATATAGCCGTTGGAGGCTCGATTTGACGAGTCTGGAAGATTATGGCAGTAAGTCGAATATTATGCAATCTTGTAATTGTAGCTATTGCCACAGTGCAGTGTTTTTTTCCACCCTAAAGTGGCGCCATTGCATTTCCTTTTCAGAGAAGGAAACTGTCGGAGAAATACCAAATAAACTTTTCGAATAAAAATAATTGTTAGATGAAATATTTAACGAATGGTAGATTTGTTCATGAATATCTGAAAAAAGATCAGGTAAGACAGACGCATCTGAAGACTTTAAACTATCAAATATCATGAGAGAAAGAGATCCTTGTACTTGAGGTTTAGACTTTACGAAATGAAAGAACTACTAAAGATGTTTAAAAAGTTTACACCCCTTTGAATGAATGATTTCGGAATAACAAATTGCTTTCGTCGTCTAGCACAACAGTAAAACGTATAGTACCTAAGCGAACGACTACGTTTGTGTGTTTTTAAAGATCCTACTTTTCCTATTTCACATTATTCTTGAATACTTATTAAGCCAAAAAGTGCAATTACCAGAAGTATGACTAGACTTTAGCAGAATCAGGACAGAAATTATTTTAAAAAGCCGACTATAAATGGCGGGTAAGGAACCATATATGGCTTCATAATATAAATTCCCAACAATGCCACACACCGTTATCAACTTCTTGATAATTCAACTCCATATCCTAGAGCCCATTTAGTGAAAGCAGCGATGGTGGACGATGAATGTCTTAGAGGTGAGGCAAAGGTATCAGCGCGAGATAAGGAGAAATAAAGATCACAGTCATACAGTAAGTATAGCGTCTTATTATTTACGTTGAAAATGTACTTAAATATGAAAAAAACTTAAGTCATGGGCGACATGAAAGGACTCATTATATATTAATCGACATGAAAAGGCTGAACAATATCCGGAGTGATCGTTAAAAATTCGCAAAGCATTGTACACACATTCAAAGTATGAATTTTGATTTCGACGCATATAAACTCAATCAGGGTATGTGCAGTGGGAAAGAAGACAGGGAGGAACGTTAGCAATTGTTTAGTGCAGTTATTACGGCACCACTGGTTCCGTGGCGTCCGCGCACCGAAGGATATGTATGTTAAAGCAGAAAATTTTATCATCGATCGTTTCGATGGAGTCTCGTCAGCAATGAGAAACTGTCAGTCAGTTTTTTGAATGATAAGCCGACTGCATTAATACTACAGATGCGATCTTTGTTGAATTTTTAATGAAAACATTTTGAGACCAGCATTGCACAGACATCATTTTATCGAACACCATCAATGGAACCATGTAATGCCTTTATGATTTGGGTAATTGAATTTATGGATATTGGATTTTTATGGATTTTTACAGATAATAATAGAAAACATTTCATGACGGTTTAAGATTGTGGATTGATCTAATCAATTCCGTTTACTATATAATACGACGACATAATTTAACCATATTCGCCTAACTGCTAACTCACCTATAGTTTTTCGTTCGAGCTGAGATGACATGATGCAATCAATACCTTACCCATTACATCTTAGTGCAAGTGTATTATTCAATGCACCAGACAATAAGCCAGATAAAGACAAATTTAGTAACCAGAATAATTTAAAAATACATTTTTGCGCAGATGCTAATCAGATGTTGTTCAAATCTTCATACAAAAGTAATACGGATCCAATCTATTAGCATAGCTATAAGCAACAAAATTCCTTTGTATTTTTCATATACAACGGCATAAAAATGGTACATGAAAATGAAGAATGCACAAGTTTAAAGTGTGTATGTTTGTTTCATTCCTACAATTCATAAGAAATGAGTCAATAAGAACTTAGGATGACAGATGCATGTCGCCAACATTGACGAATCCATTACATTTGAAACGAAATGACATTTCAACCATTAGTTTACAAGTTGCAGTTGCTTCACCGACGGTCAACAAGTTCGTAAAGCATAACGCTTTCAGCGTTTTTCAGCATTTTTTACAATACTCTCTAGAAGTGAACTAGTGTGGTGGTAAGTGTCGGTAAGTCGACCTCAAGGACATATATGCATGTGTTGGTTGCTCTTTGACTACCGACCCTACTACTATACGTTTAGCGGTCTTCCCCTTTTTCCACGATCTTCATACCTATAAAATGTTCTTTAGAGGATTTAATCTTAGCATTACATACGTTTTTCATTACTTTTGTTTTCTTTTCCTTACTTAAAAGTTTTGTAATTCAAGAAACTTTTAAACTTTAACTCCTACAATTATGTGTGCATGTGTATATAAATTTCAAATTACTAATAATTTAAATGTACTCGCTACACATTTCATTTAATGCTTTCACCTTATTTTACTGCCATCACACAACAACTATTCGCCGAATTTTGTTTATTAAGGTTTTAAGTTTCTCTTGCATTAATGCTACACGAAAAAAGGTTTTCTTATAAAAGAATGCAACCGAAACAATATACTCCTATTATGTCGACTACCAAAGAATGGCGGTACACAAGATTTATTATTCGGGTTTTCTTGCTTAGGCATTTGCCACATAGCTTCCAAAAAGAAAAAAAAAAAAAAAAAATTATATTGATCATAACAGTGAGGTTTCAAATCGATTTAAGCGCTTCTTCTTTCGTTTCTCTTCGTCTTCCTGTTTCTGCTTTCACCAGTTTGTTTACGGGTCATCATTGTGTTTTAATGTCAACTTTCTCTTCTATTGATCCTCTTCGTTTTCTATCTTCTCATCTACGTGTCTATATGTCCGTTAGCCTGCCAAACTATTTATCTGCATATCGGGAGGATGATCCTATTTGGCTCATTATGTTATTGTTTGCAGCTCTCAACCTGTACGCTTGTCGGCAGAAATGTTCATCTAAATTTTGTCTATCTGTCTATCAATCTTCTATCCATCTATGTCTGACGCTGGTGACCGTTTGACTGCATCTCTGCCTTGCCAGCCTTAAACTGCTCTATATCTTCTCATATCTTTTAACAAAATTCCCGAAACTTGGAGAAATGAAAATAGTAGAAACCTCTCTTATCCATCCTTGAAAGAAACCTATGCATTAAATTTAAACACAACAGTAATCGAGTCATCTAAAATAGAAAAGGCAACGTCTTAGATAAAATACGATTACAAATGAAGTGAAAAACAATAGACATAAAAAATAGTATTTTCTTATAACTTACTCTCTTCCTCTTCGATGTCGATCTAAAGTTTGATTTCAAACTTGCACTCGAATCATTTACAAGATTCGATGCAAAAGTGCTCCTCTAATATGAAGACAATTTTGCCATTTTCCATTATTGACTTCAGATGATGGGTATCAAGAATTTCCTCTGAAGCTCTTTTCCTTCTTTTCTAAAGAATAGAAAAATTCAGGATGAGCAAAACTAAAAAAAAAAATAAATAAATAAAAAACAAAAAAAGAAAGAAAACGTGAAATGGAAAATTACATAAAATTGCAGTAAACATTGACTGGATAAGCAAGTAAGTAAGTAACCGAGCCGGCAAGCATTAGTTGAGCTCCACTTATTTACGCTGCTATGCGTGTTTTATGCGGCGAAACAAATGTCTGCACTTCTTCCTTTACCACGAATTAATTGCAATACTTGATTATCCTAAAAGTTTGCCATTTATCAAGAAGAAGAATAAGAATAAGAAGAAGAAGAATAAAAACGAAAACTGCTTGATTTCACCATGTAACTGTGCATTGCTTTTATGCCAAAATAGTATTCAGCCAACCCCTAGCCACCCAGTAAAAGTTAATTTTTATTACGAAAGCTGGTTAACCAGCCACCTCTTAGTGATCAGCTTCGTAGAGTTACATGTAATTTACAGCGTGGGGTTTTCGAAACTGTGGAGAAAAAAGCACCTCTAAGAAAAAATAATCAAAACTAAAAGAACAATTTTCTATAAGCAGCTGAAATCGAATCGTTTGAATCTATCAAAGGCTGGGATTATTTTTTATGTCCCTTTTTTTTGTTTTGTGAGTAATATGCTCTGAAATATTATTTTATTATTTTTTAATAAGCAAAAGGAAACGAAAATAAGCGTTAACTAATGCATCCACAAATATGCTCATATAAAATTGTGAATTTCATTACACACACTCACACACACAAAATGCCATATAAAGTCTACATTTCTTGTTAATCCTCTGCATTCCTATATCGACTATATGTCTATATTGTGTTTCTTATACTAACTCCTATGTCGACATAGAGTCGTCATTACATTAATTGAAATTATTAATTAAAGAGTTAAGGGAGGGGGGAGAAGAAGAAGAAGGATAAGTATAGGTTATATGATCTGTATATTATTTTAGCTTCTTTAATTCGGATGTTACACGTGGAATAGCAAAGTTAATATAAGATATTTTCTATTAGTGAAACGAAAAAACCTAATAAAACAATAACAACAACAACAATAACATTAAAATAGTCTACAATATCCCATTCGGAACGTTAAAAGTTTGTAAAAAGCTGCTACTTCAAATGCACTTTGACTTCTCTACATTATTTTATATTTTCACTCACCGCCTCCTATGTATCTAAAGTATTTCGATTCTGTGTTGCAATAGAAAATGTTAGGTTGAGTACGGCACTAAGATTTTTCCAAACTCTGTACTTTCGAAAAATTATGTGAAGAAAATTTACCAATTTCTTTGTATCATATAATTATCAAGAGTCTTATTTAGAATTATAAGAAAGTAAATAAGAGAGAGAGAGAGAGAGAGAGAGAGAGAGAGAGAGAGAGAGAGAGAGAGAGAGAGAGAGAGAGAGAGAGAACAAGAACAAGCAAATCGAAAAAGTGGAAGGAGAAGTAGACATGGAAAAGAAGAAAAAATCCCACTATTTATGTTCACTTGTACGTATCGTTGTTATTTTCGATAATTGTGTGTTTCTTTTGATTCTCGCATTCAAGCAAATGACTTGGATTCCTTACCGCTATAGCAAAAACCCATAAAACTCGTTTAAAATGTTGCAATTTTATAGCCTTTCCATTTAAAGTTTAGTAATATCCAGCGTTAGTTTAAGCTACAGTGGTCAGTAGAACGAAATAATTTTTACCCAAACTTTTCTTAAACATCTTAACATTGAGGAAATATTGCATAAAGCATTGCTTGATTACAAATTAACTTTTCTTCTTCCTTTCTTCTCTTCTCTTTTCTTTTATTTTTATTTTTATTTTTTTTGTTAATTGCACACAATAACATACATATTAAAATATTTACATGCATTAACTTTAACTTATAATGTGAGTAAGAGAATATAAATATGAAAGCATTGTATGCATATAACGTATGTACACGAGCAGACATATTGTGACAATAAGGCAAACCAACTAATTTACTAAAAACCTACATGATACTTCAATTGCTAATTGCCAATGATTTTAAATGATAATTTTCAGTGACTAAATACTATGGCATACTTTGCAGCATATAGCATATTCGTAAATTTAAGCAAAAAGTAGAACTATGCTGCTACCATATGTTGTTGCATTCGTTGCTACTTTAACTAGTTTGAATATCGAAGTGCTCATATATGGAGTGGTTCATAAAATTTGTACAACTACTTCAGGCAGTATTCATGCTTCTTACATACGAGCTATCGAGCAGTAGGTTAAGAAAAAACACTAGTTAATAGTTATTGTTAATATTGTTTGGAATTCTTATATCGGGACATAGACTGCGAAGACGACTACGTATATATAGTTTTTGGCAAAACTATATTACCTTGGTGCAAAAGCCTATTATGATGTCTTCATTTCCTAAAAATAAAATGTCTTATCAAAAACAAGAGTTTCTAGATCTCTAGACCGTTTTATCCTGGCTATTTCGATGCACCTTACCGACAAACAATCAGAGCAAGAACACCAAACTAAGAAGCTATATAGCAACGCCTAACATCTGAAGGAACTACTACCATACAAAATTAGAATAGTGGTATATGCATAAATTGGTTGTAATATTTCCGCTTATGAAGATATCGCAACCGATGTACGACGGACTGGAAACGCTTTTCAATTCTGTAAAAGTCCAGAACACGTTATCAAACACGGCAGTAAGAGTAAAAAAAAAAAAATGAGAATCAATCTCTTTTTTATATTTGTGTGTTTCCTAAGAATGCGAAGTCATCAACAAGTCCATTACATTTTAAAATAGTCGGTTAAAAAGACGCTAAATATATATATATATATAATTCGTCGGTCAATAAGTCCCAAAACTAATTAAAACAGAAATAAATTTTTTTTTCAACGTAAGTCACTCACATAGTCTTCTCTGATAGTGATATAATGAGCCCCACCCCTTCCTAGAATTTTAGTGCTTTTTCTATTGAACGATTTGTCAAAAAATGTTATATCTGCTTCTTCGAATATTATTTTTTTTTTTCTAAATATGACCAATCTATGACTATTCGGTCCCTATACGCGTAACTCGACGCCGGTCAGAAAGAACTGAAGGCAGAGAAAGCGATACAGAGTGGTTGAAGCCTAATGCGTGCATGTCCAAGCGGGACTGCCCGAGCACTCAGTGCAGCTACTACCAAGTGTGCTCCTACGCGCTGACTTGATAGCCGCGATTCGTATCTACTCGTTTACTTATGCGGCCAAACCTATATAGTACTGTGGGTGTGGCGGCAATTCAAACTTCAATTGATGCCATTTGGCCATTCCAGCCATCGTCCCGTCAGTGACAGCGTGACTGAAGGCGGTACACACTTCGCAAATTCACTAAAGCCTCCGTAACTTTTAAACAAACGATCGAAATGACAGAAATTTTTGTTAGATGTTGTCTGAGTGTCGGAATTTTCTAAGAACAATATCGTTTTTTCATTATCGACGACATATACATATCAATTCTAACAATTACTGCTCGATGCTTTACATATTTTATTTATTGATAATAATACAGCATTTCATCTAATTACCGATGTTTATGCAGCATGTGCTGGAAAGCTATGAAACATATCAAGAAACCATTTCGGTAGATATTGAAGAATTGTTCTCGTTAAGCTGAAGGTACGTTTTGAATATTTGACTTATTGCCTACATTCTATTTGACTCTTCAAATTTCTTGAAGATCACACATCCAGTAAATTCCACACACAACACACAATTTTAGCGTTAAGTTCTCAAGTGATTGTAAGATAATTTAAAGTAAGTTTTAATTGTTTCTTTTTCGCCTACTTGTACGTGCACGCTTACAGTCTTAAATTGTCTTCCGAGTAATTGATATGCAGACGCTTGCATTATCCAGCCTATCATCATTCGTCTCGTTCGTCAATCAAGTATGATATAACAAAGTAAATCGTAGCAGAAATCAATCACACATGCAACATTTGTTTATCATTTCACATTTTGCTAACAATCTGTACCTTAGGCGACTAATTTAGACGGCAAATTTTTTAGAATAAAATGACACGTGAAGAGCAATATCATTCATCAAATATAATGTGTATGTTATATATAATAAAAAGCCTATACATACAAGTTGCACCTGACTGGTAATTACGGTAAAATGCTTTATTTCTCAAACTATTCAAGTCATTACCAGCAACACAATATAGGATGGAAATGTTAAGAGAGTGTACGAAGTACGAAAACATAATAAACGATACACGAGAATGCTTGTTAGCTGTAGTTACTATTCCAAAGGTAACCGATTAATTCGAACAGTCATAGATTCAAAATTTTATTCAATAAAAAAAAAAAAATATATATATATATATATATATATATATATATACATAAAAAATACAATTTGAAAAATCGATTCACATTATAATATGTGTGATACGCATTGATCTGTTCCCGATACATAATGCTTAAGTGCTCTCGCTATCATCGTTTGTCTTTCAATTTTCAATGATTTATACCATATGTTATATTATTAAGCGTTACAGTATTCTTCAGTTTTACTTTCATCTCGTCCGTGAGCATTCAATGCATTCAATATTTCGTATGCATACAGTGTTCGATAATAGTTACTGATTTTTAGAAGTCAGAGTCCATTCTTTCCAAAGCCCATTAATATCATGCAAAACGATCTTTAAAATTAAGTCTTGAGATGTCGAGAAAAGATGTCAACTGTTGATGTTACATATTGTTTTTTGTCTCTTTGCTCAAATGGAAAAATCACTATGACATCACTGCACCTAACACGGTATTAAGAATCACTCTAGTATGGGGGAAATGCTATTCGGATAGTTGCGCGTGCATACGTACATATACGTATATACATAAATAAATAAAGTAATTCTATGTAGGTTTGAAATCTAACAAATGAGTACATTGCAAGAATGTAATAGATGTTCTAACCCATCTCTTGAGAGCAGACATTTTAATTAATTTGTTACAGTAGCGGTAAAACAAAACGAAAGAAAAAACTTGTGTTGTTTTTTTTTTGTGTTATAATATCCGCAAAGAGTTAGGAGAAAATTATAAGGAAAAGTAAACCACTTTTGTAACAAAATTTTAGAATAGACTTACTATCAACATACATACACACACACAGACACACACACACATATATATGTGCATATGTATATATCTTACATATATAAAGGTGCACGTACACATACGTATATATATAAATACGTAGATATATATATATATATATATACATATATACATACATACATACATGCATACATACAAGCATACATGTATACATTACATTACATTAGTTTACCAAAAATATTTCGAAAAATTAATTTTCTATCACATTTTCTGGTCTTTCCAGTAAAATTTCGCCTGTGCAACTTGATGTGTAATTTCGTTAAGAGGGGGAAGAGTTCAACCACAACAATATTATTGTGGTTGTACCAACATCTTGTTAAGTGTGCAAATAAAAATTCTTTAACTCTCATGATAATACGTTGTACGTTTTACGTACAATTGTCACATTTTGCCGACATCAGCCAAAGGGAGAAATGAGAGGAAACCCTACGTAGATGAATGAACGTAAGAATGAATGCAAGTATAAGTGAGTGAGTGAGTGAGTGAGTGAATGAGTGAGTTAGTGAGTGAGTGGCTCTCTAAATTGGTGACACGCTGGAAAGCATTAACTTGAGAAAAAAAAAATAAAAAAAAAAAAAATAAAACATAAAGGTAAGCGAAATGTCTTGTAAAGTGTCACAGCAATTTTGCTGTGATAGCATAAAACTTTAGTGAGGAGTAGTAAAATAATTTATTTATCACGTTTCAGAAGAACATTGAGTTCATTAAACTGTTTGTGTTATGAAATATGCTATAAAAGCAATTTGATTTGTTTGTCCATTCAAGCATTAACTGTTCGCTTTTTGTTTTCATATCATCAAAAAGCGAAAACGGACACAGATTTTACTTTTAAATCTTTTATCAAAAAAAAAAAAAAAAAAAAAAAAAAAAAAAAGACAGCAAACTTCCGAATACCTACAAAATGAAAAGAAAAGTGCTTTTGCTTAACCTTAATAAGAGTTAAACTATTCGTTGACGTTAAGTGCATTAATTAATAATCTTTCCAAGCGATAGTTAACTCTGGTATTGGGTATACAAAATCCGGCTTAAGCTAATCGTAACTTTTTTTCACTGATTGCTTTCGGTTAAAAATTTTTTGCAAGTAATGCATATTTCCTAAAGTTGCTGCAATAAAACATACAATTGAAATATTTTTTTTTTCTCTCTCTGAATATTGGACTGTTGTCGGTAACAAGGGAATTTTACATTGCGTTATATGCAAGCGTTTACAGATATTGTCATCTTCCATTTGTTAGGTTAGTCTTAAAACGCACATGAAAATGATTAGTACGTAGCAAAGATGCCAATTAAAAGAGGAAGCAATAAACGCAACGCATACTCAAAAAAATTTTGAAAACTCCACACATGATTGTAGTTGTTAGCTAATGGCAATTGATTTCCCATAACTTAAGCTTGCATCAGATCCATTGAATGTCGCAAGCCAAAGCTTATAAACACAAATTGCCAATCGGTCGCGATAGGATATAAAAAGTTGAAATTAAGACATCCTGGGAGCAAACATTTGTATAAAGCGGAGTTTAATAAATCATTGTGTACAGATACTAATACGTATATTACGTAAGGGCATGTAGTTTTCGTGAGGCATAGGAAGGTAGCTACGTTTTCCTGTTTTGCGAGCAAGCTTGGATTTAATCAATGTCTTCTCAATAAAACTTTGAAAAACTAGAAACGTGTCATAGAGTTTGCATCGGTTTTCAGTTTACCCATAACATCGGAATAAGTAATAGGTTATCTTTTTGTAGTAAAGTAATAGCATAGATAGCCTGTACAGATTGCGCCATCAAACTTTTCGGAAAACCGGAGAATATCATCCTAACAAAAATTAATTTGGAAAACTTGTTCATTACTCGAATTTCTACAAGCCTGTGACGTGCTATCTCGCTAAGAACTCAATTTATTTCATTATATTTGTCATTTTCATCCGTGAGATAAGAATATGCGTAGAAAAGCTTATTAAAGTAAAATTTATGAAAATTTCAACAGATCAAAAGTTTAAATCTGAATGAACCGTTACATTGTTACGACTATCTCAACACTTGTGAGATGTTCAAGATAAATTTCTATGATATCATCGAAGCTCAGGACAATCTGTCTCATAGACTTTCTCTGCGAAAATGTCGCTCAACACGATTTACATATAGTATGGGCTTTTTGGTGCCCATTATCCGCTTTTCGAGCAGGTTTGCAGAAATCTTCCGTCAAGTTGATTCAAAGTGTTAGTCCTTAAAACCTCATATATATTACACAGCATATGATATCCGATTTATTTATTTATTGTCTATATAGTTTGTAAATAAATTTACAAAGCATGAATTTAATGCTTCCGGATAACTTGGAGCATATGCCCGCCTGTATTGGAAAGTGCACAGGACTTCAGCGCAGGACAGGGATTGTCTTAATTGTTTGCCCACAACCAAGGAAACTGTGATGTTAAAAATTTCAAAATGGCATTTTCAGTCAAGTCTGAGTCAAGGAGCCATTTCCCCTCCTTTCTAGTTTTTACCGTTGCATGTAAAGAGATGATTCATCAACTGCTAAGCTGTTCGAAAATTCTTTGGGGGTTTGAACTGGTTTGTCATCCCGTAAGTCTTGAAATTCATTGTCTTCGAGCTTTTTTGGTTTTCCAGGCCGTTCTTTGTCATTGACATCATCAACAGCGTCACCATAAGTTTCGAAAAGTGTTTGTTGGGCTTCGGCAGCAGGTTTCTTTAAATCAAACAACAAGTGTAATGTATGTCGGTAGTGCAATTTTGAACTTTCGAATATGGTTGAATTAATCAACACGGACACTTCCGGTCCTATGATACCTATTTCTGGATACTGTAAAAACAAAGTTAGATTTGTGCCTATTTATAAAAAGTTGAAATTCACTCCTTCTTGGTTCACCAATATACGCAAGTCACTCTTTATATTTCTAGGTTGAGGAAAACTATGATGCCACTATTAGGTGCCATTTGAGATTTTCACTGGAATGTTTGATATTGATTGTGACATTATTGATTGTAGCCTCCCTCAATTTGTGTCATTTGAAGTGAGTTGAAAATTATGCCTCAACGAAAAAATTGAATCAACTCGTAAAAGTTTTTGTGCGATGAATTTTTTGTGACTTTTCACGTAGATTATCAAAACAAGGGTGAATCATGCAACTTACTTCCACTTTTAGTAATGAAACGCTATCTCTTACCACTCTGACAGTTACATTATGGCCGCCGTTTAGTCACCAGCGAAAATCGTAAAGGTATTTCGAAATTAGTTATTGTGCCAGGAAATTTTGCAACCTACTGGAACATTGAGGCAACCTTAAGTGTTAATTCCACCACCATCTATAATGTATTACAGCATCGTTTACTCGTGCAACAGGTTTTGTCTCTTTGAATCCCACATACCTTGGCAAAATATCAAAATGTTGCCCAAATGCAATGGCGATGCTTCAAAAGACGTATTTAAGAACATGACCTGGAAAGTGAACTCTAGCCTACGTTATGGGTGTCATTAAATGACTGAAATTCAACAATACATTTTCGCATTGGGTGCACTTTGAAATATCGTCGAAACAACGTCACCTGTTTTTTCGGAAAAGCCGGTCATATAGCCATAGCGCTCTTTGAAGTGCCCAAGACTTGATGTAGAAGACTGGGTCGATTGCAAAAGAGAATCTTAGAGCGAATCTGTTTATCCTTAAAAAGGTTCACACTAAACAAAGCAATCGAAATTATTAGCATAATTGCATCACTTGATGCGATATGCCCGCTTGCGTCTATATTTGCTTAGGTCAAATGAGTTTTCGAGCTATTCTGGGAATGTGATTGTCCGCGACATTTCAAGAGAAGGCAAACAAGTCTCTACATCCACCAAGGCTGCTAAGGGAATCGATATCAAAGACATCTGATGTCATATCAATCTACTCTAACTTAACTGCTCATCATTGGTTTTATACTCACCGATATATATTTGATAGACTGACTGTTATCGAATGTTTATCGCAAGATTAGTATAACTTGGTTCTCGAATAAATTATATGTAATTACGTTACCATGTGTGCCACTAAGGTGGACTTGGAATGATTTTGTTTTTATTTTTTTTAAAATACAAAATAAAATCAATTTCATTGATATACGAAGATATAATTATGTAAATAAGTAAATACGTACATATATAAATAACAAGCAATAATAATGCATTTTAGAAATTTGATTAAATTTACTAATTAACTTAAGTTCGAAAATAGAAATAAAATTCAACGACAAACGCACATGGCAACATCTTCATTTCGATACATTTTGGTTTATACCGATGTTTGCTTTTATTACTGTTATACGAAACCGCAACCATTCATTACCCGTGTCTGTCTTTTCCTTACTCTCTACTTCTGCCTTTATCTATCTCCCTTTTTCCCTTTCCCTTCTCCGCTCTGTCCTCGGTTCTAACACAATTCTGAAACATGAAGTGAATATATTCGAACCCCGAGTTGTAATAACAAAACGCACATAAAACCCAAATAACAAAAATGTATAAATATTGGTGTACAAATAGTAGAGTGTACACATGTTCTTTTAAATGTGTGTGCATGTGTAAGGAACAAATTTGAATATTTGTTCAAAATATGTTAAACAAAACGGAAATAGTGAAATTTTGAATGCATACACAACAGTAGACTTCCCTGACTTTATATGCAGTATTTATAGTATTTATATATATATATATATATATATATGTATATATATATATATATATATATGTATGTATGTATGTATGTATGTATGTATGTATGTATGTATTAAAGATACATCGACATATACCTTGTACGTATAAAATCATATCCTAAAAATCCAAAGCATATACGGAAAGAGTTAAATGCAGAATATTTTCCCATATAAAGAAATTGTTAATTCTATTTACTGTACATGCTTTGAAGTAATGCAAAACTTTGCAGGAAGCAAGAGCCCGTTTAACAAGCAACAAACAACAACAAGAAGGTATTATGGTACACAATTGGCAATTGCTTCTTATATATCTGCATGCATACCGTTATAGTAAACAAGTATTGCATCTTTTGTAAGCTAAAGGAGATCAACGTAACAGTTAGGAGCATTGAGAGCTCGTTATTCCATTTCACATTCGCCTTAAATACCATAAATTGACTTTCTTATTAGGATAACAGCATAACGTGAATGTATGTATGTGCTTTTGCTCGCTAATTGCCAAGGAGATTCACGCGAATGTTTAAGAAAATCTGACATTCATGGTTTCAAATACAAATTCTTTTCTACCTATTATTACATTCACATCTCACAAAAGAGCAAAGTTACTCACAAAGTGTTATGGATTTTGAAGAATTTAAACAAAAAAAAAAAAAGAAGAAGATTAAATATAGTAAATTTCAAACTTAAATATTATCATCATCGGACAACATGAGATCATTTTTAACAATTGTAACAGTAATGTCTCTCGCTGCTGCTGAGTTCAAAATTTCATTTATTTTTAAAAATATTGTCAATGAATCAGTAGGAATTGATTGAACAAAAAGTATCAACTGCACCATTAGAAAAGAGACAAAACATGTAAAAATGTTATAGTCGGACAAGCTGGACAATTAAATATATTACATAGCTTTGCCTAGTCTAACTATTCCTTTGTTTTCATCATAAAATACTATCAATTATGTCTTGCTTTTATGTAAAAGAATAGCTTTCATGAGATCTCTTATGATATGGCATCGGTTCACACAGAATAGAAGGACATGCTCCAAGTTCGCTACGATTAATTTCTATGGCATATTCCTATTGTGGAATGTCTTTCAACATGAACTAATAAAACTTTGGTATTTTTGACATGTAAAGGCTTGTTTTTCTTAGAAACAGTTAGTTAGTTATGCGAGAAGGGATGTAAACAATTGGCCCATTGGAGTCAAATATGTCGCATCCATTTATGATACTGTAACGTCATTACTTAGATATTTTTGTGGAGGAATTTTGAAAATTGCAATTTGTTTTCTTTTCCCAACTTTTTAAAAGTAAGACCCTATATATTGAATGTTCCTGCAAAAGGGGTTCGATTCAATCCATTTGCAATATATTCCTTTTTTTTTAAATATGTCACAAATTGGGACTTGTAGGTTGAACAGAACAGGGACTTGTAGGCCCCTGGTAATCAGATAGATGAGTGGATGGACGGACAGACAAATAAATTTCATTTTCATTAGAAAATGATTGTAAATTGATCGGTATAATAAAAATAAAGTCTATCTTTAAGTTCTTGCGGACTTAGGGACCTACAGTCACATCAATTTTAAAGGTAGGTAACCTAATTCTTCAAATTTTTCGTGAACAAAAAATCTTTTTTTATTGCTTTATTGAATGTTTTTGCATTTTCTTATTGAAAAGAGCAATAGTACCGCCTTTTCAAATCTAAGCTATATCGCGCAAAAAGCAAGTATACGAACCCAAAGAAAAGAGAGAAAAAGAAGAAAAGTTCTTTTTCTATAAATTTCTATTTATAGTTTCTTGCAATTTCACTTTTGTTGGCCAATGATAAACAATTATTCATGAGCACTGGTTAACTGGCTTGTTTCCTCGTCGTTTATAATTCCTTTTTGCGGTTTTTGGAAACTTATTTCCTTATTTTGTTATTTTTCACAGTAACGAACGGGTTCGATCACTCCAAACTGTAAACTTTTTCTAGTTTAGGGTTTCCGATAAAACTCACCCTGCTTTCCATCTTTTATGTGCTCGTATAAATTGTGGCAATGTGACAGACATCCATGTTGCCTATGCGCGGTTAAATAATGAGCAGCGAGGGTACAGCGTTTGAAATCTACATTGGTCATAATATTTTCTTAAGTGGGGACATGTACTGATACAAAGGTCTTTTGCCGTCCATTTACTATATACAGACGATGCATTGCAGATAATCACATTTTGTACGTGTGAAGTAATTACAGGTCGATATTTCCAAAATAAATCTCAAACGGGCATATATTAGCCTTTACATAATTAGAAATCATGAATGAACTAAAAAAAACAAATTTTTCAATTTTTAATTCTAAACATTCGTGAACTATCCCCACACTATCTTTACATGTTTTATAGCTGGTATCATTATGCTTGTAAAGGAAGCAGTTTGGTTGTTTCTATGTAAAAGTTTTCGTTCGGTCCCTTACCGAATGTGGAAAGTGGAAAGTAGCATTTTCGGTATACTTTATTCCCATTACTATCGAGAAGGTGGAAATAATGTTCAAGCAAGAAAAAAATTATTGGATGCGTATGGAGGCGATGAATGGAGAGAACGCGAGTGCCAAAATTGGTTTGCAAAGTTTCGTTGCGGCGCTTTCGCATCACGTGCTGGAAGGCGAGTACAAGCACTAAGTGAAGCAAACCGCCGAACGACAACTCGTGAGAAAGCTTGAGTCTATTGATTTCTACTGCTCTTGACAAAATACTAGGTGCTTCCATGTCCTTTGACACTTCGCATTACGTCATCCATGCATGCAAACACCTATTACTTTGCACTATAAAGAAATCGACTTTTGTTTGGCCATAAAGCGAGATTTCTTTTCAAATCACCCAATAGTAGAAAATCAAATCCCAAAAGAAAACAACAAAATTATTATTTATTAATTTTTTTAATTCAAAAATGAGGGAAATGCAAATTATTTCGCCAAACGGATTTCGCCAAACCGATTTTTATTTCTACATACTGTACATGCTTTAAAGTAATGCGGAGTTGCGCTAAAAGCAAGAGCCCGTTTAGCAGCCAACGTACAACAAAAACAAAACAGTTTTACCATATGCGTTTGGCAATTGGTAAGCAACTATTGTGCCTTATGCACGTAAGCTAAAGGAGATCAAGCGATTGCGAGCGCGTTATTCCATTTCACATTTACTTTAAATACCGTAAACTACTTTTGCGTTAGTATTAGCAAAACAGTACAATGTGGGAATGTATGCATGTAATTGCATTATTGTAGTGGGTATGTGTATTCCATATTATCTTTATACGGTTGTATACGCACTCGCAAAGCAGCAAGAAGATTGCGAATTTTAAACAAATATATACATTGCATGCTAATACATGCTTAACAAAGGCGCAATCAACAAAAGGAGCTTTTAAACATACGATCAGGCTAAAGACAAAGATTATGCTCGTTGCGTAATAAAATTATCCGTAAAAAACTTTAGGGGATTAAAACATGAAAAGCGAAAATAACGCAAATGTTACGATGTTAGTTGTTACCGCCTCTCTCTCTCTTTCTCTCTCTCTCTCTCTCTCTCTCTAGCTTTAGACGTAATATCCTGCAAAGCTTAATGATAGACTTTTCTATTGCGTGTCAGCGAACATGTCAGCGTATCTTTGTACGGTGAATTTGTTCAATTTAGCGAATATTGATTTCGCGTACTATCTATAACTTACAGGAATTGCAAGAGGTCAACAGTAAATAATATTATGTACTTTTTTATTATCAATGTTGCGTACAACGTTTTTCTAATTATAAAAAGTTATTATGAAAACACTTCTTAGTAAATATTCGCTGAATACTATTTCATGCCAATAAATAAAAACTATTGGAAAAGAGCAGAATAAAATATTTTAATTAGTTTTTAAAATTAAATAATAATTCTTATCACGCTTCACATATACAACTGGGAAGAAACTAGATGGTGGCACGGGCCGGTTTATGATTCTCGATATCAAGTCAAATCGATAACTGGTGGGAGGTGGGAGATGCTTACAGCTTTCGATGAATTATGCATTTTTCTTTTGATCGTAAAATTGCTGTCGACTAACATATTCAAATTACGATAAAGTTTACTCGGTATCGAGAACAATCATAAGCTGCCTCCAAAGGGGGAGAGAAAACAAAAAAAAAACTCAAATCTTTTCTTAATCGCGAATTATTAAAATCTTAATTAATTAAAATCGTCTTGCTTTTCTTCTTCGTCCTCGATTCCTTTCGTACAGTTGGCTTTATAAATTAGTAAAGAAACCCTGACGATATAAAAAAAAAAAAAGAATAACAGTTTCAGGTAAAATCCCTTTTTCAAAAAAACATGTCATGGTCGCGGCCGTGAGAGTTAAAGCAACGTTCGTTACAATCTTTAATATAGAACGATAGCTTAAGGCGGAAGAGGCACTTCATGCATTGTTATGTCCGACACCACTTGTGATACAGGGTATATTAAATTTGTGCAAATGTATGTAACACGGAGAAGGGTTTAAGATGGACCTACATTTCATTATACCGATTGATTTTAAATCGATCTAACCTTGCCTTCTCGTCTGACGTCTGTCCATGTATTCTTATATTCAACTTACAGATTGCAAGTTTTGCGGTATTTTGATGAAATTTGGAACATTGACGTGCTTCGACCCAAGGACGAACGCTATTGAAAATGGTTACGGGGTCTAATAATCGGCCTCGTCCGACTATAATGTTCTTACTAGTTTTTGTATAGATTTCTAATTTAGGTAATAGGTGTAACTGTAAGCGCAGAGGAGATAAATTACTGATAAATGAATCGAAGTTTTTTCGAGCAAAGTTGACAAAGACAATTTTAATCCCCAAAATCCCCATAATTAGAGAAGATGCATAAATTATACATAAAGTGTCTGAAAAGAAGTGGTCAAGGCAGGATGTTGCGTTTTACAGCTGAATCAAGGATTCGAATCAATCAAGCATCTCTTAAAACACCTAATAAACTGCGATACAAATAATCAGTTTAATTGAATCGCATTTAACACATAAGTGAGGTCAAAATGATACCAACTACTACTAAAGATTATAGAATAGTCATAGCCTGAAACATAAATTACCATTTCGATTAATGCTGTCAAACGCAATCTAAATAACATTTCAAATTTTATTAAACTACAATCGTAAAAACCACGTTGCGTTTAGAGTCGCTGTGTTTACATGTAAACCGATCTATTGTTGTCTACCTCGAGAACTAATTAATGGCAAATGTTTTTCGATTTATTGAAAAAGTCAATTATACTCAACTAGTCTGTAACATTTCAATGGAATTGCTCTTGCAACCAGGGGCTGAGTTGTGCATGCCGGGAATTGGTAAATCAAACAGTTGAACAGATATTGACTAACTGTGTACTTAAATGTGTATTAAGGATTATTACAACAACATTAACGTCGAATTTATGTTTGCAATAAAATCGCATTTACATATTACGACGGGAAGAGCGTTAACGTATGAGAATGTTTGCGCATAACAAATATATAACGCAAAAGCCAATGCGCTCATTCTTCTTCAAATAAAACTATCTCAACGTTCAGAAACAGAAAGACGTATATATAGCAAAACATTAAAATAAATGCAGTAAAGACATTGTATAGAGAAAAATTCTTACTATGCAATATTATGCCGTCGCTGGACAGGAAGTTGAAGTCGTTTTTCCGTAATCTTTTAAAAATGTATGTATGTATGTATGTGTGTGTGTGTGTGTGTGTGCGCGTGTGTGTGTGTGTGTGTGTGTGTGTGTGTGTGTGTGTGTAATGTATGGATTATACGTAAACTTCTGGAAACATTTGAACAAGTTTTTAATACGTTTACGCAGACACACTAAGGTAGCTATATGGCTGCTTGTGGCAGCCAGTTCTTCGAAAAGCAGTTTTCCTCCTGAATGGCTTTACTCCCGTTTGCTTTACATAATTCTTTCTTTCTCTTTATTGCTTATCTGCATTGTCATTGTTAGTTTTTGATATTTCATGGAATGATTCCCTCAACATTTTGCATAAAAGTTATGTTTCTATAGCAACAGCTGCTCGAAATTATATGAACTCAGCGTACAAGGCTTACTATTTTTGTTTTTTCTCTTAATGTAGATCAATAGGGTTTACAAATGCGGTATTTGGTATTGCTTACAGTTGTGCCAAAAAAATTGCAACAACAAGAGTTGGTAGAAGATTTCACTCAAGCAAATTTTACAATATATAGATAAACGCAAATAATAATAATAAATAAATAAATAAATAAATAAATAAATAAATAAAATATAGTTATAGTAATCTTAAGGTAAAATATTTTTAACGCTTTAAGTAAATCTTATTTCTCCATTTTCAGTTTGGCGATGGTAACATTTTTAAAACCAAACGTTCAGACGAGTGTAGATCAGTACCGTGTTGATCAAATAGTTATATGTAAGCATGTGCGTTTTCATCGCTATGAATGCTCGAGCTAGTAATCTTCTGCTCCACAGCAGCAGCACCATGCACAATTCATCATCTATGAGGCCTAGCTGGTAGCCGCTACTCCACACATCGAACACTGTCTTTCGCAAGACTACTGTTAAATGTTACTTCGGGATGTCTGGTTGCTTTTTTTAGTGTATTCTCGAGTTCATTTCCATTTCCTTGCCGTCGCAGTGAAGAAACCATTTACCGTGCTCCAAACATCGATACTGCCAATCACAATATGTGGTAGCAGTAATAATTTATTTCTACCTACCTTTTGTGATGCTTTATCACAGCGATTGCTATATCTTCGCTGATAAAAGTTGTCCTCTCTTTCTTGTACCGTCTGAGCTGTCACCGATCGTCTGATGTCTTTCATAGACACGCCCCGTCTCATTTGCTGCGGGCAAAGTGCCTGAATGTGCGAAATTTGCTTCTCCGAAGGTTGCATGGAGTCCACATATCTAAATTAGAGCGCTAATATGACACATTACCGATTGCTTTTCCTGCGCCGATTAAACGCCGAATACAGTCGTCTTAACTAGACGTGTTTATATGGCGACTGAGATTACCACCGAATTTTGTATAATTCTTGTTAACTCTTGAATGGTAGCAACTTCTGACACCACGTACTCTATGTGATGTGTAAAGTTTAGTTGACGATTAAGTATTTGAGCATGGGGTATAATCGTATGACACGCTTCCTGACTCATATATTACATACCGACACACACCTTTTTAGGCTGCTTTGTTGTACTGCTAGCTCTAGGCTCAACACGTATAGCCACACCTTTACTCGCGTAACTACCTCGATTTCTTTTGTTTCCATTTCTGCAATGCGTTTTGCAATCACCATGATCGCTACGTCGTCAGCAGTTCCTATAATTGTTGTACCAGTGGAAGATACGACTTCAAAACAACATTATGCGTGAGGAACTAACACCAATGGGGCATTTACTGTTACTTGTATACCTCCGCTCCCTTTCGCTTCGTTAGCGTACGGTTCGAAAATTTACGAAAGCGATTATCTATGCTGGAACATGCATTTTTATGACGACCGTGAGAGTCCAATAGAGTAAAGGCGTTTTTCAGGTCAAGTGTGAACAAGACAGGGTATTCCTTCTCGCTGCCCTCCTAACGCTCTCCGGCTATGGCATCTGGTACTAACCTCACTACATAGTTCATTTTCCTGAATACCTACCGGTTATCTGGGAGGGTGAGGGTCATTGATCCCCGAAAATCCGCTCATCGATACATTGTTTAAGAAGGAGCAGGCAGTAAGAAACACTTCCGCCACAAGAACGCCAAAGTTTCTCTCCTGCATATGCGTGTAAATGTTTGTGTATAAGTATGTGTATAATTTTATATATTTGGGTGTGAATCTTTCTGTATGTGCATTTATAAGGCTGCTTATGGGGCTGGGCACGCGCTCACGTGTTTGTATGTGGATTGCCTGCAATTATGGTTTTGTATTTATACGTTGTACACACGTGTGTATTTTTTATTATTATTGTTGTTACAATCGGTGCTATTGGTACTGTGGTTTTTTATAACTCACGCTGTTCGTCCGTCGTGGCGGACCGTTAACTAATGCGGCCTATTTTAAAAGGACTCCTTTGCCTATGCTACTTTTTTTTTAATTTGTGTGCGCGAATGTTTCCCTGAGATAGGCAATAAAATATTTTTGAAAATTGTATACTTTTTAAAAAATCTTAAAAATATTTTACCAACTTTTTATATAACATTTCGCGATAAAAGTAAACCTTTTTTTAAAAAGGATTTCTATTTTTTTTTTTTTATTTTTCTCTCACTTTCAGTTTACGTATTTTGTAACTTTCAATACTATTTGCCGCGAATTTTCATTTACTTATGAATATTTGTCAAGAAGAAATTGTTTTTTTTTATGTTTTAGAAAAATTTTTAAAAATCTGAAGAAATTTAAAAATATATTTTAGAAAATTTTTATTAAAAAAAAAATAATAATTGTAAAAGTCTTAGACAATATTCTTCGAGCCTTAAATCTTTTCCTTTTAGCATTACCGACTTTACTACTTTGTTTTTCTATATAATTTCTTCTCTTTGTTTCTCTCCTTTCATTTTTAGTTTTTGTCTTATTTTGTTTTTTTCGTTGAAGATTTTATTCTCTTTTGCTGCCATGAACCAGCATCGCATAGTTACAAGCATAAGTATAAGCACACATTTTTTTCCCTTTTTTTTTTTTGCCAATTTTGTCTATGTGGCAATTTTGCAAATGGACAATAATTTTAACTCTAATGGATTGAGACATACACACTCATACAGTCTCACATGTTCAAAGTTACAAACATGGATACTTGCACACGATTAAGTAAATGTTGAAGCTACAATAAAAAGCACATGCACTTAGAGATGCATACATAAAAAAGAAATACGTTGGGGTATTAAATGAAATCAAAAACAATCGTAGATATGTGGATGTGAACAACTGTATAACTATGTAAGCGAGTAAGGGTAGACGTCTATTTGTATGGCAACTTACTTAGATCCTATTGCTGGATTCGTGCCTTTTTTTGCCACAGTTGGTGTACAAAGTGCAATTATTATTGCATTGTAATGCAATTAAATGTATGTTTGTGTATGCGGCAGCTGCTATTTTACTTAGTTCACTACGTTGGTAGGTAGGTAGGTAGGTAGGTGGGTAGGTAGGTAGGTAGCTGGTTAGGTAGATAGGCAGATGAATAGGTAGGGCAAGCTGGGCAATCGCATTACATTACAAAGCATCAGATACTGGGAAATGCAAATTTATGAGCATGAAATGTAATGGCATTTATACACATATGCACGCATATAAAAATCGAATACACAAACGCAGCAATAACACGTTCATACGATGGCTGACTATTCCGTATAGACACAAACCAAAGTTTTGAGGGCATATTATTTCAATGAACCTATATTTGAGGTTTCCTTTCTGCGGAAATCATTTGCAATTTAAACGGAAATGTGTGCCTAACCACACTTATAATATTGTGCGACAACACTTACTATCAAACATACTTATAGTATGTATATACGTATACGTACGTTCGAATGTGAATAGTGAACTGTAGAAACATACAATCTTGCTATAGATGACTTCTAACCGACTACTTCGTATGTATTATGAAATGGTAGAAGAAAAGAATGCATGTATATAGGAGTAAGAAAAAATGACATAATATTTTGCAGAAAAACAAAGACCAAACGCAGGGCAAATTCTCGTTTATATATGAATTCAATAGAGGGCTGAGTTTCTTCGAATATATATATATATATATATATATACATATATATATAGTGAAAATACAATATTTGTAATGACGAACTGTACTCTGTCTTTCTCTCGCTATCTCTCTCTCTCTCTCTCTCTCTCTCTCTCTTTCTCTCTCTCTCTCTCACTCACTGTCTCTGCTTCTCTCTTTCCATCTCTATTCGTATATATATAAAAATATATATTTGCACACACACACACACATACATACACATCCATCTGTGTAAATAAATTATTATATGTATGTTGTGTGCATGGCCTTACATTACGGAAACGGGTTAATCTCACTTTAGCATGAAGATAGAGTGAGACGAGAGTCTCCAACTGCTGAGACGGCTGCAGAAAGCGCGGATTCATGGCATGAGAGAAAAGCTTCAATCGCTTTTAAGTAGTAAAGCGGTTTAAACAAAAAACACAGAGAAAGCGGCGCTGAGGTTTCATCGCTAGATAGCAGTATGTACTCAGAGTGTATTTGCACGCATAAGTTCACTTTTTAAAATAGGTTTCACTTCCTTTGCATAATCCTTTTTTACATTCCTAAAAACTAAATCTAAAAATATAAAATCTTCTTTCTTTAGTATTTTATTTGGGAAAACAAAAAACAAAAGAGTGGGGCTGCGAAAATTTTATTTGACTTCCTCAAGGCAGTGTAGTTCTATAAGGTTTCGAGAATTTAGTCGAGTATCAGCAAAATGTTTAAAGTCAAGTTTTTTTCCTTTTATATATATTAACATTTACCTTAGTCGTTGGTCTGAATCTTAAAGACAACCTCTCTGTCTCTCTCTCTGTGTCTTCTTTTATTTCTCCCTTTCTTCTATTTTATATAAAAAATACTTAAAAAGAACTTCAAATATCTACTTTTTACACTTATACAACACTACATAACCAAAACATGTCGGTATTCTACAAATAATCTTGAATGACTATCTGCAGTACCACATGGTAGCACTTTATGTGAAAACATGAAAACATGAAAACTCATTTTAGTTATTTAAAAAGGAAAAAACAAGAAGAAAATCATATTTGACTTTAGCTTAATGACTTGATGTACACACAATATGCTTGGGTATGACTTACCGTTATTAATACGCATCGAAATTAAGGCATATATGTTACTTTAAGACTATATGATGTCTCTGTAAACGTAATAGGTTGTAAAGAAAAAAGATTTTTGGGTGCTATACTTTGTTGGGGAAGGATTGCTACCCAATGTTCTTAATAGAGCAATGTGGTGAATAATGGGAAAACGTTGGCGCTATAGTGAGGATTGCCATGTAAGTGCTCTTAACAGAGCAACGTTACTTGTATCTCTAATATATTTTGTTTCCTGCCTGCTCGGCTTCAATGCGCCAAGTCTTTCCGTCTCTGCAAATGCCAATGAAACTCGGCAAGAGACGGTCCCTATATTCTTAGTTTAAAGGCGAGTCGAACGCCTAGCGAATTAAACGCTTCTGAATTGTTTCTTGATAACAATTAACTTTATTTAATTTCTTATGCCCTACTTATACAAAAATATGCAGGTGTCTTAAACGCTATCGTAAGAACTAATTGATTAATTAGG
Organism: Glossina pallidipes; assembly: GCA_000688715.1. Taxonomy (NCBI): domain Eukaryota; kingdom Metazoa; phylum Arthropoda; class Insecta; order Diptera; family Glossinidae; genus Glossina; species Glossina pallidipes. The sequence goes on along the minus strand of KK499928.1, from coordinate 133,271 downwards.
GCGCCTGGCATCGTATTGCATTTCGTAATGCAATACCCAGCCAGTTGAAGTGCGACAAAATTATTATTTTATTTTTCCCACAGAATTATGCAGATTCAGCATAATTCTGTCTGCACTTCAAAGTGGATGCATATGTCGATATGCGATCACACTACAAGGTACTGTCGGAGCAACGATTCGATTCGATAATTGTGACAAAGATTTTGTTCACCGAACACTGCCTACATGGCAGCTAAAGCTATATCGTAATAACAAAAACTCCCCGCTGTTATCAGCAGACAGTATTTCTCCAGACTGACATGGATTGCAATCAATGACTTAGTGTTTGTGCGAGAAGTACTTCGATTCTTATAACGATACTCAAGTATGAGTTCTCTTAGGGATAGTCTTAAAAGTTGAGACTTTTTGCGGGATGGAATTTGAAAATTGCCTGAAAAGTGGGAAAAGTCGCGGTTAACGATGGGCAATACTTTAAATAAAATACATTGTCATAATTCCGATGAATAAAGCTTCAAATTTACGAAGAAAAATCATCAAAACTTATTTACACAAACAACATCAAAAGTATTCACTGATAATACTAGCAAGGGAACTCTATTCAGAAACCAAAGTAAAGATTCCAAGCTCGAAAACCATGCTTTCGATAAAAAACTCGAAATATTTAAGTTTTTGGTTTACCTTTTAACGGCCATGCTATGACCACTACATTCCTTAAATTTTACAAATTACTCACTCAAAATGTCAGTAATGTGGGTCTACGAGTACGAATGCAAAATCAATTTTTTAAAACAAGTCAAATTTCATCACCCACACCCCCCACCTCGCTAAAGCAATCATCATTTTTTTATATCATTCATCAAACAGTGAATAGAAAAAAAAATAAAACACACAATAAGAAAAAATCACGAGATAATAATATCCTTTAACACATGTCAAGTATTTCGACCGATCAATCAGGACAATTTGTAAAGCCATACTATTTGGATTATATGATTGAATTATGAGTGAGTGAATCAACGTTGCTTTGTTGTATGTAAAATTGTATCTGCATCTGAATGTGATTAAATTATTATTCATCTTTTTTTTTTTTTTCAACATAAAGCCTTTCTTAACTCTGCTAGAAAAAGCATTAAAAAATATATGTAAGAAAATAAATAAATAAACTAAAATAATAAATAAATAAAAAAACAAAAGGAGCAATAAAATAACTTAAAAACCATAACAATGACGGAAACCCCACCATAACACAGAAAGCGCAAACAAACAAAGCAAAAATAGAAGAAGAAAGAAAACAGAAAAGAATAAGTAAAATTAAAAACCTTCAGCACATACCCAAAACATGTAAATGTCACAAGTCAAACTCTCTACACAAAGAAGTGACCTCAACAAAAATCTAAACCCGGAAGACTAATTTAAACATACTTATCACACTCATACATTCTTATACATATAAATGTATATGTATAGTATAGTATATCAACATACTACTTAAAAGTACGAAAGGCGTCCATGCCATGTGCCTGTGCCTGTGACTGTGCACACAGAGAAAAATGGTGCTATGTTGCAAGCATATACGTGCTAATGCAAGTTCGTACAAGAAAAACTCGTTGACCCTTGTGTTAATTTTTGAAGCTGCCCAACATTTTGAAAACTTTACAAACTTAACTTGCTATACGAAAGAGAAATGAGAAGACAAAGCAATTGAGTTAGAGAAGAAGAAAGTAAACGAATGAGTGGTCAACAAAGCTCTTCTAGGCTAAACTGTTGATGACCGGTCCGGGTATATTGTTGAATACAGCGAACATAGCAGGCGGCATAGACAAAGGCGGAGACGAAAGAGATGAAACGCTTATACTGCACTGTAGAGGTAGAATGAGTGCATTTGAGATTGTATTAAGTTGACTTATATGTGGCTGTGTATATTATTGCATGGATAAATACCCGGTTGGTTGGTTAGCTGGTTGGCTACATGGTTGCTTGCCTGGTTAGTTGAATACATGGATTGCTTTTATAACTGAAACTAAAATGTATTCTTGGTTGGAGAATAAAGTATGACTTGTGGCGGATTTTCATTTGTTTGTTTGTTGTTATTTTTACTCCTCTTCTTAATTTTTTTTTTTCCCAGGCCCATTGTAGCACTTGTCAAAGTTAAGAGTTAGAATATAACAAAAAGAAAAAATAAATAAATAAACAACGAAAAAAATATTGCTAACATTGTGTGTCTGTGTGTTCATTTGGATAGATTTACTTATGGTTGTTATTGCGAAAAAAAAGAAAAGAAAAAAAAAAATCGCTAAACATGAAAGCATTAAGTCATCTAAGAAATATTAAGCCGAACAAAAGTAATACGGTTAAGAGGCACCGAATTTCGATGTGTGTATGAATTAAGTGCACGATGGCAATTGTGATCTTTCGAAAGCTCAATAATTTTTAGACGACTTCATACATAGTAGTTGACATTAACGATGTACTATGGTTAGTAAATTCGGCGGCAGACAGAAAAAAAAAAAAACAAAAAGAAAAAAGTTAAAACCAAATAAAAACAGTGCATAAGCTATTAATTGTGTTAAAAGAAGTGAAGCATTTAATCAGTCCTTTAACCGCAACACCAGTCTATTGAAACCAACAAATCGTCAGACTTAAAAAATAGAAAATACCAAATAGAAAAAAAAAAAAAACACAGAAAACAAAAAAGGAAAAATAGAAAAGCTCTGACACACACGCGTACACACGTACAAAGATAGTGGAAAATGTTCAAAAGGGAATTTAATTTAAAATATGCCAGAATTTGTCTGTTAAGTACAGCTATTTGAAAATCCAACGCCATAGCTTTGCAAATAATAAAACGAAGTTATAACGTTGCTGCACCCATGGGAAGGATGGATAGATGTGGATATTTTTCCAAAAATTCATATAGTTTTTCTGTAATTAGTTGAGCCTCAGATAATAGTTTTAACTATTTTTACTATAAAATGAACACCTGCGGCAAGTATTATGCAATTGTCTTGATTTGGCTTTAGGAACATTACCTAATAGATGCATAAAAGAAGATCAGTGTGCCAGTCCCCATGAAGTTAGTAAATAGCATCTTATTGACTAGTATCCGTAGGCAAACTCTTGTTTGATTTTTTGTCTTCATGCTAGAATGCTTTTTTTTAATGGCTCGTCTATGTTTTAGTTCGTCTCCAGAGAAATTAATATATTTTGTATACGATAACGTTCAGCGTTTTATCTAAATCTCTATCATTCTAGTGATGTCAGCAATGGAGGGAATAAACGAACAGAATGATGGACACGCATGTGATGACTTTTGATGGTATCACTCTTTACAAAAATGCGATCTTTAATACTCTAATGATAGATAAAACGAATGGAGTGACAAATCACTACCTTCTTATCATTCGACAGGGCATCTATGACCGATGGAAATGAGTCCGCTACAAAGTCACTCCATTATTGACATTAAAAACGTGAACCATATTGGCGGCCATCTTCCCTATACATTATCACTTTTTTATGTAAAAATTTAAAACAAGTAAAAACATTATATTGGGCCACGGCGCTACCATCAAATACCCTACAGCACTTCGTTTAATACAATTATTCACATAACGAAGGCTTTAGCGCGGAAAAACTCGAGAAAGTATCAAAATACCATAAAAATTGGGACCTATAGGTCGAACAAAAGAGTAAAAGCACACTACAGAACGGACAAGCAGATAGACAGGTCACATGGACAGACGAACACAAATCGGTTCAGAAAGTGATTCCGAATGGGTCAGTATAACAAAAAACGGGTGCCCATCTCGGGTCCGTCTGGTCATTTTATACATCCGCACAAATTTAATACACCGTTGTATCGCAAGAAGTGCAGGGTACAATGATATAGAAGTGGGATTTGAAAATGCTTTAATGTATTTAATGAAAGAAGATAATATGACATGAGCCTTGAATACCCACTGAATCGAAATTATTTCCCGATCAGCACAATTCTATATATATGTAATCGGATCAGATATCAAACGAATATGTACTGAAAGCATGCCCTTTTTTAATCTGCTTTCAATTTTTGTGTGTGAGCCAATCGCGTCTATTTCTGTCCGTTTGGACGGATGGATGAATGTAACTTGAATTTCGTCAATTAATATGCTTGGTAATGTACGCACTTTACGGAATTTTACATACATACTTATGTTTGTTGATACAAGTAGACAGCGTTTTACTCCGTCGAATGTTACTAACAATAATTAAATCAAAGAATTTACTTTTCTTTAAATAGCCAGTCATCGTCAGTCTCCCATACATGTGCCACTCAGAGAGGAAAATGCTGCGGGGAAGAGATATTTAGTGCGGCCGAAGTCTAGCAGGGGTTCATTTGATCCGCGAGTGTTACGCCTTTATCAAGTAATCATGCGCAATAGTTGCGATTACCCAATGAAGTATGACTTACTGCTCCTCTTATCTCCTAGGCGAAGCGGCATGTGTCCAGAGTTTACAATTACAAAGCTTTAGGATATAGTCGACGATTGAAAGGCTAAACGCAGATAAAAACATTTTTCGGATAAGTAAAGTACCTCAAGTATTGATCCCTAACTAAAACTCTGCACGTTTTTCTTTATAAATTGTGATAAAAATCGATATTTAGATAACAGAAATAAATGTAAGATTATATGTACTAAGCAATTTTATGTATTCCTTGTGAGCTTTTTCGAATCCAATTTTGATCAATCTCACCAACAACCGCTTCTTGTTGTTTAGGACAAAATCTCATGATAAAATTTATCGCACAACTGTTGTATACATGCTCTTACATATATATAAATGCTATATTATATATATATATATATATATATATATATATATATATATATATGTGCGTAAGTATATTTATGACATACCTGTCAACGCGAATGTCAGTTAACTGTTAAATTCCTTGTGCGATAGTGTCATGAGATAATAAGCTGCAACGATTTGTTGTACACGTATATAAGGTAACAACAACTTATGTATGCCACCAGCAGTAAAAGCAACATTTTTATATTGTTAACACATATAACAATAATAATTGTTATATCCTGCTACATGCCAACTACGTACGCATGACGAATCCCCAAGCAACATGTTACGTAGTGTATTATAGTGTAGTGTCGTAATATAGCTACGAAGTCACCTTACTGCCTACCTTTCCACACTTGTTAACTGCGCCAAGTAAGTTTTTATCATATTTTAATATTTGTCTGCTGTATATAGCAAAATGCAAACTCTTTCCTCTTTAACTTCTCATTAATGGTACACTGTTAAGTAAGTAATTGTAGGAAATTTCAAAATTCTTTTTTATTAGAATAAGCTTACAATTTCCAGCTTTCGTCTATGATATACATAACTGATTGCACGATTTCCGAGGAAAATTCTGGCGAAAGTTGTTCATAGTCGTTTGTTTGCTTGCATACGAATTGAACATATATATATATACAAACACACCCAAACAGCCATACGAAATGTCCTATATTTACTAAAAGTTGAAATTTTGGGTTGCCTTGTAAGAAAATATTCATTTGTGATCGCTCCTGCATGTGAAGTTCAACTATTTTTCTATTATTATATCATAATTTCCTTTTCTTTTTCAAATGAAATAAATTCTTAGACTAAAGTAAAAAAATTGGGCACAAGTTCAAGTATATTATAAATTTGAAAAGGAAAACAAATAAAAACAGTCTAAGCCCACCATTAAATATCCTACAATTTATTCATATAACGACTTTTCACCATAAGGAGTTATATATATCTAAAACATGATCTCATTCGAGACATTTTCAAAAGCGTTCGTCGTTGGGTCAAAACACATCAATTTAGGTTAAACATAGAAACAAAAGCACAGACGGACAAATGAACAGACAGACATAAAGCAGGTCAAGTTTCAGGTTCAGAAAGCGATGCTAAATCGATTGATATAGTAAAAGGAAGGTTTATTTCAAGTCCTTCTGGGTGTTGCATACATCGGCACATACTTAATATATCTTTGCACGACAAGTGGAGCAGTGTAATATATATTTTAATTTTTTATTTCTAAAACCGCCTTAACGCTTTGAAAATTGGTGAGATTGAACTTAATTTTGACTCTTGAGCAATCAGTTTTCCGATTCGATTTTTCGATTTTTTAAACACTTTTCTTGAATCGAAATAGAATTTGAATGGCTTGATATTAATCCGCTAGCATTCTAATAAATGAAATCATTTTTAAGTTATTTTTTGAAATGGTGACTTAACGCCATGTTCCCAATATTTAGTTCGAACAAGCAAAACGGCTATCTTACTGTCAAAGCTAGCTGTCGTTATCTCAACTTCGATGAAAGATGCAATCAAATCCTTATTTGGGGATATCTTTGAATTCTTAAATAAGAAGACGTCGCAATGAGTGGCAGGTTATTACAAGATATCAAAAGAAAGTGAATCTCTATATACCCTCCACCACTACAGGATACGGGGTATATGAACTATTTATGCACCGTTGCAATACCCAGAAGGGCTTAAGCCTTAAGCAAACCCTTGTTTTCTCATACCGAAAATGATTCTGGATCTATCTAAGTTTGGTTGTCCGCTTGTCCGTTTGTGGTCAGTCCGTGTTTGTTTGTATTCAACATACAGGTATATAGTTTTTAATATCCACATTAGTTCACAATAGTAAATTGACATAAAAGTTAACTTTACTAAACTTGGCACCACCGCATATCAGGGTTCTCATAAAATGTAAACCTTTGTATGCCAATAAGACCTAATTGGTAATGTTTTATGATGGGTCTATTTCTGGGACCCCACTCCATATAAGATTTCTCATAACTAGTATGACGAAATTGGTCAATAGCTGCAATTTAGAAAAAAAAACCAACAGTCGTGAATTTGGATTGTATAGGTCTAGTTTTTAGACTCTAACATATATATGAGTGTTATTATGGAAAGCAAGTCCTTATATAAACAGGAAGTCTAAGTTCTAAGTTTTTATGGTTTTTATAGTATGGATGTCTATACCTAAGATCTTAACCACCGTTGCAAATTGGTGGAGCAAATTTTTAAACATCTATTAGAGTGTTGCAATACTATATGTTATAGGTCCAATTCTTGCACATGTCTTGATCTTGATCTTCGCAATGTTGATTGGGTGGATGTGTAATGGTGGAACGAGGTTAGAACTAACAAGCGAGTGATATGAATGTTGTCGACTCTTTGACTTTCACTTTTCGCTTTCATTTTTTTTTCGTTTTTTTTATGTATATATTTTTGAAAGTCAATCTGTTCTATTGTGCCATCCGACGTAGATTTGGCTGATAAATTCGCTGGGTCGTTTTGCTATTGAGAGCATTTTAACTCGGTACCATAGTTAGCGTATCGGTATTCTTTACCGATGTGTGTGTATGTGTGTGTGTGTGTGTGTGTGCGTATCAATTCTAGTATGTTCGCACAAGTTAGATACTTTATGATATAGTAAAAGACGCATTGCACAGGCACTTCATGAATTAGTTGGTTTGTATTTTATGTTTTAATTAAATATTAAATTAAATAATATATAGATAAGATATAATAATAAATTAAATTATAATTAAAATAAACATTAATAAAGAAATGATCAAGAGGGTCGCCTTGAACTGAATATATTTTCTCTATTATTGGCAATTACTTCCCCATTCGTTTATTGCTTTTCTTTTATTTCCAAAAGTTTATTATTTTCATTTGCATTCTTTGCACACTTCTCATGCATGCATTTATGAAAAATTGCTGCAATATTTTTTACATTTGATTATGTTGAATATCAAAGTGTTGACATGCATTGCTTTTTTTCTATTGCTGCTGCTTGCAAACTGAAAAAGAATTTTATATAGAAAAAATTTTTATATATTGTCTTCTTGAAATGACCGCAATTTTAATATTTGTCATTCCTTGCCTATCACCTGCACATATAAAGCATTAAAATACTACCATTTACATTTCTTTATCAAAGTCTGAAATAAATTTTTTATATGCATATATGCGAATATATATGTAAGAATATATTTCTATATGGATATGTGTTGTTGAGAAAAACTTCGTTGTACTTTTCATTTTTTTTTTGCACATTGCGCAAATAGAGCTCTGCTTGTATCAAGTAGATGTATATACATATGTGTATAACATGTGATTCAATAAGTTCGCAGGATGATATGTAGCTATCGCTAAAAATCACGAATCCGTATGAAATGTATGAAAATTTTATCACGTTCGGACCTTTCACAAGTTTCAGAACAATGGAAAAACCTGAATATCGTGTGTGTGGTAGAAAATGTTGCTTTTTAATGCGAAAAACTACAGTTCAAGCAAAGCAATGGCTTGACATAAATGATTTTTGGATTCTGCTCCGTTGAGACAAATGATGTAGTAGTAGATGAAGTAGTTTGCTGATTTTAAGCGTGCGAAGGGTGAGGTTGCCTGCGATAGTTTACATCCTGAAGATATCAGAAGGTAGCGTAGTTTGTACAAAGATTTACTTTCTCCAAAAGGAGGAATGCATCAATAACGAACTAGTAGACTGCATATATCGTGTCACAACGCGACCTCAACAATGCCAAATGCGAAATGCACTTCGAATTGCTCCCATCTCCCTCGTTTTCCCTAGACTTAGCCCTCAGCAACTATCATTTGTTCGCGTACCTCAAAAGTACGGAGAGATATATGGCCCCAATGAAGAGATGATCGTCGCAATTGAAGCGTATTTTGAACGTTTGAATAAACCGTCCGATAAAAAATGCCCAGATATGTTAGAATCGCTTAGGATTGCATATACTACTCTTATGTTAACGAATAAAGCCGAAGTATGCTTAAAAGTTGTTATTTTACTAGTGATCCTATGAACTTGTTGAGTGATGTGTTATATATATACAGTACATATGAATCACTAGATATGCAAATGAGTCTTTTCCTTTGAAATGATATATGCATATGAAAGCATCCCAACAATTAAATATTTTATTTGTTAAATAAATTTCTTTTTTCCACATTCATCGTGCAGTGATATAATCAATTTCTTATTGCATAAGTAACATTCACATTAATTTAGTTCGAAGATTGTCGAAAGTATATACGCTAATAAGATAGGTGAGGGTAATTAAGTTTGTTACGTCCGAATCAATTCTACGTATGTTTTCGCTGATTTGATGAAACTTAGTTAACATTGTATTCAATGTAATCTGATCAAAAGACGCTATAAGTCTGATTTGATTTTTCATGTTGATCATATAGACGATGTTTACTGTGCAATGGCTTTATGCATTACTCAATTTAAAAGATTAATTTTTTTTTGACCTTTTGTTACAGAGCAAACAACACTTTTTCCTTACATCGATACAACAAGAACAAGTAGAGGAAGTAAAAATGCAACATAGCTACCTTTCTCTCTCTCTCTCTTTGTCTCTCTCTAATGGGACTACAAATTCTAACCCATTATAGAAATATGCTATTTGTCATCTGATCGCATGTCACTTGTCAGTCTATTGAACTTACGACTTTAAACCCTGAATAGAAAATCAAGTTTTTTTAAGTAGATTTTATTTTTCTGCTTTACTAAATACCGGATATTGCTTATGGCCATGTGTAAAATAGTGATCTTTTTTTTTTAAACGCCGTACATTCCGAAGAATGATAAGAAGTGATTTATACAAAGTACGCTCCATCGCCACCTAGATATTTCTCCCATTTTTCGGGTAATTTGTGGATATCATATGAATAAAAACCTTACACTTCTTCATATTCTTCGTGTCTTCGTGCGAAGTAAAACAATGCTTTGCAAATGTACGAAGGAAGAAGGTCTGTTGAGTAATATGAGTAATCCAGCAATTCTCAGTTGAGTGCTAGCAGCGTATCGCGAGGCGCGTTTACCTCATGTGATGAAAGCATTATGATGGGAAAAATTGACCGTTTGTTGCCTTCTTTGACATCCTGATTGTTTCATTGAACAGCAAACGTTTCATAAAATAAATAATGGTTGGCATGGTATCGTTTCATTAGGCTTCAACTTCCTGTTGGTCTTTGCGCTAAAGCGAGTCGGGCCGCTGTTGGTGTGGACGGTAGCCCTGGCGATGTTTTGCACTTAAAATTCTCAAAATAAATTCACTTTATATCCTCACTGATGATACGATGCAAAAACGAATGCTATCTGCGAATGACTTTTTTTTTGGCACAAATTTCCGCACACACATACTGCAGAAACGATATTCGTATTTATCGCTTATGCGTGCTTGGCAGTTGTTTACGGCGCGACCAACTACCATAGTTAAGTCAAATCTTGACACTGCGCAATGCATGGAACTGCTTGTCATTTCTTTATCAAATCACACTTTCATTCTTGTACACCTGATAACTTCTGTCTTGTCCTATAATAGTTTCACGTTTTCCAACCTTTCTCCGATGTATCGCAATTCTATTGTTTGCTAAATGATCAACAGTTAGTTACATTGATTATATTTAATGAGAAAATGCTTCAAAAGACCATAGCATGATTGGCATACGTTATATACAAGTAATAATTTCTTTGATATTATGCATGACTTCAAAGTCATATTGATATAGCAGAATCCATAGAAAAACCACAAAAATGGAAATTTACAAAAGCACTTTTCCTTGTCCTTTATTGCTCAGCATGTCAACAATATTTTCATCTAATACATAAAGCATATATACTTACGACATAGACCGCTGTGCACACATATACAAAAATTTGTCAAATAAAAGTTAGAAAATCAAAATGCAATGCATCTGGAAATGTCGGCTGGCCGTTGTATTTTCTTCTGTAATAGCATAACACTTACTGGTTTTCATTCTCTTCCCCCACATCCTTGTGAGCATCATCGTGTTTATGTACAAGGTACATCCTCTAAGTGATGGGTTACTTTTTACGGTCAAACGCACGTAAAGGTTACTCCTCTGTTATCCAGTCCAGTATTTATAATCGTTCTTGATCTTGTCTTCATATTCAGGAAACATCCTGTAGGTGAATGATTAAAAATAAAATAAAAAAGAAAAGAAAAACAATCAGTATCAAGTTTCATCGTCTGCAAAAAATTATTTAAAAAAAAGATAAATAAATAAATTAACAATAATTCGATATTTTCTTTGTAAGCTTTTTTTAATATTTTTTAAACTAATGTTCCTGCTGATCGATAGATTTATCTTTAAACCAATTCTCATTGCAGCCTTTGCATTACAAATCACTTATCTCTACAATATGCATTTTGAATGTCCCAACAACTCTTTGCATTATCGAAATCGTTGTCCACACATAACAAAAGGGAAGCGTCATATGCCAATGCTGAAGCCGACCGCATAGAAACATATTTGATCAATTCATTTAGGTTTTATCAATTGTTTACTTAAGAATTACTCCTTCACTCCGGTCTAATGTAATGTTATCAACATCCTAACTGGGTGGCGGCTAGGCGAATAAGACTTCCTTCTTTTCATGACACCTAAGAAGAGATCTGTTTATGTCCCGCTTTAGAATGCCATTTTATCTTTCCATAGTAGGCTTAAAAGATAGGAGATGTAGTTAGCGAGAGACGATACTTTGAATAAACAGTTTATTGTCGTTCCAATCGTAGAAATTCCCAAACAGGATATATTGCCCTAGTGTGTGAATACATTAGAGCTCTTCTCAACAGCTCGCTTACTTTACCCACGTTAGAAATAACTGGTCTACGACGGACAGAAGGTAAGCTGCTGATATTCATTTTTGAACCAGATCTAAGAGAATACACTATAGAGCATTACAGTTTCGGGCAAGTGGGAAATAACTCAACCTTATTAACAACGACTGCTATCGCCCTATTTCTGTCTTTCGGTGGCGGCAACGCGACGTAAATATCCTAAAGTACTATCGATTGATTACATTACCCATTAAGTGGCTACATTGCAACATATCGATATATCGAAGACTTAGTAAGGCGTAACTCTGGCCCAAAATCTTATTTGTTTATTTTAATAATATTTTTGGTTTTTTCCTTTCGATAACTTAAAATTGAATCAATGCCATTGCAAGGTCAACTTTTCTTATTATAACTTGATGTGAGTGTCTTTCCGTTTTGGTTTTTTTTTTTTTTTTTTTTTTTTGTTATGCTTAGAGCATCGATAAATTTTGCCTAATCTGCAGTTGGTATCGTCGCTTACCGTCGCCAAATTGAATTTTAACGTTGCTTCTTACAGGTTTTTATGGTACTTCGTAAAGTAAATGACATCACTTTCCACATTTTTATGCGTATATAATAACACAATATGTTCGGATGTATATCGAGGGATTTTTCAACATCTTTAGGATTTTGCTTTTTACGACAAAGCGCAGCATTAAAAGTTTTCATATATTTTAATAAGCATTGTTTACTTTATGAATAATGAATTTCTATAAAATTTTCCCAGGGTATAAAATTATAGATAATATATTAAACTGTTGATAAAAACCAAAAAAACACAAAAAAAAAAAAATAAATAAATAAATAGTTTTTCATTAAATTTTTTTAAAGTTTTATTGCTTTGAATTTGCAACTGTTGATTAAACTTGGGGTTGTAGTTATAATTTTGCTTTTTTTTTTTTTTTTATATAAATATGTATTTTTTTTTTTACAAAACGTACAAACAACAACATTTATAACAATTTTCCAAACTTTTATTCAATGACTTAACTAAGCAACTTTTTGATATTCCGAGTTCAGAAACCTCAAAACAGTTGAGAATAAACTTTAGTAAACTGGAAAACACTCTCTACACAATATACAAAGCCTTGCATATATTTAATAACATGCACATACATCTCGATAATGTATACAATATGGGTAAGGATGTAACGATTCACCAAATGGCAAAAATCTTTGCTCTTTTCGAAAACTATCTTTTACTTAAAGTTCTAGCAAAAACTTATTCCAAATTTATGGGACAATAACGAATAAAGATTTAATTTTTTATTAACTTTAATAAAATTGCTAATGATTCAAATAAAATTTTGTTATCATCAACTTTGTTCAATCCTTTCACTTGAAACAATTTTTGAGGAAAGGTGTTTAATACAGTAGATGAGAGAATGATGATTGTTTGCTGATTGCTTCCGACTAATGTTAAGCCAATTATTTATTAAGGCAAAAAAAGATGGAATTATATAAAACGATTGTGCAAAAGTACTAACGGTGAGCTTAATATCATACAATTAAATTACACGATAGCGTAACACAAGGGTTAGAAAACATTACCATGATAAGTTTTGATATAGTTTGCGGTACACTTATCCAGAGATTCTTCTTGGTTCAGTCTTCCTATAGCGTTTTCTGATGCATTATTTAACTAGCTAATGATTAAGCAAAGAGATAATGCGGAAAATGGCATTCTAGATACGATCAGGGTTTCACAGCCGACATTGAATTAAAAAATGTTCTTCTGGGCTTAAACCAGGAAATTTAATTACTTTTGTCTGGTTATGTCTTAAGTTTTGTATTCAAACGAGTTTGATAGGTGACTAATTGTTCTCAAAGGAGAAAAAAAAAGAAGCAATTCGTGAGCGAATCTTTTATAACCATCGCCGTTATTCTAAAAAAGACTAAAAGAACTAAATTTTTATATTTTATCATATTGGGTGGGCGCAGCTGATTTTGCCTAACTTCACCATGAACGCCGAAATTTACATGGCGTATATGTTGTAGTTTACGATTAACAAGCGAAAAATACGAAAAGCAGAAGTGTTCACAGTTTTTGTTGCATAGGGGCATGAGCGCAGTGTTCGCGCCCTCGCGATATCAGCGATTTTGCAAACGCAAGAATGTTCACCATAGATATTGCATTGTTGCGCAGACGGCTGGATGGACGGATGAACAGACGGAAATGCTTAGGTGCATTCCGAATTTGAAATTGTCCAAGAATTCATGTCCTTCATGGTGTTGTTGAAGCTTGCTTCTGTGTATTATAAAGGTATTGAAAAAAAATTACATTTTGGTATGCTACAATATTGAGTAGGCGTAACCACATTTTTGTAAAAATATTACAACATCGTCCATAGAATATATTTTTGCATTTTTATAGATTTATTTGCTGTAGTTCATGAGTAGTGAGTAAAGCACCAATTTTTTATTAGTTTTGAAAAACAGTACAATACAGCGTCGTTCGACCGATTTGCCTTATTTTTTATACCACGCTGCGTGCAAGACCTTTCAATGTCTCCGAAAGAATTTGAAATCGATATTTTCAATTTTGCGACTAGGGGAGTTTCAATAATACACACTACGCAAACGGACAGACATGACTTAATCACATGAGGATTTCATACTGATCAAGAATATATAGAATTTGCAGGGTCTGTGAAGCTTCCTTCTGGGCGTTGAAAACGTTTTAATAAATTGTAGCAATATTTTAACTCAAACAATAATAGAAGTCGACGGGGGAGTTTTTCTTCTTTTACTCCGTCCTTTATAAAAACGCTAGAAAGAAAGCGTGGCACACAAAACAAGCGCTTCGGAAGAATCTCAGTGGAATATATAGCATATCCGGTAGCATACAAGGAATAATTCGTGGAACTACATTTTCGTTGGCATTGTAAAAACAGTGATATAGAGAGTGGCTGAAAATGGGCGTAGAGAACGTAGAGTTTTGATCGAGGGCATGAACTTATATCATAATTAAAAATTATATATTTTTTTATTAATTGTTCGACTCATAAAGTGTACAGCATAGCGTGTTAGGTATGGAATGGTAGATCGCTTAAATGGCCTCCAAGGCTTTGCCGGCACATGATGACACATGGTATAATTTGTACGAAAAATCATCCCCCATTTGTTATTGTTCCACTGTCCATTTACCAAACTCTACTCGCTCTACATGATCGTTGGGCTACAGTTCTTAAGTGAATTGAATTTTCTAAACATGGAGATACAAATCTGTTTTTAAAAACGTGTGATTAATTCATGACCGGCCAGAATATTCATAGTCACTCTATAATTGATCCAGTCTTTCTTAATGTTTGAATTAATCCTTTCAAAGTTGATGCATATAACTCGCTATAATGCACGAGATATGGCATGCACTGCACTGCCAAGATAATGGCTATATATTTTGATGATCGTATCACAAAAATGTAAAATTATTATTATCTCACGCATGGAAATTCGAAACGAGCCAATCGGAATGAATCTGAGACCTAACTAGTAAACATTAAAACTATCATGAAGGGATAGGAAAGCTGTTTACATTTTGCACTGTCAAGTGCGCCCTTTCATTGCCGAGATCTCACGATCGTGCTAGGAAAGTAACGGAAAACCAAGCAAGCATGCTTAACTGAACGAACGCGACCCTTCATTTAATTACCATTTATTGTTTTGCTTATTTTTGGTGACTACATAAACCTGAGATTTATCCCGAAGCGAGGTTAGGTGTTTGTTTTTATGCCATCAACAGCTTTGATTAATCACGCACTAAGAAAATTATAAAATCCCAAAAATTTGTAGTTTTTAATTTCTATTCAACTTTGGATAAACTAATGTTTTAAACACATTTGTACGTCAAAGCGTTAAAAACAAAAAAAAAAAAAAAAAAACTGATAATTGAATTAAAAGTAAAAACTAAAATCAAATATATATCCTTTAGTTAAATCAATGTTATTTAAAATATGTATTAAAAAATAAAAAATAAAAAAATAAGTAAAACAACATATGTTTGGAAATTTTTTTATTAAATCTTATTTTACTTAAAAAAACAAAAAGAAATAAAATAAGCGTAAAATGTTAAACTATTTCTGGTATGCTGCCAAATCGTATGCACACAGTACAACGAAAAAAGAAATAAAAAAAAAAAAAAAAAATGCAGGAAAAAAACGAAAAAATATGTTTTCGAAAACTAAAAAATATTTCTTTGTCATAAATTTTAGATATACTGGTGCATATAAAAAAAAAAAAAAAATTTTATTTTAGTTTTTCATTATTTTAACACACACACCCTTAAATACCAAAAACAGAAAAAGAAGAAAAGTATTTGCACACATTCACACACACACACACACGCACACACATACACACACACATACACACACATATGCAATTTGAAAGGCAAATACATGGCCACGAACACGAATACACAGACAATCAAAGCGTAGAGAAAAAGAGAGAGAAGCAAATATATATATATATATATATATATATATATGTATAGTTAAACATGTTTGTGTGCATGAATCCGTTGTAACAAAGCACTGAGTGAATACAAATAAATAAAGTTAACAGCGCCATTTATACGTTATGTCACAGATATGCTTTCAAATATTCGGACATGAACTCGAGCATATTGTTTTACCATTTCATTCATGTATGACTGAGTATATGAGCATAAGTATGTAAGTATGTGAGTGCGTGCGTACATGTGTATGTGTGCGTAACTTTATGATTGTTTGTGTGACTGCGATATTATTTGAAATATTTTATTTTAGTTTTCATTGCTCGCAGATACACACACACACACATATATTTATATATATATATATATATATATATTTTATACCTACTATCAAAGAATAAAGTCACACCGGATTTATGATAAAGTTCGTCGCACCCAAAAGTACCGGGTATCGGAGACTCCATAATTTCTGATCAACGTAGAATATTCAATCGAATAAATTTAACATCACTTTTGCATCAACAGCTCAACATATTTCGCGGTCTTCATTGTTCACTGTTATTATTGCCGAGATCACTGAGGTTGACAAACAAAGTTCTAACCTTGGTGCACGGCACTATAGTTGGTCTGTATTAGACCGGATATGCCAAACATTCTCGCAAACATTTAAGGTGTCTATGAACAGAGCGGAAATTCTAGCATTTATCACTAACAACTTGTAACGATCAGATAAGATCCAATATATTAAATATATTTATTCTAGAATTTGAATGAAAACGATTTATGTCTGATTTTTTCTACTCTTTGAATGCTCTTACAAACGATAGTTTCAGAACAATGCCGATGGTCGGAAATCGGAAAAAGGTATATATATATATATTCTCTTCTCGTCATTGCCAACTGCTTGTCCGTCGTAGTTATGTAATTTTTCATTCAAACTCTCAGATTGAAGAACTTTTTTTTCAAAAACGAGAATTATTCGCTTGTAAGTACTTTGCTGAAAGCTGAAAAACCGACAAAGGGGATTTAATAGGTAAGCAAATACAAAAATAGTAGTAGTAGTAGTAATTTTATACTTTCTTCGACAATTACTTCGAACATATAGCAGAGTAGGTCTACGAAAATCGTTGTCAAGCTAACCCTGACCAACCAATCGGAAGGCATGCATGCATCTTGTGAAAAATTGCAACATTTTTTTTTTTTATACTCCTTAAGATAAATAGTGGATTCGCAGTTCGTGTTAAAGGACATTTGAGTTTGTTACCTATTTCTTTGTTTCGGTGCTATTTTTATTTTTATTTTTATTTTTTTTTTTGTACACAAACAACCAAAAGGAAACAATATTGTTTTTAAATATTTTGTTTTTTTGAAAATAATATATAAAATATGAATAATATGAAATAAAATCATAAATAAAACAAAAACTAAATGTATTTGAAAAAATGTTTTAAAGCATGAATTCGTGAAATAATTGTGATTGTCCACACAATATTGTATAACAAGCGATTTAACACCGTGTCAAAAATGAAACCAAAATCGTGATTTAAAAATTATGTATTTATTGTAAAAAAAATTCTTAATACAACACAGATTCACTGTGCTTAACGCTTCTTCTGCCTATATATAATTGAATAAAATTTAATGATTTTTAACGAATATTATTCGGGAACAACGTGAAATATAAAGGCTCCCATCAAAACAGTTCGAGAATGTGTCACTAAAACAACTCTAACTTGTAAACCAATTGTCAGAATGTTATGAAATTTTAACATGGATCGTTTGAAGTTTGGTACTATCATGAAACTCTGCAGCCATATACAGTAGCCCAATAAAGTCCACATACAATACCGAAAATTGACGTTTCCCTTATTAAAAATTGCACTTATGGGTTGACGGTCAGATGATGTATTTTTTGAGACTCAAAAATTGATATTAAACAACCCTTTAAGTTTTTTTTTTTTTTTTGACTTAATAATAATAAATTATTATTTAAATGGACGAAGGCAAGTACGAAAGCTAATATATTTGATAGGAAATATCGTAATGCTTGTGTAGGAAGAATTTTGTTTGTTTCTGTGCAAAAGTTTTCGTTTGGCGCTTTACCAAATATGTAAAATTTGAAAGCAGCGTTTTCGGCGCAAATTTTTCGAGATTATGGATTATGGAGACAATGAGTGGACAGAACGGGAAACGAAAAATGGGTTGGCAAAATTTCATTTCCGCGCTTTTGAATCGCATTCTGAAAGGCCTGATAGGATCTGATAAAGACGGAATTGACGCGAACCGCCCAATAACAACTCGCGAGAACACTGAAAGCTTAAATCTATTGAATTTTACTGTTCCTGTTGAAACATTTATGCAACATAAGGAAATTGACTTTTGTTTGCTGGCCAAAAAAACGACACATCTTTCCGAATCGTTGAATATGCTGTACATACTGTAGATAAACAAGAAAACAGATTATACCCAATAAATGTCGTGGTAGCTTAAATTAAT
Source organism: Glossina pallidipes (assembly GCA_000688715.1). Classification (NCBI taxonomy): domain Eukaryota; kingdom Metazoa; phylum Arthropoda; class Insecta; order Diptera; family Glossinidae; genus Glossina; species Glossina pallidipes. The sequence goes on along the minus strand of KK499928.1, from coordinate 114,617 downwards.
TGTTGCACCAAGTTTATAATTAGTGCCCCTTGTTTTTTCTTTCTTTGGCAGTCCGTTGTTATTGTCAACGTTAAAAAGGCGGCGCATTCGCTAAAAAATTCCTTATATCGTCTTAGCATATAAATCAAATAAAAATGAAAAAAATATTTTCCCGAAAGAAAAAAAAAAAAAAAAACACTTATTCTTGTGTTCAGGTGTTTCGAACAATATTGCATTTCTTGATTACTTATATACCAGCTTTGAAGCTTAAAAAAAACTTTTTTAAGAAAAACTATGTGTTGTCTTGTAAATTCTAATGTTAAGGCTATTTGTTATAACAAATCCAAGCTTCTAACGACAATGAATTCCTAATTTATGAAAAAAGAAAAACAAAAGAAGAAAAAACATCCCGATTATGTTTAATGCTATGCTTTGTCAAAGCATGGTTAGCTTTAATTGGTTTCAATTTGTCTATGCTTTCTCATCTAACTAAGAAAAGCTTTTTACTCACTTAAAACGAATAAAGGGATTGCCTTGAATGAAAAATTATGCTGGTCATGTTTTATTTAAAAAGCGTAAAATGATTTATGATTCTCATCTTACTGGTCATCTATATTTAATTTACTGAACGTATTATGTTCATAGGGTTAATATAGATAGAAACACGGAAGGAGGAAAGGACGATCTGAAAAAAGAAATAATAATAAAAATACGAAAAATTGTAATCAGATTTTCGCTTTACGTTTTTTACAGGTTTACTACAACGACAGACCGTGATATGCACAAATACCGACGACGGTGGCCAAATGCAAAACTGTGCACAATATTGTGAATTTGAACATTGAAAAGAAAGAAAGTTATTTCAGATAACAAGCAAACTATTATGTACATAGCTATTATACTACTCGCTGAGAAATGAGCTAATTTCTCTCAATGGCTTAAGTTAAAAAGGGAAAATCTCTCTTTTGTATGCATGCATTAGCAAATTGCCGCAGGCTTTGACTTAAGGGGTAAAATCACTGCAAAATTATCCAAAATAAAGAATTTTTTTTTTTTTCTTACTTTATAGATACTTTGAATCTTCTCGAATATATGGAAAAAAAAAAACATTGCATTGCAAGAAATTTTTTCTTTGAAATGTTGGCCTTTCCCTCCTAAGTAAAGAATCCTCCCGTCTGTGCATGGGAAAAAACTCTGCTGGGAAGCTGCCTTGATTTCTGAATTGTCTAATGCGCAATCAGATGTTTGAAGAAAGACTTTGCGTTCTCATAACAACTTACTGTACCTTCAATGAGACGATCAAACGGTAAGCATAGGGCTGAGAGCGTTTCAAAACCTTTCAATTTCAAAAACACTGATTTCGGTCTGATTGTCGAGTATTTAAATGAAAAGTTCACTTTTGTTTTTGCTCACAATATTACCTACAACAGAGGCAGTCATGGGTTAATACATAATATTTAGACTCAGCCTCCTATGGTGTGTTGTAAAGCTACTGTTAAAAGTTTCAATACAGAAAACGGAATCAAAATTATACTGTTTCTCGTTCTAGAGGATTACAGGTGTTACAGCAGAAAGAGATTTACAATTTCAAAATATGTGATAGACATATTTTTCTTCTCTCTCTTCTTCTTGAATGCTCAGCGAACCAAGAACGGCGGGTTATCTGGGCATTAATAAAGATATATTGTTTTGGTTTATTATAATTAATTTATATTTTTAGATTTTGGCATATTCTGTTATCTTTCTCCATATCGCCATGCCTCTCGTTCTCGAGATTATAAAACTGTCCTTCCATGTTCGAATATTCATCAGTTTTCTCGTGCGTCAAAGATTTTGTGACAGAAAGCCTGTTGTTTTGCTGCATACACTGAAAAAGAGGAATAAGAAAAATTAATCTACCGTCATCGTGATGTCCACCACAACTAACTTAGAATTAACGCACATGGCTTAGTCGCATTCTACTCTCCAAGTCCCTTTCATATGATACTCATATCAAAAGTATTGCAACAGAAAAATTAATCCACGAGATCATGACATCCACCATAATTAATTTAGAATTAATACACTTACCTTGTCGCCTTCTACTCACCAAGTCGTTTTACCATGGGTATCCAACCATATCGCTGATATTATTAAAAAAGCCAATCAACCAGGTCGTGGTGTCCACCACATTTCTTTTAGAATTAATGCATTTTTAGACACACCTCAGGCATTCCTCACTTGAGGAATGCACAAAATAGTTTTGAACATTCTGTCTTGTTTACCTTATGATTAGTAAGCATAAAACGTCAAGTAAGAGGAAAAGAAGAAACTATAATCACCTGTGGGCAAGGTCGATTTCTTCCACTTTCGTACATAAACAGTGGATTTTTTCGTAACGTAAATATGTAAAATTCCAGCCTTCTAGCAGTGTCCAATACCAGTACCAGTCCAGTACCAAATTTGAGGTCAATATCTGCATTTTTTCGACAAGGATAATTTCAACAACACACACCACACACCACATAAACGGGCAGACATGGCCTAATCATAGCAGCATTTCAAGTTGATCAAGGATATATATACTTTATAAGGCCTGCGAAGCTTCCTTTTGGGTATTGCAAGCATTAAGGCAAAATAAGTATACCTCCCATTCTCTGACGGTGGGTATAAAAATATCAAAAGCAAGCATAAAGGAATGATGATTTCATTGAAATTACTTTCAGGTCCACGAATTCAGTTTGTTCTGCGGTTGTGCCCGTGAACAAGAGGACGATTTACTGCCCGTTAATATATTCGGTCAGTTTTAGGATAGAAATTTGTTTTACATAAAAACTTTGTTTTATTACTGCAACTTGAACAAGTTCAGTTCAATAATGTGACATTTTTTTTTTTTTCCTTTCGAGAGTTGGAGCGTAAGTACTTGTCGCCATCCATCATGATCATAATTTAACTTAATTCAAAAAATATATTCTTTAAATTATTTAAAATAATATGCGAGTAGACAGTAGATGACAGATGAACGCGCAACCAATAAAAATGATTTCAAATGTCAAGTTGATCAAATTTATATATCCTTAAGTGAAGATGGCTCTTCAGATAAGCTTTATATTTGAGATTTGAGCATTTGCTTAAGAAATTGAATAATGGAAAAATCTTTGCTGCTTTGCCCAGAAGAGTGTTTTTTTTATAATCTCGATTTGCTATTGTTTTCGTTTATGTGAAGACAATAAAGTTTAAAGAGTGGAAGAGGAAAGAAGGGTTTAAGAAGTAGCAACGATGATTGTAAACATGTGCGTGGAAAGGAATTTGGGCAAAGCACTCTATATTGCTATGTGTATTGGGCTATGCGTATTGCAAAAATACAAAATAATTGTCGATATTTTTCTTAGAAAACTACTTCAGAGCACAATTAACTGCATTCTGTTAGATGTTTAAATAACATTTATTTTAGCGTGTGCGTGCACAGTGCTATATGTTTCGCATCGTGCATATCTCCGCCGCATTGTTACATACATAATTCGCATATTCCCCGTGCGTACATTCCGGACATTGCGATACATTACGAGCAGAAACCTTAACGGCGAACGAAGTAGTGAACGCTCCCGTTAAAGTTCATTTTCGCAGGGCTCTTCACTTGTGTGTTCGTGAGCCGCGTTAACATGTCATGAATTTACCAATGCTTTGCATTTAGCATTCATCGAAATTAATAGTTTTTTTTTTGTTCGTGCCTGCAGTAGTTATGACCGGTTTAAATGTGCAAACTTCCAAGTTTGAAACAAATGAAATGAATTAAATATGATTGAAATTTATTTGAGATTTGATGATTAATTTGTCATTATCCTACTATTATTTGTGATCTTTGCTTTTTTACATGCTATGGAGCAATTTTTCTATGTATTTTTCTTTTCTTTCATTTTCTAGTGGAAGCAGAATGAGTGCTCTTTAGGATTGTTTTTACTTATTCGGCGTGATATATGTGGGAACTTGCTTCTGAATGTCAAAACAATTGGACTTCGTCTTCAAACCTATCTAATCTTAAAATGTAAGTGGCAGATACGAAAAGTCATAGTAAGAGCTGGCATAGTCACATGCATCCGATTTAAACGGCGAATTTCAAAGTAAAAGACATTTTTGTTCCTAATCGCAAAAGTGAATCCTTGCAGATTTTTCATTCATTTATTTCATTATTCAGTTAATACTTACAGTTTACAGTGAAGCTTCGTCTTATATTATATATTAAATATAAATTAATAATAGAAAATATTACAATATTTTGATTAATTAAAGCAAAGTGAGTTTAATTTATATTACGTAGAATGACGAGTACTCGTTAATATTTTTACAACACAAGCAAAATGAAACCGATTGAATAATTCATAGTTAAATTTATAGAACGGTCCATTATTAGCAATGTAATGCGTGGGCATATGCCAAGCGGTTCATCAAGTAATGAAGTTTCTCCACTTACGAATTGAAACAACCGAGGCGACGTCAAAGGCAATTCCTTGTTTGTGAAGACTCAGATGATTGATCAATTAGTTCAATTAGTTATCATAGGGAGGCAGAGTAGATCTGTGGTTCCACTTCAATCCACCTAAGACGGAAGTCATATTCTGTTGTTGGCTTAATCAACGCAATGGAAAAACATTTTTCTATGTAAGTGTCGTCACATTCACGCGACCATCTTTTGATAAATCGCAACGTACACGTGGATCTGTTTGCAATCGAAGATATGCGAAAGATGGCAAACCATTACAATTTAGAACATATTCAGCGGTCTTCTCATCTGTAATCATTCCGCAAAATAACAATTTGTTAGATTTACTTGCTCTCAATAATATGACATTTACAGTACACCAAAGCACTAATGCTTCTAATGCTTCTGGCTTTAGTACAGCTGTTCTTGTATCAAATGAAAGCACACAGCATGCATTAAAACATGTGACTACTTAACTACAGATGGCAAGTCAATCGTGTGAACATAACCCCAAGAATACGAAACAAGGCTGAAACTTCAGATGGAAACAATATTTCTCTAGATAACATGCCATTGCAAATAACACGTTGTATATGCCTTCTTGATAAGACGAAGATCGCTCAACTAAGACATTTTGAAAGCCATATAAAGATAGTTTAAAGAGTTATGCCATGAGTCGTAATTTACCTTATGAGTAGCCTCACCAAAGTCGATCGGACTAAGTTACGTCAGTTTGCTGTCCTTTTATTTCAGTTCTTATAGATTTGTTATTGTGCATACACTAGTGACAAGCCCGTGATTACATGGAGACATACGAGCATTAATTGAACGTAATAAACATTTTGTTAACAAGCTCTCAACCAGATTGACTTGAACGCTAAGGGCGTTAAGAGCTTTATAATTTTTAGTACCATTCCTATGGCCATTCTTCAGTAAGCGAACAATGAGGAAAATACCAGATGATAGCCATAAATTGAATTGAAGTATTGGAGATTAAATAATTGTATCATAACAATTTATTAGAGTCCAAGATGGGATGCCATCTAGACTGGAGGAAGTGAGGTATCTTAAGGATAGTAAGCTGTCTCGGATTCCCCGTTCAGACAATATTGTGTTACGGAAAATATTGTGCAGATGAATACGATTTTTATAATCTCATGCTGACCCTGCCTATCACCACTTTCACACTAACTGTCACCACTATCACTGAAAATACGTAAAGTTTTTTAAACTAAATTTTTATTAGATACTTGCATGTATTTTGGCCCTCTTCCTCATTCGAAAAAGGCATAGCTCCACTTTTTCTGATGGCCGGTCACAATACGCTACAGAAAACTCTTCTTTTCTTTAGCTGGCAAGCAATGAAATCGCGAATCTGAAACGATTCGAAATGACATTTTCAGTCAATTTGTACGGTAGTCATTTCCTTCTTTGTGTCTCTTTCGCATCGTATACAAACGTCTAGAAAGCTTTCGAAAGTTCTTTGAGAGTTTTCTCTGGGTTTTCGTCCATTCAGTCTTGCAAATCATTGTCTTCGAACTTTTTTGGTATCCAAGCCGCTCTTTGTCATTAATATCGCAAGCACCAGTTTTAAACCGACAATTACAATATGATGGAGCAGCATCACCATGTCTTTATAAAATTGTTCGAGGATCTTCGGTGACAGATATCTTCAAATCGACAAAAGTAATGAATGTTGAAAATGCGCCTGTGTACACTGAATAACTTAATAATACTAAATGGAAAATTGTTATTTTATGTAGAGAAGGGTGAAGGTCATTGAATTTAACTGTTGCGCACATTAATACATTTCAGCGAATAGATGTCGCTGATCAAAATTCATTCGAGTGTGTATTACTTTAATTAAAACTTGACCTAACATTCGATCTTTTCTTTTTTTGTTCAGATGTTAGGTTTTCTGGTCGTTTGTACAGGACACCGGCCGCAAACACTTTTGGCTTATTAACGAATTATTTATGTTTTCGCAACGCTTTCAAATTTTCTCTTTTCGATTTGCAACATTAAAGCGGGAGTGTGAAGCTAAAGTGAAACTAAAAATTCACATAACGCAACTTTGGATATTAATGTTGAAAATCTTCTAATTAGTATGTGATAGTGCAGTTAAATTCAAATTCAAAGACGCAACATAAATATACGTTCGAGTTTATTATATCATATTATAAATGAATCTACACTTCTTATTTACGTATTTACTTATATTTTTATGTATTGCAATTCTAATTAAGAGTACTCAACCCTTAAACAGCTTAAATAATATAAGTTTTTCTACATATCCTTTGTATGCTGTATTATATTCAAAAGCATGAAATTAAAAAAAAGAAAGAAAAAAGACTGTTAAGGTGGACGAAAAAGTTAAGACGTGTCGTAGTCACGGAAAAATATGTCCAAAATACTGATTTTGTTGCCACTGTAGTTCCAATTTCCAGGTTATTTTGTTGAGAGATTAATTTAGGTCGTAAACTGTCTCCATATTTCACTAGTATCTAGTAACCGTTGCGCGAAGGTAAGTAACGGTTGAGACTACAATGCTTGAAATGTCGATGCTAAAAGCGATTTTCTACATTTTGCTTCGCTTCGAGCGAGGGAGTGGATAAAACGAGCGATGACAGCTAAATCATGTCAAATTTCATGTATATGGAAACTTTAAAATAAAAAAAAATTTCTCTACATTGATTCGACAAACTTTGCTGGTATTAAGCCAAGTTAATGTTTTTACTTTAGTTAATGCCACAAGCGAGGAAGAGCGTGTAGAACGAATGAATAGTAGCTGAGGAAATTGGAATACGTAAAGCAGTTCACATCTTTCCCAACTACCCAACGTCAGAGAACATTATATACATGTGTTATATATATTTAATTTCCTTATGTCTCAGTATTATACATATATATATATATATATAAAATGAACACTTTACATACATTGCATACATTTAGCATAATATACTTTAATTATACTGCCGTGAATTTTTCGCCTACAAGAAAATGATGGCAAACCAAATTCTACGTTCCGTTTGGAACGATTGAGAAAGCATTGAACGAGACCGCTCGCGATAGCTTCTTCACTTATATCTTCTGTCAAACATGCGGAGAACCATTCATTCTTCAATCACTTTTAGAAAATGTGCCGGGAAATCCGGGGATCATAAAAGAAGTTGATTTCATTTTCAACATGAAGATACTGCACCTTTGATGTAAAGCAACCGTCGGACATCAGGGACAACATAAATAACATCATATATTGACCAAACGAATTTTTCGACTCGACATCACCATCATTTGATGATTACCGAAATCAAGTATAATCACCACCTTGACCTTTCAGGATGTTCGAAATCTAGGTGGAAGCCTGCCCAGAAAAATAGGCTTTCTTCTCCTTACGAGTTTATGATACTTTTTTTGCATATTATGTTCTCGTATCGACAGAAAAATAAGAAAAATGATTTAGTTATTCTTGCAGAAAGTTTCTATTGCGTTACATATAAGCGAATTCGAGAGAACTTTAGTTAACGATGTTCTCAATCACTTCTATGCATTTGCATAAAGCAGATATCCGCAATAATAAGTTGATATTAAAGATTGGTAAAGACTCTTCAAGATTCGTTGTAAACTATTCAGGTTTTTTTTTTTTATTTCCCTTGTGTTTTTGTTTTATATCTACAAACAAAACTAAAGTTAAGTTTCTTATTGTGTTAGTTAGTGCATGTAAAAGCATACCGGAAAAAACTCTTAAAATTTAAATAAAAAGATGAAAACGTAAAAACATTTCTAAAATGAAAGAATTACCATCTAACTGCAGCAGTAATTATAGTTACTTGTCGACCCATACCATACAAAAGACAAATGGTAAACAATTTTTAATTATAAGCAAAAAAAAAAAAAAAAAAAAAAAAAAAAAAAAAAAAAAAAAAAGAAGAAAATTACATTAAGTTAAGCACAAAAAAGTATAAGAAGGAAAATTTAAGAAAAATACAATTGGAACCGTTTTACCAATTAAACCACAACTTAATTAGAATTAGGCAACTTTTGAATCCGTTCAACAATACTTGCATATATGCGATGTGGCGAATCTATCTCATTCGCACACGCGTGCACACGCGCGTACACGCACGCACACGCACGCAATCACATATACACTGTCTGAAAGGTTAAACTTTTTATATCCGCAAAGGATATGAGAGTACATTCATACATACTTACAAGCGTGTGCTCCATATACGAACTGTAAACAGACGTTTAATTATACAAGAAAGGAAAAGACTTCCTTAAGACAACACAGATCTAGGCAAACAACATAAGCGTACGCACATAGAGCGCATATAACTAACTATGTGTGTGCCTATGTGCATACTGAATGTACACATATAAGCAAAGTATAAGTTTTGAAAACTTGCTACACATTCATCTATGCGTTGTCAACTTCGGAATATTTGCTCGACATAAAATAAACAAACACATGCGCATGCACATGTATGGCATTCCTAGCCTTAGTATAATCATTGTGTTTTTTTTGTTTTGCCCCTCCTTCTTCCATCTCAGTAACACTGTAGTTACTAAATTAAGTGCGTACGGAAAAGTTCATTAAAATGCATCAGTGCATCGCTTTTAAGGTACTTTTAAAAATATTTTTTTTTTTTGGAAACAGCTCGAGTTGTCTACATGTGTGCGCATGTGTGCATGTGTGTGTGTGCGCGTGTGTGTGTGTGTGTGTATTTGTAAGATTATTTTGTCTTTCACAAAAAGGTGTATTAGCGAGTTTTTCAAATGCAAAATACATATCGAAAGCAACTTTTGCCGGAATAGTTTGTAATAACGTATGTAACGTGCATATACGCACTTGCACGCATTTACTCGTTTTAAAGTATTAATTTCTGCTTACAGGCATTTGCGGCATTGGTGTTGCTTATCTGCTATATTTTATTTTATTTTGATTTTATTTATTTATGTATTTTTTTCATTTGATTCCCTCACACAGCTCTTAATATTGAAGCACATTGCACAGCAAACTTTATGTTCGGGTTTAAAGTCATCGACAAGAGAAAATTTCGTTAAACAATTCGATATTTTGCCTTCCAATCAATTGCGGGCTGATACACGCCATTTGGGTCAATCGTTTCTCATTGATTTTATTAATGTAAATATATCCGCGATTACGTTCCTAATTTAGAAACATAGTAAGAATCAGAGGAACGGTTGGTCGTTACCCCTTAGCGGCTGTATCGATAGCTTTTTTTATTTTTTTTATATAATACATTATTCAATAAGTTGGTAGGATGCTAGCTAAGCAATAAACGTTTGGGTATTCGACTTAATTCCAAGCACTTTCTTCGACCATACGAATTATTTTTCGAAGATTTGATAAGCAAAATTTTTCATTAGCTTGTCACCTATTTCGACACTAACGCTAGAGAAAAATAAAACCACGATATTCCAAAAAAACACAACTTAGCTAAGTAATCGGTATTCGATCGAAGTGCGTTCTGCAAAAATCATTTTCCACAAAAAATATTCTGCAATTCCCTATGCTCCTTCAGCGCTAGCGATAACCAAGAGAGTGATATTCCACCGTAAACGTTTTACTATACATTGTACGGGCAAGTGTTCTGGGTACAAACTGACTATTGTAACATAGAGAAATATTCGAACCGGGCCCCAGATGACTCATCAATCACTCACATACAAAAAAAAGGATGTTGCAAAAGAAAAACTAACCAATGGACTTTTAACGGCGAGAAATGCTCGCAACTATTGTTTAAATACCCGAATATAAATTTCTATGCAGACGGAGATTATCGTAAGGCGAAACGATCACAAACACATAACGTGGGTTTCTTCTAATCCTCTTGTGTGTAGCGCTCATCACCCCTTTAAACTGTGATTTCTTAAAAGTTATGATGATTTCTCTTCTCATCTCTAGAACATTTTTTCAAAAGGTCTTCCCAAGTATCTGGAAGAGGTTCCATATTTTTGAAATTTTTCTGTTCATTACGCCCTACACTAGTTGTAATACTATTAAGTTTGTGCTAATGTACGTCATACCCAGAAAGATTTGAAATAGTAGAGCCTTTTATTATACCGATCGATCCAGGATCACTTTTTATTAAACAGCTTAGGTGAGCTATTCATTTTTAAATTTTTGCTAAGGATCGAAATGTTCACTAAATCAGTTGCCCCGAGTTCTGTGTTGAAGAAATAATATTTTGAGAAAAACACGGGCACAGAAGAAGAACCTTACAAGGATTGAAGATGCACTTGGTATTATCGTCAAGTTAGGACAACATCGACAATCAAAATATTGACATTGGATGATCGTAGTTCGGGCTTCGGATCTCAATTTGAAGGTAACAATTTTCATTACAACAAGAAAACATTAGCCGCCGAAACACTTTAAAAAGTAAAGGTTTACATTACAGTTATCACCATCAGCTAACTATGTTGATTCAAAATTAATTGCGGCGGACGTTACGATAGTGTGGATGAATTTTTTCTTAAAAATACCCTGCATATGAGTGTTATATAAGAAGGCTTGGAGGCTAAAATGCGCAAAGCTAAGTGTGTTAATTCAAAATTATTTATGATGGACTTCATGACGGTGGTAGATTAAATATTTTTAACAGTACCTTTTAGTGAAGTAAAAGGTGAAAGAAAAATTTTATCGCAATTCACTTTTCACGACAATAAATAAAAGGAAGGGGCCCGAAAGATTTTAATGGTGTTGGGTAAGCGAGATGAACATAACTTTCTTACTTGTGTTTTCGATATTTATGTTCAATAGCCAGCGCTGGAGGCGGGAGTAGCAAATTTATACCACTCAAGAAGGAGCTTCAGAGATTTTGTCGAGTATGTATACTTGTGATGGGTATCGAATTCTTAATCGCTTTACCCATGTTTATGCGTTCATCCATCCATCTGTGTGGAGGTGTATGCGTGTGCAAAGAAGATATTTTAATAACTTGATCAGTGACTGCGCTTTCAATTCAAGTTGTAGCAAATTTTTTTTTTCTCGTAATTGTAATTTTTAGTTTGACTTTTCCGTATTTTTAACAACATAACTCGTTTAATACAGCGAATCAGCTATTGTTGACTCGCCGGACATCTAAGAGGTCGAATGGCAACTCTGCTCGACGAAACCTACGTTTTTTCGTCGAAAAAATAAAATTAGGAAAAAAACTGAATAAGAAAAAATATATAAGTAAATCTGAATCGGGAAATTGAATAAAACACAATGAGGCGGAAATTAAGCGGATAAAGAAAAAATTTAATGGAAAATCAGCTTACATTCTTTTCTAATTAGCTGACGTGGGTAAAAAAATGTGTTTCATTACATCGAAAAATGCTCACATATCTACGCTTTACGGGGTCTGTGACGGACATGCCCCGCTTGCACGCTTGAGAAACATTTCATTCATTTATAAGATTTGCTAGATTCAAAAGCTACGGCAAAATAGATCAAAAATGAAGCATTAAGCTCAGCATTATTTCCGAAAAGGAGGCAGATACATCATTTTGATCTGGTAAGTTCAACCTTTTTTTTTGTTTGTTGTTTGTAATATTTGAAGTACATATTATATTATATTTCAGTATAAGAAAAGGTTCAATTATCCACATTTCGTTTTCGATAAGAGAAAGAAACGCTTGGCAAGCGCCTAGCGTTTAAGAGGCAGCTTTAAGCATCTTAGGGGTGGACTGCAATTTTGGTGGCGGTAAACATGTATGTAAAGCGAATTTCGATTTTTGGGGAAAAACCTTCTTAAGCTTGCATCACAATAACAAATCTCTTAAGGGCCAAATTTGTGTTGGAGATGCCGTCAACAGCTCGTTTAACTCAAATCAAAGCCTCGACTCAGAAAAGAAAAATGCGAAGGGAAGAAATTGAAAGCGAGACGAAGCACAAAGAAGTCTTTTGACCCGAATACTTACGCAAGGTAGCTTCCATTAAAAGATTGCACCAAATTCTTTTTACTTGAGAAAAGGTCCCTATGATCTTTAATACATATATTAAATGTATTTTCAATTGTTTAGATAATACGGTTTCTTTTCGATAATTGCCGGTACTTATTTTCGCATCATTTGTATGTATGTCCATCCATTGGCCTCTCCAATCGCAGCAGATATTTGCTTGAGTAAATTTTCCGATTCTTCCGGGAAAATGAGAAGAAATACATTTAGGTTCTCTTCATGAAGTAAAAACAATTTGACGCATACCTTTTTCTTATAGTTCTTTTTATATATATATATATATATATATATATTATGTTTATTTGTTTTGTGTTTTTTCTTTATTTCTTTATTTCACTTTATTAATTTTTGTTCTTTTTTTATTTATTTTTTGTTTGTTTATAAATATCATAATCATTTTGTCGTTTGTCGTATCTCTCTCTCTCTCTCTCTCTTTCTCTCTTTCGGTCTCTACGTTCAGAGTTTATTAAACATTATCAACATTGTTGTCGAGTCAATGATGGTTTTTTTGTAGTTTCGTTTCATTTCGTTTCATTTTCATTTTTTTCATTTTTTTCACTTTTTTTTTTTAATATTGTTTTTTATGCATTTTGTGTATTTAAAATTTACTTAATTTTGCCTTTTTTCATAGTGTTTCTTTTTTTTAATAATAATAGCCTTTTTATTTATATATATATTTTTTTTGTTTCTTATTTATTTATTTACTAGACTACATATATTTGTGTTTACAATCTTTTGCAATTTTCTTGTTTTTGCAATCGTTTGTATATAAATTCATTTTCATTTATTTTCTCATGTTTTTGCATTAGTATTGAAAATACTGTTTTTTTTTTGCTTGTTATTTTACATGTTTTTTTTTATGTTTCTTTTTTTTTTTTATAAAACATAAATAAAAAATATGCAAATTATAAATTTACTGAAAAAAAAAAAAAATTGTTATGTATATATAGGAAATACACGTCAGTATTTATGACTTTATCAATTGAAAAAATTTATAGCATTTCCCTTTCAAGTATTCTCAGAAATGTCATGATTTTCATATTGTTTGATTATACGCTTTTGTTGTTGTTGTTGGTTTTTTTTCTTTTTCAAGTAGATTAAATATTTAACTTAATTTTAGTAGCTTACAGTTACAGTTAAAACATTGTAGTCTGTTTTTTTCCTTTTTTTTTTTGTTTTTGTATTTATATATAAAGTTCTTATGTTGATTTTGATTTTCTTAATGCTTTTTTTTTTAAATTAATTAAAAAAAGTAATTATTAAATTTTCAATCAGATTTATATAAAACCTTTACAAATTACCTTTTTTTTCATCCACCTCCGGGAGGCAATTAAGTCCGATTACAGCACGACAAACACAAAACTATCTATAAGCGGACAGAATTCAACAAATTACAAAGCATTGGAAAGCGTTTCGCTTCGGCCAGAATTCGTACGCAATTTTTTCGCGAAAGTCTAACAGATGGCTTTCACAATTATTGTGTCGCATTCCACCCTATATCCTGCATAAGAGACACTGTGGAACCCATGAGCTATGGATAGCGCAATGATTTATATTTTATACCTTTTTGTTAGAACTATAAACTTAGTCACAAATTAGCTTTAGACGCAGCAAATGCCATAAACAAAAGATTAGGTAAATCTTGGCCTTTAGCGTGAAAGTCACTTTAGTCACCCTAATGAAAATTTTAATATATTTCAGTTGACGCGCTCGGGCATCATCTCAACCTTTGCAAATCTACATTAGACATTTGGAACTGTTAGTAAAGCAATTTTACCTTCCAGTTCTGCTACAATTAAGCTAAAGCGATTTAATCGATTGACTTGCAGGCTGCTATTTGTCGCTCAAAGTTTACTGCCGTGAAAAGGTTCTGACCGCTGGTAATTATAGCCAAAGCAAAACGAGTTGTGTATGGTAAAAAGTTAATCGGGAAATTGATGGCCAAAGTGTTTCCCAAAAAGCCACCGAATCGACCGAGAAGATATGCGAGAGAGGGAATCAAAGAAGATCATGTTATACATTCGTAAGATCAGGCTATAAGCTGTTGGCTCATTCAAGCAAATGACTCATTTGAATAGTAATCATGAAGCATTGCACACAATTTCCTGAATTGAAACAAGAGCAAAAAGGCGGAGGGAAGACTTGCTTCAACCGAAAGAACATTTAAAAATAAAACTTGGCGGACATTTAAACCAAACACAGCTTCTCTTCTCGCTTCTCTTTGTTCGAAAAAAAAACTAATCATCCTGGTGGCGCGGGCATCGCCTCACCGCGAAATTGATAAATTGAACTACACTTACTACCTATAATAAATTTCATTACCCTTTAAAAAAGAGCGAGAGGAAAAATGTATCCTTTTTACGTCTGATATTTTACGATAGAAGCAAGACATTTGACAACTTATTGTTATGAATACCATGTGTCTCTCTTTTATTCGTAACTCGTTTATACTTTCTTCACCACGACTAGTGAAGGCTTTTATTTTAGATTGCGTTTGAAATGAATTTTAAAATCCATAGTTGAGCTCTTGTTGTTTCGCTTTTATGGCTTTTGGATAATCAAATTTTATGTAAATGTATATATATACGTGCGTTTTTTCTTTTTTTATTGTTATTGTTGTGAAATAAGTCAAAAATAAATTCAATCACCAAAAAAAAAAGAAGACAAACAGAAAATGTAGCATCACGTGTCAGTTTCGATATTGACCGCAGCCAGATTATTATTGCACTCGACCGTTAGCTTATGGATATGAAGTGAACAAGCGCCACCAGGACTATTTTATTGCTATCGATATTGATTGAGTTATGACCTTTGGTTTAAATGAAGCTAAAGAGAAAAACGTTATTTAAAATTTAAATCTGTCATGTAATTTATAATTGCAATGACAAAACACTTGAACAAAACACTGAATAAAATACTATTCACAAGCTATTCGTATTAATATCGTATCGTATTTCAAACGACTGATACACACAGCTATTCGGATTTGTTAACTTATGTGGACTACACCGCTTCATGTTGGCGAACGGTCAAACTCTAGGGACTAATCGGAATGTTTGGCAACTTGATCAAGAAAATTCGAGTGACTCTAATCAAAGAAGATAAATACTTTTGAAAATACATGTAATTATTATGAACTGTTACAGGCGATTAAGGGATCAAAGTAATAGTTTCATTATTTTCAACACAGGCTAATACTTACCTAATTTTGTTATACGTGTTGATGTTTCAAAAAGGTGAAGGATACAAAATTCTTATCACTGAACAAATTGATATTTGACACGAGTAAGCGCATTTGCACAATCGGGCATTGGGATTTAAACGAAACAGGTCAGGAGTGGAATTGAATATCTGCTTCCTATAAGCATTTGCTGGGAAATGTCATGCACACTGGTCTCAATATTCTGGAGTTACTTTTGCTGGCTTAATAGCCATATTTTTATTTATTTAAAAAAAAAAAACAAAAGAGTGGTGAGTGAAGAGTGGAATTCAATTTCGTACCTGGTAATCAGGTAACTGTGTATGACGAATATCTGCGCCATGATCCGTCCATTCATCCTTGTCGGATTTTTTCATAAACTTTTATCATTATGAATGTGTATTCGCCGTAATAATGTATTTTAGAAAATATTTTTGTCATTTTGTCAGATCGTTTCGTTACAAGCCAGTTCCATACTACACATACTCGGACGTTAACTGATTAAAGAGAATTGTGATTTTGTGATATGTAATACAGTGATTTCTGAAACTGCTATTGGGATAGCTATAAAACCGAATTGCTTAGCTGGCTAGACTGCCTTCGTCTTTTCTAGCGTGTCAAGCTTCGTGGATAAAAGACCTTAACACAAAAGCAACTTCTCTTCTTTACCAAAATAATTCTCTGCCTATCCCAATCTGCTTTTTCTAAATATATTTCTCACCTAATTGCGAATTTTAATAGTCAGTCTAGATCGTCCGCTTAGATATTAAAGAATAAAGAAAAAAGAGAAGAAAATCGAATTTATGTGTAAGGATGGATTTGTAATAAATTAATCGAAATCGACTCGATTTGAAAGCCACGAGGTATAGAAATTGAAGAGCATTCCTGTTTAAATTGAATGAATCTTCAGCTAGGAGTTAGATCAAGTGTTAGCGCCTATTACGTAATAAGCCCATCAACAAAATCATTGCCATTCAATATTTGTAAATTAATTTCGCTATCCTAGAACTCTGATAAGTGAAAGCGATGGCGATCGCTTGGCGATAACAAGCAATAATTTCAATCACAGGATATGCACACAAGATGCAGGTAGACCTTCCGTGGTGTGTATGTCAAATTCGCCCTCAGACGAATTGATAAAATATACTTACAAGGTAATAAATGCTTTAATATTAACTCGACAAACTATCATAGATTTGCATTAATTCTAATTTTCATTTTCCTTATTCAATATTAAATACTATTAAGTTTTTTAATATTCGTTTTGCAAATGAAACTCGCTGAGTTTTACTTTTATGTTCAGTTTTCTATAACCATCATCAGGGTGTTAATAATTCGCTTGTGACACCCTCTTGAAATCTTTACTATTCGCCTCTATTCTGGCTGCAGGATATTTCTAAAAAGCAATGAAATTTATTGCAATAAAATTTGACTTTTGGACAATTGATGATTGGAACAAAAATCTTAAGTCATCAAGAGAAAATATGTACGGATATGAACTTTGGGCTTTGACGAGTATAGATTTTCATGAGTATGAAAATTTCGACGTCTTTTTCTTATGTTCACCGCCGGAGAATAAAGTTTTGCTTGCTTCCGTCATTCTTATTAGACTTGAGAGATTTCCAGTCTATCTCCCGGAACTTTTATAGTCGAGAGAGAGGATAGTTTGATTTCATACACTGGACTAAGATAAACCCACTATATCGAAAAGAAGGTACACAACAATTTGCAATATCATTTATAAGATCCGTACTTGGCGCACAAATTGTAATTTTAGTTACGCTCCCATATCAACTATCGAAGGGTGAATGATTCACAAGTACATTCAAAAAGGAACCAATCCAAAGCTGAAATCATTTAGAATGGAAAATCCCGACAATTTTACTATAATATATATTTTTATTATTTTTGATATCGTTTGAAATGGCAAAATAGAAATGATTCGCGTTGGTCCCTTGACACGCCCATGCTTAATAACTCGCAACGACTTTAGATGATGGCTATCCAAAATTCGCCCTAAGGCGATTGCTTCTTCGTTACTAATTCATTCTTTGTAAGTATTTTCCTCCCTCCTAGCCGATCTCTAAAAGATAGCTTTCCCTTTACTAATATTTAACATACATATATATATGTTTTTTTTTAAAATTAATTTGCTTAGCAATTTATCTTTTCATATATATTTATTTAAATTGTTATTGTTAATGTGTTATGCGTGTACATATAACAGGGCATTGAGTTCGTAAAAACAAAAAACAAAAACGTATCTATGGGAGTTTTGATGATAATCGCGCTTTGCTTTTACTAATTTTAGATTTTATGCAAAAAAATGGACAAATAGAATTTTTTCTATCTTTTTGAAAAATATTAGATTTTTAAGAAATCGTAAGCCTTTCACAAACAAAATCGAAAAGAGCAAAAATTTATCATCTTGCATACCACAACCATATATATATAAAATCGGTTTAAAAATTACGGAAATGCTTGAGCTAATATATCGGTGAAAGACGTTTCTACTTGAAGATTTAAAATTGCTTAAAATAACTATGAATATGTGGCAGATTATAAGTCGTTGTGTATAATAACTTTCAAACCTCTTCTCGGAAGGGCCGAGGCCGCGATTTGTTGATGGGAAAGCTCTGACAATGTTTTTGATCCGTTTGTATTGCAACTGGATCTGCAAAATTCATTCCAGGTATAATCCAGCGTTCTGTCCTTGTTTTCGCAATTAAGAGAGCATTCCGTCGTAGAGCAACGTCTGCAGATCGCTCTATGATATCACTCTGATTAAGGTATGATTAAGGTATACGCATATGACTTAACGGGTTAATCCAAAACGAAGTATACCTCTTTCCATGTTGTTGGGTAGAAAAACTAAATAAAGTAAAATTTGTGTTAGTTATAGCTATTGTTGTTGTTGAGATTGTTGATTTAATTTCAAGATGAAAACACGATGACTACGTTTGTGTGTGCAAGACGAAAATGTCGACGATGCCGCTGATATGGAATTTAATTATCTTTAATTACCTTTCAATTTGGTTTGGACTCTACGTTTGCGACTGTTACTCGTGATTTTGCCAGTCGTCGTCGTATTCTGGATCTGATTTACGTTTCTTTCGTCGTCTGTCAAAATCATCTTGATCCTCTTTATCGGTGTCATCGTCTACGTAGGCTAACAGCTCCTTTTCAGTTTTGAAACTGCTGGGGCAAACTTCACTAGTGTCGTCCTCATCACTTAGTGTGGCTGCCTCGTGTTTTCCGCCATCTACATCCGAAACCTCTTCATTAATTGCATCTTTAACGTCCTGTGGTATATTGGGATTCAGGTTTATCGCTTCAAAGTCCAGATCAGGATTACGTTCTCTGAACGATTTCGCTTTAGTCGAACGATTTCGCTTTAGATGTGATATTGCGTTAGGTGGATATTCGGGATGGTGACCGTAATCGGTGCCAGCAAGCCAGTCTGAATAGCGCTCCGGTTGAAAACGTTTGACAAAAGTGTCCATAGATATTCTGACCACGTTATCGCTGCATATGCAGTGGCTGGCATGCTTACCATATTCGATCCACCGTTCCATTGCGAAATTTGTTGTTTCAGCGCAATTAAAACCGTGATTGAATCCCGCATGATAACCAAAGGGAAATGTGATCATAATGTCACCCGCCTCCTGGGTGATCTTATTCACCGGTACACCATTCTCTTTAAGTATTTCTGGACTGATTAGAGTCATTTTATGTCTCAGAAAAGCGTTACAATTTTGATAAGTGAGCTTAAAATAATGACTTGCTACTTTTTCGAACTTACGACCATATTCTGGTGGCACCGAATACCAAGTTTTTGGTGCACCAAAGTGCAAATGGTTTATAGAATATAAATCCATATCTTCGGTATGCCATGCGAAGGTGGTCTTCCACATCCCGAAATACAAGTAAACAGTGTTAATACCACTGATCTCTATACCATAATCCTCCTTAACATAATCAAGTATAGTACCCAAACGACTAATATTGAAATAGTCCTGATCGGTATCTGTCAGACTACCACTTACGCCAGCTCCGTAAATCGGAGGTACGTAAGTTATATTTTTCCAATATTTCCTTTCTAAATCTTCGTAATCGAAATGCGTTGGCGTCCGATAACGTGCGCTATTAGCCAATTCTGAAAATTGTTTAACTGTCAACGGTTTCTTTCCTATGACAAATTGTTGATAGACGCCGTTTCTACCGTTAGTTATTTGGGAAATTGGTCTCGATATTTTAACGTTGAAGGCAACGAAATCATCATAACCGCTCTTACGTGCTATCCACTCCGGCGGTGGCACCACCTTTGCCAATCCAGCCTTATGCGCTCCTTGCGACTCCATAAGCTCTACATATTTTGGGAAATTTTTGAATTCATCCCACGTCGGGTGAAATACCATAATGCGAGATATATCGTTCGTAGACATTTTTCTTTCCCTTTATATCTGAAACTATTCGTGTCACGTCGTAATTGCTTTTGAAAATATTTCTCAGTTACAGAATTTTAAATTTGAATGAAAGAAAAAAATTTTTCGTTTTGAATGTGTTTCTTACGTCTTTCCTGTCAAATATTTCAATAACAAATTTCTGATTGAAGTAAAAAGACGACGTTTCATTTCATATGTACAGGGTTGCATTCTTATAGTTAACTATATTGTTTTATTTTCTATTATTTCTATGTCTATATTTTTTTTTAAATTTTTTTTTTTTATAAAAGAGAAAAACAGTCACTAACCTAGTGGTGGCATTTATTTATGTTTAGTTTACTATTTTCTTTGTTTATTGAGTTCTTTTTCTTTTGTTCGTTTTTGTTTAGTTCTCTTAATAATTATATAATAATTTTTTATTTTATTTTAAATGAAGAAAGAATTGTTCTTCCGAATATTCTAGAAGAAAAAAACTTTCATATTTCAAGCTAAGTTTTCGAAAATACGGCAAGAGTTTTTCTTGTATTGTATATTTCATTAAGTTCCACTTAAAAATATATAGTCCAATAAAGATTAAAGCTTATTAAAATGAACAAAAAATTTGAAATCAATCGTTGTTAGAAATCGAACGATCAATCACTAGTAGTCAGGGTGTTTTCGAAAAATCTCTAAATAGTCCATAATTGAAAAAATTATAGAAACTTTTGCACACAAGCTTGAACTAGCTAGGACTTAAGGATTTATGAAGGCTAACAAATCGACCGGAACTCAACTCAACTGAGTTCTTCACTTCAATTCAAATTATTATGTAGATAAAATCTATTCAAATCACTTGACTGAGATGTGTGTGTGCTGTTGTATATTGAAAGAGATGTAAGACTTCCTAAAACCGCATTCGGATCTACAAAATTCACTGCGCTAAAGCACAAAACTCAATCTGCTTATCCATATAAAATAGATTATGAAAACTTAAATGAGCTAAAAAAAATGGATTAATCGCGTTATTTTACAAAGTTTCGGTATTAAAAATTTTCTTATACTAAAGGAACAGATATAGTAAAAGTCAATGATGTTTTGATGAAAGACGAGCAGCAAGGTTTGAAGTTATCACCCCGCCGGGTAGCCCTTTGCGTTACTAATTTTTTTTTTTTTTTTTTTTGTTTCTTATCTACTAGCAAATTTTTAATTAATAAAATCAAATAATATAATGTCAGGTCTATGTCGATATCGAAGTTGGTGTAAGATATACAATGTCGACATGTAGCCGGTATGGGAGTGGCGTCTGAGGAAAGCTCCAGTTTTAAGGGCGGCAGAATCTTTGTGTGTGAGAAAGAATTGAATCTGTGCGATAACTGTGCTATGATCTATATTGACGTCCAGGAAGAAGTTGCAAAATTAGTATCGTTGAGTTCAAATTCAGCCTTCGACTATAGATTATAGATATATATGCGAGTATATAAATCAATTGGGAAGAAAAAGAGGCAAAGAACTTGTCGGTAAACAGGGTCCTATAAACTAGATCGGACAATGTCGAAGTGAATAGGTCCGAAGACTATTACGTTGTTTTCAAAGTAATTATTTAATATTTATCATTAAGCAGAAATTTATTCTTAATTTTGACTACTGAACGCTCAATACTTTCCCTTTAGACGACTAAGTATTCTTTTATATTTTCCCTAAGTAAAGAATTCTTTGGTTATTTAATAAATAATTAAATCAATTTCGCTGCTTTTTAACAATTATCAACAATCGCACTCAGGTGGTTTCTCAGAAAGCCAAGTTGAGTTAAAGCAGTTAAAGTTAAGCTTTATGGCCGTCAGCTCTATACGGCACAACAAATCCCTACATATATCATTAAATGACTTAACATGAAATGAATAAAAGAAAAACGAAGAAAAAAAATATATATATAAAACTTTCTTTTTACTTTCGATTGAAAATTTTTAATTAACTCAATCTCTCAGCGTAACAGAACAAAAAAAAAATTTACTCTATTCAAAAAAAAAAAAAAAAAAAAAACTACTTTTTGTTTAAACATTGTTTCTTACTCGTATTTACATATGCGCAAACATAAATAAATCTATTTTTCAGTATATATTTTTGTAAAAACGACAATAATTATCATCATAATAACATTCACACATATAAACACCACAAACAATAGCTGTTAAGATACATATAATATTAAATTGTTTTTTTTTTTTTTTTTCGCTCTTTGCGGATTATATCTTGAGTCACGTACGTAGAGAGAAAA
Organism: Glossina pallidipes; assembly: GCA_000688715.1. Lineage (NCBI taxonomy): Eukaryota > Metazoa > Arthropoda > Insecta > Diptera > Glossinidae > Glossina > Glossina pallidipes. The sequence goes on along the minus strand of KK499928.1, from coordinate 92,304 downwards.
GAAAAAATGGAAGAAGAAGGAAAAATGCGTATATATTTACTTACACTGGAGTATGCAATGGAAAAATTCATAAAAATAAAAATTCATATAAATGTAATAAATAAGCCGTCGACAGAAGTTTATATGCCTACAAAGAAGGCCGAAGAAGATGAAAAGAAGGGCAACAATAGCATTGCGAACTACTAACAGGCGACGTTGTTCAAATGATTTGCACCGAGCACTAAGCCCGCAGCCATATAACCGACTACATTACCATTTCCTTGATGACTATGTTGCTGCAATTGTTGCTGTTGATGTTGCTGCTGTTGCTGTTGATGGTGATTATGATGGTGATGATGATGATGCATATGATGATTGTGGTTGCTTGCAGTCGTTGTTGCCACACTAACAACATCATTTGATGTAGCAATTGCGGTCGATGAGGTTAAATTTGTAGTGCCATTGCCACCGGCCATCATCACTGTTATGCTACTACCACCAGTTGTTGTAACACCAACGCCACCCATGCTTTCAGTTACCTTTAGTATGCCCAAGGGTGTTGTAGCCGTTGCCGTTGTAGTGCCACTCGTACTGAGACTAGTGCCACTGATATGAGCACTTATACCACTCGGCACACTCGACATTACAGCGCCCGAGCGTAACAGTTCTTCGTTAGGTATGGAAAAATGACGATAGGACATGTAGTCAGGTGGCATCGTCGCTTGACGTTTTGCATTCTCAATACGTTGCTTTTTTAATTTTACATAACTGAGCACCGATATCATTACGATAAATACAATTATACCCAAACAGCAGCCAACAATTAAACCGAGACGGCGAGTGAGTATAGAATGTATAAAACCATTACTAGCCAGACCGTTCTCGTCCGTTATTAGGCTGGGTGTAGAATCAAGCGTTTGAACATCGGTGCAAGTGGAAAAGCGGGAATTTTTCAAAACTTCCTGTAACGCGTTGTCGGTGTCAACGGTGTTCTCGATTAACGCCTGCTGTTGTTGGGGCTGTGCCAATAATGTATGCTCGCTAAAGGATACGTCGGTGCTGCCGTATGCATTTGCCATCCGGCTGTAAGGCGACTGATAAGATGCCGCCTGCCTATCATAGGTATTTGGTTGGTAGTTGGTTGACGATGGTAATACAATTGCTTGCGACATTACGTCATCGCGTCCCATAGAGAGGAATGAATCGTTAAAATGTATCCTTTGCAAGGCATTCGCTACAGGCTCTGAAAGCCAATTACCGGTGCCGATTACACATATATGATAGCGTGTATTTGGACTGAGTTTTGTTAGTTTGGCCGAATTCGCTGAGCCATTTAAACGTTTACCGCGTATCTATACAAACAAATGAATAAACGAGCATTACATAAAATATATGTGTGTGTATTTAAAATAAGGAAGCATTTCACAGCGAAAATCTTTACATGAATACTATGAGAGTACACCCACGAAGATTGATACACATACAAACATACGCACATACACACATACACACATACACACACACACACCTATATATATGCACATATATATATATATATATATGCACACACAAACATTATTGCTCGCTTGTGCACACAAAGCAAGTATAAGACAACAGCTGCATGTGATGATTTCGTTTTTAATAGAGCGTAAGCACGCAAAGCAAATGAGAAACATTAAATGTGAAAAGAGTAAATTCTGAAATGGCAAACAATATATTGTACGCGTGTATGCATAGATGTGTGTGCTTTTGTGTTTTTGCAATTTCAGCAACTATGTGAACCATAGAATAACCAACAATCAACTTGTCATCAAAAACTTCAATTAAATTCGGACCAGTTCGGTTAAAGTATAAACAGAACAGAACGCATCACAAACACTGATTTTCTTGCAATGCAATAAGAATAGCTTTACTGTGTTACTGTATTTATATGTGTGAAGCACAAACCGTATATACATATATATACATATATACATATATATATATATATATATATATATGTATATATATATATATATATATATAGAGGTATATATACTTATATATGTGCATTCAGATACTACGTATCATTGTGCGAGTAGATTGTTGATATCCCTGGTGTATAATTACATATTGTTAATTTTATTGCTGTAATTCTGCACAAATCGTACACACATGCACACATATGCATACGCGCTCACACACACTCCATATAACGCATCCATAATAACGCATACATCAGGCTCTTGTTTACTCTGCTTATATGTGATATCAAATAAACAGAACGAAACATACTGCATATCACTGCAAAATGAACATCATAATATTTTACTCATGCAACAAATCCACTTACCTCATCCATATCACCTGACGGTCCGCCATTATTTACTATAGCTATTGATGTTCCTGCTGCTGTTGCTCCTCCTCCTCCTGTTACCCCTCCTCCTCCTCCTCCTCCCCCTCCCCCTCCTCCTATACCACTTCCACTATTACTGACACTACCACCTATGCCACCACCAGCTATCGCCGCACCGGTAGCAACATTATCTCCTATGGCATGGTAAATAATTTCATAGCCGTTTAATCCTAAATGCTCACGGCTTTGCCATGATACAATCACTGAATATGGTTGTATATCCTGTATGGCAATTTTCGGTATTAATGGTGCATCACAAAATTGCTGTGGTTCCATTTTGGCAAATATCTTGCCACGCAATTCCGCCGGATGTTCGCACCTTAGATAATTAATGTTATCGTTTGCCGTCGTTATTAGCGCTGACGATGATGATGACGACATTGATGACATTGTTGTTGACATGGCGGTCGACGTTAAACCCATTGTCAGTGATGATGACCATTTGCGATGATCACGTAACCATTCCCATAGCTTTTGAGCATCACAACTGCAATGCAGTGGATTTTCTACAGTAAAAAAAAGCGAAACCGGAAAAAACACATGTGTAAAAAATAATATGTGCTTATATGTATAGGAAAGATGAAAAATAATCTTCTTTGGTCTTTCAGTTTTATGCTATTTTGCTATATTTAGTGCAAAGCAAAGTTATAGATATTTTTAATCTTAATGCTAAGTAAATTATGAGTTGTATAGAGGTGGCCGGCACCAGGTAGCATGTATTTAGCGGGTATATAGTATGTAGGTCAGAGGTGGATAATGTAAAGTATATACGCAAAATATTACCGAGAATCGTTGCAAAATATTTGAAGAACATTTCATTACTCTTCAACAGTTTACGTGATTAGTCTCGGATGAGGTTCAGAAGTAAGAAGAAAAACTTTGTATTAAGAGAAATTACAGCTAGGAGCTATAGTTCGCAAACCCACAGTAAAAGCTTGAACTATAGAAATTTTTGTATTAGAGGGACGAGTTTATCATACAAAATATATGAGCCAAAATCTTATTATTATTTTCAAAGATGGGACTGGAAACTTCCTCTAAAATTGGACGATAATTGGACGAACTTTGTCCTCTAACTCTTTAGAGAACTCAACTTGATCTCTACGCTTTGTCAACATCGCGAAGATATTTGTTTTACATTCTATTGTTCTATGATGAGTGTGATCATTCTGTGTTTAGAGGAGTTCAGTGAAGTCGAAGTTAGAAATGCGAAAGGTATTGGAAAGCAAGACAAAAGTGACGTCGTATTCATTAATGGAGTGTCAATGCATCAATGACATCAAACGATATATGTATTAACGAGCGATATGTGTACAGAGGCATGAAATGACGCGGCTGTCGACAGTCTCCAAGCGAGATCTCCAAGGAAGATCCCGTTCTCGCCTGCAGATTGTACCTCGTACAAAGTAGCGAATTCACTGCTTTTCTAAACTTTTTAGAATGTCAGCTTTCACTTGCAACTTCACTTTTCGATTCTCGAGAATAATTTGCACGATTTTTCAATGTTTTCTGCTGTACTCAACTCTTTCGAGCATTGAGTGCATTCAGCATTAGCTACGCCTGCATGATCGCTTTCGAAATCAGCGAACCACCGACAAATTCTTGCTTTCGATAGACAAGAGCGGTCATAACACCTTTGCACACAATGCTAAGTTCGAATGGTAATTCTTCCCCGCCAAATTCTCATATTTAACGAACTCACGGAATTCCGTAACAAATCCATCTTCACTATTATCACCGTGAATGCTTCAATACCGAGAGGAAGTACATAAAATTAACTGCAGTATCTATCAAAGTCGAGATTTTCATATCAACACTCGAAGGAAAAAAACTCATCGCCGAAATATACCTATCCTATTTTATTCGGGGCCTCGACAGTCTCGTTGTAGGTGAACGCACTTCACTTTAAATCAATTGCTAGCTAACACTAAGATTTTATTGTCTCTGGGTTTATTCTCATCAACGCAATTTTTAATAGACTATGGAACTCTATATACTTACCTTCCAATCTTAAAGTTTTTATATTGGTTTCTAAAGGCTGCAAAGCTTCTATGGGTATTAATTCAAAGTAATTTTTCCTTAGATCCAACATATGTAGTTTTCGTAAATAACGAAAAGCATCCGTTGATAATACAGTCATACGATTACCCATCAAGTATAATTCGACCAAACCATGCAAATTACGAAATGTTTTCCGCGAAATTCGATCCAATTGGTTGAAAGACAAATCACAGATTTGCAATTGACTTAAGTCCGAACTAAATTCTTCCAAATCCTTTAAAGTATTGTGGGATATATTTAATAGACGCAAAAGTTTCAGGCCTTGTAAGCGTTCCTTAGGTAAAATCTCCAATTCATTAACACTCATATCTAAAGTTAGAAGATTAACTAAGCTTTTGAACGCGCCTGGTGAAATACGCGTTATACGATTATTAACGAGATGTAAGTGTTGTAAGGCTTGAAAGGCTTCAAAATCCTTCGAAGTTAGTATGGAAAGATTAGTTTGGCATATATATAGTTCCTTCAGATACGGATAACGTTCTTCTTTAACTGTGTAGATTTTGTTAATGGGATTTCCGGTTAAGTTCAACCAAGAGAGGCGAGGTATTGAGACATCCGACAGAGCCGAGCTAGGTATTTGAAGGAATCGATTACTGGATAAGTCCACCTTTTGTAAGTTTATGGAATGACGTAGAAAGTTTGCCGGCAATGAAAGCAGCATATTGCCGCTGATATCCACATTATCCAATTGAGTTAAATTGACTGCGTTGAAGCCACTTAGTGAGGTGATTTTGTTATCTTTTAAATTTAATTGCCTCAAGTTAAGTGTGCCACTTAGTTTATAAAAATCCACTGTAGTGAATTGATTACGCGATAGATCCAATATTTCCAAAGTGCTCAAATTGTACAACGCTATGTGTGGAAATTCCATCAGATTGTTCCGACAAACTCTCAACTCCTTGAACACATTTAACCCATGAAATAGATTTCGATTCATTAAGCTTAATAAATTATCGCATAAATCCAATTTTACAAGGTTAGTATTTTTGGAAAACAATTCTTCTGGTAAGGCAGTTAAACTGCAATTGGCCAAGGTCAGCTGTTGCAGAGAACGTAATTTATGGAACATATTAGGAGTTATAGTGCCCGAAAAATTATTGCTTGATAAATGCAGTATCCTTAAGCTGGCCACATCAAGCTTTTGTATATCGCCGGGACTTAGAAAATTCGCACTTAATTCGAGCTCGTTGAGATTAGGTAGGGATTTGAAGGTATCCACTTCTATACGTTTTAACGAAGTGTTACGCAAATTTAATTGAATAAGTGAAAGCTCTTGCAGGAACACATCGTTCGTTATTTGGCTTATGGGATTATCGGATAAATCCAAAACTTTTAAATTCTTCAATTTATTAAAAGCAAATCCTTCGATAGCTTCTATAAAGTTTCGTTTTAAAATTAATTCCTCTAAGCTTTCCAAGCTGGAGAAAAAATCTCTGCGCATTTGTTTCAGACGATTGCAACTTAAATCAAGAAATTTTAAATTCTTCAAGGACCCGAAGGTTTCGCGATCTATGTCACGAATTAAATTTTTATTTAAATATAAACGGCCCAGGTCAAGTTGGTTTGCAAACATGGACTTTTCTATACGCATCAGCTGATTGTCGCTCAGCCACATAATTTGTATTTTATTCTGATTTTGAAATGTTTTCGTGTGTATCTTATTTAGATAATTGGTCTCCAGTTGAATGGTTAGCAATGAAGAGTTGTTTGGAGCGCTTGGAAATATATCTTCGAGCACTGTCAGTTGATTGTCCTGTAAATTTATATGCTGTAAATTGATTAAACTTTCAAATGCGCCCGGCTCAATGTCCTCGATATTATTCTTTTGTACGTGTAATTCTTGCAAGGCTGGCAATGGTTCGAAAACCCCTTTACGTATGCGACGTATACGATTGTTGTGTAGCCTCACTTCTCTTAAAAATTCCAGCTTACGAAACATACCTATTTCCAAATCTTGAATCTCATTGTTATCCAATGAGAGGGAGCTCAGCTTTTGGCATTTATCCAAAAGTGTTACAGGCAGCAATGGTATAAAATTTGCTCTTAAATATAAATGGTCCAGATTTCCCAATGTTGTGAAAACGTTAGGATCGACATGAGCTATAGCGTTTGACTCTAAATAAATTACTTCAACATTGCTCGAGTTGGTGAAAGCATCAGCCGGTAATTCCAGAATATTATTTTCCGATAGGAATATTTCTCTCAAATGTGGCAAATTCGAGAAAACGCCGCTTATTGAATGTATATGATTATGACTTAGGTCCACGGTCTGCAAGCGTTTATTTTTCTCGAATATTTTCGCACTCAGTGTTATGATACGATTGTGTGACATATCCAGCGACATTAATTCGCGTAACGATTTAAATGCTTCAGCTTGAACGACTTCAATATGGTTAGCGTAGAAAGATAATGTTTTTAGTTGAGGGAAAGCACGAAAGCAATCATCGATAATTTCCGTAAATTGATTTGAACTCAAATCCAGAAAAGTCAACGACGGTAAACGCAGAGCGGCCACAGCTGTAGCATTATTCGTAGCCAGTGTTATATCGCCGTAAAATGTAGAAATTTTGTTGTTTGATAATCTGAGAATACGCAGATAATCGAGTTTCCGCAGCGACAGCAGGGGAAAAGTACGCAAACTATTCTCAGATAAATCAATTTCTTGCATCGATTCCTCTAAACCAGCGAAGCCATACTCCGGTATGCCTTGCAAGCGATTACCTTTCATATTCAATTTAGACAATCGTAAGCCGTAAAAGCTGTAGTCTTCAATTAATGAAATTTCGTTGTAATCAAAATCTAGACCATTAAGTTTCTGCATAGAGTTGAGGGCCCGCGACGGCAGCTGCAATAAATAATAAATATTAAGGAGATATGATTACAAAAACGGCGAATAAAATGAAATAAAACATATAAAAATAGTATAGCGGGCCACGACTCACCACTTCGCTTAATACAAATTATTCAAATAATGACTTTTCAAAACAGGGCGTTATATGGGAAGTGGTAGAAAAATGGTCCGATCTAAACGATTCTCAACAGCGTTCGATCTTCGATCGAAACACGTCCGTGTACTAAATTTCAAGAAAATATGTCGATAATTGCGTCCTGCTGCTTGAACACAAGAAAACAAGACAGATTGACCGACCGAAAAAACGATTCTGAGTCGATCGGAACAGTAAAAGATGGACTTATCTCAAGTCCTTCTGAGTATCGCATACAACTTAGTATAACCTTGTACCACAAATGCTATAGGGTATGAAAAATAATATATGCTCAAGCCCGTGAATCAACTGTTCTTGATTTGCTGACTCGCAGAAGATATTAGAAAATTAAAGCTATTAGGTAGATCGAACGAGACACTGTATAGCCCTAAGTTTCCAGTTTAAAAATTTTGAAGAGGCCTCTAGCAAACAAATATGTATATCAAATTTGTCTTTGCGGCACTTAATATTTACGCTGTGCTGTTTTAATCACAAACTGTACGCGCAGAGGTATTATAATTTCTCCTTTTTTACGACCTCCACATCATCGCCTTTACTAATCTTGTCATTGTTTTTATAATAATCGCCCTCCTACGATGAAACACAGTGCGAACACAGGATGTTGGACTGCTTGTATGACTCTCGAAGAACACTATGCAAATAAATAAAGCCAAACTTTGCAAAAAAATATTATCTATTTAGTTGCGGAACCTATCTTTCGTTATATCACGTATGCAACTGTGGCTCTTGCTTGTTAATCCCGCACTTCATGCAAGTAATTTTTAGAAGAATGCTTTCATTGGGTACATACCTCTTTTAATCCTACATTTTGCTTAATCCTTCTTTAAAATTTCATTTATTTATAATATAATTAATTTTGATCACCGTAGTCCGAAAAGGTGTCTGCTAATTTTGGAGAGTCTGCGGTAGCAAATAACAGCAACTTTATATGAGCAGTGTGTTCGTAGAAGTCAGGAATACTAATCGGTTCTCTTCTATATAAAAAAATCTAAAAATTTTGCACATGTATGCTGCAATCTCCGTATCGAGGATTCCTCGATAAATAATTATATCAATTCTGGACCTATCAGAAGAGCCGCAGTCAACGTATTGAAAATCCGGTATGTATCATATTTTTATTTTTTTTTTTGATTCCAACTCTTGCCATCAAACCTATCACAAAGTGCAATGAATCAAGAGTACAGCTACTTAAAGCTCATTATCCCTTTCGGCGGATCTTACCTGCTTCATAAAACTTACATATATTGTCCTTTATTATTTTATTGGATCAATGACCTATCTGTCCACGTGAATTGCTCGAGTGTAAAAATCATAACATAAATATCGGATTACTTACAGGTCTACTGGTAATAGGTTCTACGGATATGATAATCTCTCGATTATTGAGTATTTCAGCAAATATTCCAAGGACACCTAGAGCGAGCATATTGATTTAGAGGAGTCTTGATGTTTCTTTGTGTAGTACGTACACCCTTTTCTTTACATATACAATCTCCTACTATTTAGCTGCATCTCAACTAGAGATAACTTAAAATTAACTTCCATCATAATAGACGTATTAACAATTTGCTCGTTACGCTTGGCACATACTAAACTGCAATTGACACATGTCACCTTAACTAGCAAACGTGATCGTTGAAATATGTTTACTTTAAACAGTTTTAGTCTGTGAAAGCAGCAGACTCATCATCATTTTCATTTAGTTGGGTTTGAAAATAACGCGTCACCCCTTGTCCTTTATCTAAATCAACTCGAGGACATTAGCTTTTATGATAAATTTTTTACTACAATTTATTACTTTTACAGCAAGCAGTTCAAAGCTTTAAAAATTTCATATACGCAGAGAGAGCTCTTCCACGTTCATTATGGTTATTACCTTGAACATATATGTACATATAAACGAGGACTGCAGTGCAGCTACCATCGTTACGTTTAATAGCTTTATTAAATTTACTTTTCAATTTCTTTACTTTACGTTTACTATTAGAGGACGGTGGTGTACTATCTTTTTCATACTATATTCGAAATTGATAAAGTAATCGAGAATCGTGTCCGGTCATAATGATTTTTCGGAATGTTCGTCTCTCCTATGATTCGATTCGTCATTCTTTTGCCTGGCCACTTAGCAGATGTAAAAAAAGCGAAAACCTACTGAATATGCTCTTAATTAATCTGTTCCGATCAATGAAGAAAGCAAACGCAATTTGTGAAGAAAAAAAAAAGTTTCCAAGTTTTCAAGTTGTGGAAGACAAAGATAACCGATTCAATGCGAATAGATGCGACCGCAGCCTAAATGGGAATTTCACAATTCGAGCTATCACTATTTTTCTTTTTTTAAATCTTTATCATCGTAGCGGACAGTTTTTTTTCTTTTTTTCAAGTGATTTCGATTGACTTTGAGAAACCCACTTGTGACCAAAGGAATTGTAATCGATTTTCAACCATCTACTCTTAGCGGAGAGTGCTCAAGATTCGCTTATAAGGCTTATATGGCTTCCTTATTCAAATTCTTTGTTTTCCATTTCATTTCATTTCATTTTCATGTTTACGAAAAAATTTGTATTTTCTTTTTATTGGCAGATTGCCTTCTACAGGCAAAACTAATAAAGTGCATGCTTGCATTGTTTACATGAACTCACAACTCAACGGTGAGCAGCAGCAAACATTTCAACTACGTAACAGTTATTTTCATTGGAAAATTTTTAAAGCTGAATACCTTCAGAGTTTCTCAACGCTTTCGATCACTCAAAATCACTAACGTAATTAACTGAAATTATATAAACTCTGTAATTATTATTGCATCATGAAATTGACTTTCAGTCTCGGTCGGTACTTCTATCAGCATAAACTCTTCCTATAACATTTTTCAATGTAATAATTTTTAGGTACACTTAAGCCTGTTTTTGTGCGGTCTTTTGTTTTTGTAGCGTTTATGCGGTCTCTATTCGCCGCATAAAAAAAGGTTTTTAATTGTGTTGCGAAAACTATTTTTTCAATCTACACTCAAGTATGTGTGACTGTATGTTTTTAATTTTAAAACTTTGTCTTTCGTTGATGATAGCACAACCTCGATAATAGGTGATATAAAAGGTTTTCGCGGTTTTTTGCCACCAGATGGTGTTGATGGCCACATATCGGGCAACACTCACCTGTTTGTTTCAAACGAACATGTACTTGAAACGTGATATTTCAGCTTACATTTTTTGTGAAGATAGTTTTCTCGTGTAAAAAGTTATACTGATTTGAAAATGTGTAAAATATCTGAAGAATCACGCTGTGTGATGCTTCTTTACTATAGAAAAATTAAAAACGGTGCAAAAACATACCAAAACTTTTTTAAAATTGTACGGTGAGAACGTTGTGAATGAATGAAGGACCGACTAGTGGTTTGCTCGATTACGTTCGGGAAGTTTCAATGTCAAAGATGAACCGCGCTCTGGTCGGTTAATCGCTGATAAAGTCGATCAAATCTCGCAACTGGTGTAGCAAGATAGACATGAAAGCTGTCAGGATATTGCGGAAGCATTGACCACATGGCAGCTAGGAGTCATTTGAAAACAGCAGGCTACGAAAGAAGCTCAAGAGAAGACCCAAAACGCGCGTATCAGTCTATCCTATTATTCAACTAAATATCATTTATTTAATAAACTGTTATCGGAAAATAAGGCGATAATAGTACAGGTTTCTGTAGTGGGATTCCTAAACCAAACCTAATATCAATTTATCGGACTATTACTAATATCTAAGCGCATTCTATCCAAGTAACTGTAAAAGCCATAACGACAATCTTTCCGCTCGTCGATAAAAAGTGTCCACATAATCGTCACACGCGTATCAATGTCATTATTGAACGTTATACGAAATTGTTATTGTCACTATTCGTACGGTATCAAAAGCAATTTTGATAGACAAGTTAAGGCTTTGTTGACGACAATCGATTTTGAGTAGTTACGTTTATGAGAAACTACGCTAATCGCACACAAACTTCTCAGTTGGTCTTCGCTCACATGTTACTTTGTACAAGATGTGGTCTATTAATACCCTGTGGCATTTATGTTTCGTAATAATGATGATGATGATGAGTTTAATGTTTAAATCCTTACAGACATTAGATATTATTTATTGCAAGCGAGTAATATTCTGAGTGCATTAAAGGGAGAGCAGAATGAATTTATAAATTCGTCACCATTTTCTAAAAGCGTTTGTACAATTTATTTAATTCTTAACTGTTGGCGTGCACTATAACTATTTTTGGAAAATCCTGATTATCCTGAATGTTTCCGATTCAGATTTCATTGTTGATTGCTTCTTATAATAGCATTCACTGCCAAGTGGAAGGATATATAATACGTTGCAAACGTATATCGAAATGGCAATAAACTATACATGCTCCTGCGAACAACTGCTACTTCCGTTGCCGTAAAAATTAAGATGACATACAGATGTAAGGTGACGGTTGACAAATCCATATGATTTCTAAGTAGTGCTAACCTTCAAACGAAGTGTGCCAAAATTCCAAGGCAATCCAATCATTAATTTATAAGCTAAAATTGTTTTAGTGACGCTACGTTCTAAAAAGGCAAGAGCAGCGTATATGGTGTCGTTAATAATTGCGATGTCTGCATGGCACCTTATGAAATTATTAGGTAATGTGTTACGTTCACAATTCAAGGCCATCAACAGATAACTTTCAAAATGAAAATTGAAATATGGATGCAACGGATTTCGTGCAACATTTGATTTAATACGAATAGTAACTTGATGAATAGCTAACGAAACACTCTGAAATTCGTCCCTGCGATCGCTCTAATTGGATCGAATAATATTAAGAAGATAATTATTGAGTTTTAATACGATTTCACCCACAGGGACGAGCAACATTCGTTAACTTACCAGCCAATCTCCAGCTTTCTTACTTATTTTCTTATGTACCATTTTTATCGCAAAATGATGAAGTTGTATGAAATATTTCACTTCGTCTACAATGTATTCTAATATAGGCCGCAAATGGTATGTATACGTAAGTTTGCCTTACTTGATGTGTCAGTAGGCACCATGTTCAAATTATCGGAAGAATCCTTATGTGCTCAACTTTCAGTAGCAATTAAAGACATACATACTATCTATACAAAGGGCTCAAGAGTTCAACACACTAAAAATCGGAATAGGTTAGGCAACGCAAAATTCGTCCTCATATTGCGGCCGTCGTGAGGCACCTAACCTTATAGACCTTCTCTAAGTATAGTGCTATCGCTATTCCCAGCGTTCAGATGTTTTTCAACTAATTAACTTCAAGGGGATAATCACGTATCTGAAAGCAAGCTTTCGTACGCGACCAACCCGATAATTGATAAACGTTTTTGCCCCCATTGCGTAAGACTTTCATGTCAATTTTGTTGCTATTATTCGTATGTAAGTGAAAGAACAGCAAAACGAGGGAAATATGTGTTTATGTTGAATTGTGGCTGCCAAAATTCGAAAAATAACAGCTGGCTCTCAGATAAATAAACAAACGAATGAACTATTAATGGACGGATATTGTTATTGTTTTTTATTTTTATATGTATATTACTTACACACTCAATATATGCACATATTTATTTCAATTAGGAAATACATTAATTAATGAAGTAGAAATTATAAAAACTATATAGTGAAAGTGTTGTCGCTACATCATCTTTTATTTGTTCTCCCAACCATCATCCCAAAAATCGAAGTAAAAAGACTTTTCCCAAAATTGATTATTAATCACTTTTGACAATCAACGGTATGGAAAAGCTAGCTTCTACTTCACACGCTCCCATAATATGGTTTCTCACTTTAATCAAAAAAATAGGCTTTTTTGCACAAATCTATTTATTTTGGGAGATATGGACTTCAATTACGTTCTAACATAGAGACCCCAGGCGATTATTTCGAAAGGTCACTTGCAAATTTATTGTACTATCGGAGACAATAATTAAGGTTAAAATTAATTTATTTTCATTTATTCTGAATTACAGTCAAAATCAAAAGGCTTTGAAGATGGTCCAGCTATCTCCAGGTCAATCCCATCATATGTTGGTAAATTCTTATTACCATCATCATCACTCCCTTTGGCGGGTAATTTGGCCCCATGCACTCGTTTGATATGACGTCTCAAGTAACAGTGAGAACTAAGCCGTTTGTGGCATATCGCACATTTGCATTCTTTATGCAAATACTAGAAACAAACGTTGTGGACGATATTGAGACTTAGATATTACGTCAGTTTTGATATTAGATTCAAGGCAACAAGGAATGAACAAATCTTAATGAAAATCCTAAAGGAACAAAATTCCGGTTTTTACAAATTTTGTTTCGCGGCTAACTTAGACTTTTTGACTCGATAAATTTCCCTTTCGTTCAAAAGTGGTGATTTTAATGTCAGTGAGAACGGATGGACTGGGGGACCAACAGAAATTCGAAGACAATCAATTGCAAGCCTTATTGGACGAAACCCCAGCTCAAGCTCTCATTGAATTTTCGAACAACCTAGCAGTTGATGAATCAACAATTTCTGGACGTTTAACTGCAATGGCGTCAAAAGGGGGGGGGGCAACGGCTTACCATACGAATTGATTGAAAATGCCATTTCGAACTGGTTTCATTGGTCGCCATGCAGAAAATAGAACAATTTTCTATGACATATTGTCACTGGCGACGAAAAGTGGGTTTTTCACGGCAATCCCAAGCGCAAAGAGTCGTGCGTTAGTCCTGGAAAGCTATCCACATCGACACAGAAGCAGAATATTTATGGCCATAAATTTTTGCTACCCATATTGGAGCTGCTAAAACCGAAACTATTGCTGCAGATGGCTACCGACGTAATTTGGACATATTGAACGATGTATTATTGCAGAAAACATCAGCAAGAGTCTCAAAGTCTTTCCTTTACATGACAGCGCTTAGCCACACGTTGCAGGTGCTCTCAAGGATACAATATTGCAGCTCGAATGGAAAATTCTGCCACACGCAGTATACTCATCAAATATAGTGCCTTCTCATTACCACTTATTCAGATCGATGCGGCATGGTTTGGCTGGCACGCGGTTTCGAAATGCTGAAGAAGTGTGAAAATGGGTCGACAATCGTTGCCACGGTTGCGCCATTTCTCCAGAAAGATGGTAACAATAAAAGGCCAGTATATGACTTTCGAAGTACGTTCAGCTGGTTTCGAATATGATTACATCTGATTGACAACACCGATGATTAGAATGACAGAAAGTGGAAAAGTATCGGTTTCGTTTTCTTTCTTCTTCGTTTCGAAATTTATTATTATTATTATTATTATATAAATTTAGCCAGAGAATAAATTCTAAGACTAAAGTCTTAAAGCACTAGCATCTAAGGCTTTCGGCTTTTATTTATTTATTTATTTTTTTTTTTATTAATATTATTATTATTTTTATTATTAAAAACTCTACCGCACTTGAGGTTTGAACCCACGACCATTGAATTGCTAGTCGAGACTCTTGCCTACTCGGCCACTCGTTTCGAAATTTGAAACGAGTAACTCATGCTGGCAATATATGAAATTTAAAATCGTCTAACATCCGGGAATTAAATTAAAACATAAGGAGCCGCGGATGCTAACAGTATATCCGGAATAGAATGAACCAGACAGGCTAGGCAGGCACTTTCCAAAATTCATTACTTCGTAATACTTGTGCAACGAGCGGCAGACACCTTTGGTACAAAAACGTTAAAGAGCTAAAGTAATTAAAATGTACAAGTCTGCCTGATAATGAAATATAAAAGAAGTACAAAATATAAACGAAAAAGACCGCGTGGATATAAGCCCGTTCGTCCCGGAAGTCCGTCAAAAATATTAATACTGAAAAAACCACATCGTCGACGAGTGAATTAATAAATAAGCTGACATTTCGTTGTTATAATGTTGCTTGGAAGTTTACGATCGTTTACGCATCGGACAAGTATTCAAATACACGTGAGTAAAGTAAAATGCACCTCTGGGGCTGACGAACTAAGCCCGGTATAAAAAGCGAACATGTACTCACACAATTAGGCAGACAGAACCGGGCCGTCACGAATTGTTTTATTTACTTGCTGATCCGCATTGTTGATGAAATATGAATCGATTTTTATGTATCTGATATAGTTGTCAAGATTAATGGAAAACAATTTCGCTAATATTTTATTAAAGATACTCCTTGTAAAGAGCAGTTATACGAAATGCGTGATGATGGGCATTTTTAATGATTTAATTATATGTAAATTTGATCAGTTAAGAGAACTGTCCAGCATGCATGTATATATTAATAAAGTTATTGCAAAATGTTATAAAGGGGATAAAAACCGCTCTAATGATGTTGAATATAAAATGCAAAACTAACTTTAAAAAAAAGTCTGCTTTTGAGCAAAGACAAACTAGCATCGCAATATATTTAAATTTTAATTTCATATAGCAACTCTACTACCGGTGAAATGAAAGGAGAGGGGCATCGGCGTCCTTAGCTTAGACATGATTACAGAAGTTGTTACAAAAGAAGAAGAAGAAGGAGAAAAAAAAAAAAACAAACAAACGCATAATGTGAACAAACATGCAAAAACTTCACAAATTGTAATTCATTTTGTTACCAACACTTAAATATTCTAATTCGTAGTGTATACAAAAACCAAATTTACGTGTAGGATTTTCATGAGGGTGTATATGCTTACTAATAAAATATATGCATATATATATGCGTGTATATATGCAGATTCTTTTTTTGAATGACATACACGTAAATTGTCGGACAGAAGAGTAAAAGATAACATGATAGCTGTATGCAGATACGAACTGAAGTTCTTCTGTTGGGCAAATCTTGGACATCCATCACTTAGGGGGCTCTTATTGAATTCATATACACACGATGCCCTATATGTTACATATATTTCGTGTCAGTTATGTGGAAGCATACAAAGTGTTAAAAAACTATTCATGCGCTTATGCAATCTAGAGAGGTAGGATTCATGCACGTTCGGCTATAATGCGGGTTTTTGAAAGTTTTTTCTTCTAGGACGTAATTAGTCCATTCTGGCTTGATGGTGTAATTCACACATAATCGTTAATAAGTGAACTAGTTATTCGAACATGCGGAGGATGAGCTTGGAAGCGCTTGATTTAATTGCAATTTTCTAGCTACGTTAGGTATACTTATCAGTATCCTATAAATCCTATGATCCTGTGCATCGTAATCCTAATCCTATCCTAATTATAAATTAATGAAAGACACAGATTTATTATCATTAATTTACCCAGAGAAATAAATTCTAAGTCCAAAGTCTCCAAGCTATCCACTATATTGAAAACTCCGCCGCACCATTAAGTTGTTAATTAAGATCTTTTACCTACTCGGCCACTCAGACGGATATTAACGCATTAGCTCGATATATTTTCAGCACTAAGCATTTTTAAAAGCGAATTTATGCGACGTCAAAGCCATCACAACAAAACCATCTACAACAAGGAAATATTCAGAAATGGATCAGCCAGGCTAGTATTTTTATGGCAAAAATAATCGCATATTTAGATGGCATTTGTACATAATATACTATGCATATGTATGCATGCATTTAAAAATTTTTAAATTTCATACATTTTCCGACTCGACTCTCATTTACTCAGAATTTTATTTATTACGTTAGCTTTTACGCTGTATCGTTCTAAAATTTAATTTATATTAAAGCCGTAAAAAGTCCGGAACATATATATTTACGTATATAATTTTAAGGTATACAAAATCCAAGATTAATGCAAACTCTTGTCTGCTGAATGCATGTTTATATGAAAACAAGTGAAAAATGTTTTTAAAAAGTAGACATTTTATGTTACGCCCGTAGAATTCATGTTATACGAATTTATATTTAATAAGAAATGCAAACGGCCGCTGCCCGCATGATAACATTCATTCATTAACACACATACGTTCGCGGTTTACGTAGATTTATTTTCTTTTACACAACCGCATGTTTACACAGCACGTTTATAGATTTCAATATGCAATCAAGGCTTTTTTCTCTCTCTTCTTGTTTCACTATAGACGGACTATTGCTTTACGTATGCATACATACGATTTTCTTATCCCTATATAAGCATATATATATATATATATATATACATGTAATAACATATAAATAAATATATATATGTATGCATGTCCCCTTTTTATCATACAGCTGCCCATTTGTATATAGTGTAGGTCATATGTACATATGTATATATGTATAGATATTATATACGTACCTGTGTTAATTTACCATTAACTATACTCAGCGATTCAAGAGACGCACGTACATTCTTGAGACTATTATCCTTTAGAGTTTCCAAATGCGAATGTGAAAATTGTAAATGTCTTATATTAACACCCGGCTGAAAGACATCCTGTGAAAGCGACGTGACCGAACGATCAAAGTCGTATATTGATAGCGAATGTATTGGCGATGATATGCGCTCCAGTGTGGAACGTAATGATATTGCCGTAGTGCCAGGGCATTCCAAAAATAATCCTGTAAATGATATATATATATATATATATATATATGAAAAAAGAATTAAGTGGAAACAATATAAGGGGATATTAAGGTAACTACCCATGAATTTGAATAATGAGATTTTAAGGAATTTACGACATGAGTGCTTACTACAATCTTTGCAAACGCTATCCGTTTTAAATTCACGAAAATTTCAATTTTTCTCATAAAGCAATTTTTTTACTTAAGTTATACGATTAAAGGAACGATCAAAAAAACAGAAAAAAGAAAACTCCGCATAAATAAGGCAAACTATTAACGGTTATTACGCTTGCCTTTTTACACTTGAATGTCATTTGAGTCCGCTGTTATGAGATTTGCTTCACATTTTCTACGAATTCCAACAATTCTAACAATATCTATATCAGTTCTAATATTGATTTCGCCCGATAACTGATCAAAACATAGAGGTTTCATATAATCTTAAACTATCCGTTATTGACATTCCTGGAGGTGAGTGTTAGTAAGTAGTAAAAGATGTGATTGATTATTATGATTACGTTGTAACCGAATGTCTTTCGTACAATACCTCGTGGTGTTCGCCGAGACGTACCGCGTTAACTCTTTTGAAGTATTGCTCCATAGAGCCACAAATGATTGGTTGTAACGGCAACTGTAGGTACGGTCTCAATGAAAGGAGAGATTAATCGAAAATCATCGGACGATATAACATGATACCGATTTGGTCACCGTAACCGAGAATCGCCCTGCATTGATGCAATATTATGTCAAGTGGATAATCGTTCAAATAAACTAAAGAATAAACTAATTATTATTATTATTATTATTATTATTATTACTATGGCTTACAAGACTTTGTGCGCGACATGGAACGATTTATAGTGTGTATTACCCCTTTAATTCGATATTATGCGACGGCACTGAAGTGACTGGACAAAAATGTTACTATCACCAGTATTACGCTAAAAATTAAGTTTCGTTAAACAACGCGTTTACTAACACAATTGACATGTCTCACACCCCATCATAGAGCGGATGTCGTCGATTTTTCGAGATGAAATTCCCGCTAGGAATGCTGTGAAAGTAAAATTTCATTGAAATTATTGCTTCGGAATTGTAAAAACAGGATGAGCGTCATCGGTCTTCAATGTTATGCTTGCATCAAGTAAGCGAACTCGAACTATTGAAGAATGATTCGCGCGATAAGTTTTGTTTTGGTACAGTTTGCTTTGTCGTAACTTTTTATTCTATAATTTTTAAACAAACTTTTTAACTCTTCTTCGAAAGCTTCTAACAAAGTTGTAGGTGTCTAATAAGTCCAAGTCCGCACATATTGTTTAAGCTTGTCGGTATGAAGGAAACATTTAACCTTCAGATTGGGGAGAATATGTTCATTGGCATTCTCACCAGGATACAAAAGACTTACGTAATGCGTCATCTAGCAAATGTTTACACGCGCTATCGTATCTATAGAAAACTAGATTTAAGATGTCTTCAAATGTGGACATGTTTACATCTCTGACTCTTGATTACATTGTATTCAGAATATGAAAAGGAATCGAGTTTCGTTATTAAAGTTTTCATGTCGCACACGAATCAAGGGAGCAATATATGTGACGGTCGTTGGGATAATAAGATATCATTAATATTTGGTTTGTTGCTTTAATTTATATATGTGTACTCACCGTCTTCAAATTTATAACATGGACAGGCTGAACTTTCATCAAAACTGGGACATTCGATGATGCTATTGCCATTAAAACCAGTAGCAGTTTGGGGATTGAACATATTTGTAATGCTTGAACTCCCGCTGACACCGAACATTTTTAGACCAGTGTCATCAACACCACCTGTGGCCGCACTGCTTTTCCCGCTGGTAAGGGAACGTGGGAAACGCAAAAAAAAATTCCCATCAGCTTGATACCTAATAAGGGATGGAGTAAAATCAAAAGTTTCATTTGACATCACAAAGTCGGTTGATTTCACAATAGAAGCAACCGAGGTATTCTCCACTAATGCGTACGACAGAGATGATGATGATGTTGTCGTTGTTGTTGATAACACTTGCGCTAGTTTGGTCTTATCATTATCATCATCCGCATTACGTTCATCATCAACATATGTGTAGGAATTAATGTTATGCCTAGACGTTGAGTTATTGCGATTGTTTTTGGTGCTCTTACTGGTGTGGGTGGTGGCGATGGTGCTGGTGGTGGCGTTGGTGGTGTATGTCGAGTTTGAGAAGAATGTAGTAACTTGGTTTGTTGTTGCTATTGCTTTTGCATTAGCATTAAATGGTATTGTTATTGTTCTTCTTGTTGCTGTTTTAGTTGTAGTTGCCAGGAAATTTGTAATGTTGTTTGATAGAAATGCTTCTGTTTCTGGGTTCATTGACACCAGCTGCCGGCTATGCTGCTGCTGCTGCTGTTGCGCATGCTGTTGTTGCTGTTGCTGCGGCTGTGCTGCACTAAATTCGGGTAGTGAAATGACTCTGATGACAGTCACCAAGCATGTGAGTAGCTGTATAAATTGTTTTGCTTTATGTTTTTGTAAATGACTACATTGTTGATGTCTTTGATGTTGTTGCTTTTGTTCTTGTTGCTGTAAAACATTGGTGCAATTTGGATGATTTGAAAACATGTGGTTGGTTTGATGATGATGCCTGATGTCTGTGACAATGATGTTTTTGATCCGAGTCTTACCATAACTACAGTCGCTGCTAATGCAGCCACTAGCATCGTTGTTGCTGCCGCCGTTGTTGGTATTCTTTAATATTTTGGGACTTGGATTTGTTAATAAGCACGTCCGTGTCGAATTTGACAGAATACCCCCTGTCGCTACGATGACTTTATGTACTGACGAGTTTCCCAAGTTTGCAGAGTCATTCAAAGTTGATTGCAAACTTACTGGCAGCAATGATGAGGGTGATGATGATCTTCCGTTTGTAGGCGTAACTTTTGTTACCGTTGCTATCGTTGTAGTAGCTTCTACTTGGGTTGCTGCTTTCTCTATTGGCATTATAGTTTCAGTAGCTGTTGTGGTGGATGAAGTTTCCCGGTTGCATATCATGTTGTTGGCATTTTTCTTTGCTATTTCACTTTGTTAGATAAAAATTTGAAAAATAAAACAAAAGTCGCTTATTTGCCTGTATCGGTCAAATTCGGGATTGCGCTGTATGCTTCAATGTTTTGAAAAATCCTTACGACTATTCTATATATATATATATATATATATTTATTTATTTTAATAAAATCTTCGTCCTTTAGTTTTCCTTCCAATGTATATACATAATGATAGGATGCTTCGTTGCGATCAAGATAGCGAATAGTGTTGATGCGTTCAGAATTTAAAAACTGAAAAAAAGTAAAACATAATTAATTTATGTATATTTTTCAAAGACGAAAGCTAAAGAAAGGAACATATATTTATATTCCTTGAACAATTTCAGATAGAAAGCACAATTAAAAAAAATAAATATAAATAATTTTAGTAAATTCTTATATTAAGAATTATTTACTACCAGCTTAAGTGCCTCCTGTTCTTATCTCATCAATGTCGAAATGAAAATCACTTTTAAGAATTGCTAGTAAATTGTATTTATGAACACATAACCACCACTATTAAAATCTTTGACGCCCCATACCTTTATTCATTGTCATAAAAGAGTGAATGAGATAAAATTTAACCTTTTACTTCACTAAAGATTAATTTAGATTAATTTTTCTGAAGTCTCTGAGGCTCGAAGATAAAGGTGAGCATAAAAGTATATGTATATATATACTATATGTATAAAACTATATATATATAACTATATATATTCGTGAGAAATCACACTTTATGTTATGTAATTGGTAAAAGAATGAACTTTGAAAACGGAGGAGGTCAAAATAATGAGCATCTCTTCATCTTTTATTATAACAAAGACAATGGCAAAGATAAGTAAAGAGAAAAGGTAATCATTGCATAAGGACATGTGTATGCTTGAAAGTTTTGGGCTCAACCTTTTTGACTTATTCAACTGTCAGAAATTTAACATCGTCGAGAATGTTTTGTATTATATGAATGCTCGAAAAATATGGAATCTCTTATCAGTTACTACTAGGGCTACTGTTAATCTGAATAGGTCTGCAAAGGAAATTAAGACTTGCTTCAGTATAATAATTTTGAACTAAGTGTTGTCTTAATCTCTAAAATTGTTCAATGTTCTGTTCATATCAATTCTCAACGTGTGTGGATCACTCTTTACATACTCAGCATAATAATGAAGAAAACTGTAATTTCTCACTAAAAATTTGTTTGTTGTCCGCCAAAATATTCTTCTTTATTTGTGATAAATTCGATACGTTTTGCGAAAGTTTGAATTATTTGGCATAGAGTTTTTTCAATTCCACTTGAGATATATCCAAAACATGGGTTTTCGAGCACATCAACGGGTTCTTGTGCGATAAAAACTGTTGTTCACATAGTTTATCCTTGACTTTCGACTACAAAAAGAAATCTATAGGTTATAATAAGGCATGGACCTGGCTGATTATATCTCTTTTCGTAGAAAAGACTTGCAAATTTTTACCTTATGTCTATCACAGCTTATATGTAACGACCGAAAACCCCCGAAAGCAGAGGTGTCCTTAATTTATGTTGCGCGTACTTTGACCGATTTCCCTCGATTTCAACACTAACTTTCGGGCAGAAACCTACAGTGTCTTCGCCAAATTTGAAGGTGACGGTTCCATTTTTGCGATTATTATTGTAAATTGCGTACCCCAGACTTTGCAGGGACATTGCAGTTCTGCATAATATTTGGTTAGGTTCATGGCTCGTAAAGCAATTAATGTATAGGATACTGCAGTTATGGTTCTGAAATGCTACGCACAATCATTCAACCCATGTTTGTATCAAATTTTTGGTCGATTGCGTCTTTCTTGTCCAGGATACGGGACTGACTGTGAGGATTATCATGGTGGGAAAGAAAAAGCAATTTTATCATCATGCCTAACTGTGAATGTGTAAATATTTTTCTGTTAATGTTATTTGATAATTGAGAACACAGCAAAAACAAATGAATAGACTGTAGTAGGCTTCAGCCCTTTTCAAATCGAAAAACTTGTCATCCTTGAGCCAAAACACACCAGTGTAACAAAGTCCATCGAAATATGTCGAAAAGTTCTGCCTGTAGGTTGAACACAAGAAAATAAGACAGACAGACAGATGATTTCAAATCGATTTAGAAAGTGATTCGGAACCGATTGATACAATAAAAGATGGGTCTCAAACTGTTTTAGATATTACACACATCTGCACAAACTTAATAAACCCTTGTACCATAACATAAGTGGAGAAGGTTATGAAAAGTGTTGGCTGAAAATGCAACATGAAATAATCAAAAGATTGAAGTTCAAAGTTCAAATGATACTCAAAGGCTTAATGTAAACGAATTATGATTAAGAAATTCCAGGGAATAGAATGGAGGAAATCGAAATTTGTAACCTTCTGTTTTTCATGATGTGTGAGTCATGATCGTAAATCTCCTAACATTTTTGCTTCAAGAAAGTTCTTTCAGGTTATCTTTTGCGGTGGGCGTGCCCTTTGAGCGATATGTCTAATTTTGAATACCAATCTGTCTACATTGACAGATTGTCAAAACACACACACAATTACACCGCACAGACATGGCTCTGTCGGTTGGAAATTTGACACTGAATTTGAAAAACATATACACTTTATGACATCTGCGAAGTTTCCTTTCGGTTATTACGAACATTGTAACTAAATGAGTATACGTCCATCCTTTGGGTAGTGAGTATGAAAATAGCGAAATTAATGTAATGAATATATTCAATTAAGCGAAAGTGTTTCATTTGTTAAGTCACTTCATGAAAATTATTTACAAATGAAACATAAATTGTTATCAAAACCTATTAATTTACGCTTTATGAGGAAATTCGCGAAAGGGTGGTTTCTACCACTCGTATCTATATTACGAATATTGGTGCGTTTGCAAAAAACGCAATGGCTTGCCAAACTCAATTTGATACATTATGCGGGAAAACTTGGATTTAAGATAAGAATTTTATGAAAAATTACGCATAAGAAGATCATTGTTTACATATATAAGAATCAGGTGATACGTTAATAAATTGAACAATTGGTTCCCGACAATATCCTCCTATTCGATCTGGGCAGTAATCTATCTTATTAATTTTTTTTTTCTTTAAGATGATAATGGAGTAACGAACACTGCATTAGAATAGAAGAAAGTAACATCTGTACGTCGTCCTACGGATATTTTCATGATATTATTTATAAACGAAAAAACAAACAAAAAAAAAAAACGTTTAATTTTCTCAGCCAAGAGAGATGGGCGTTTAGATGACATTGCCTCTTTACTACGTTTCATGAATGGGATCAAAATATCGACGCAATAATGAGTTTCAGTTGAGCCGATTTCTTGTGTTCTTCGTAAGTAACAATTTTTCGAAATCGTGACAATTCGGAAGTGAATATTGAAATATTTAGGTCGCGCAGGCAATGTCCGTCTCGTCGTTCAGTTAAAGAGGGAAACTCTTGTAGAAGAAAATACGAGTTATTTTTATTTATAAGCATATGCCTAGGTTTTTATTTTTTATTTTTATTTTTTAATCATATAATTTTTTTTTCTTTTTTAATAATAATAACACAAACCAGGAATTTCCTGTTTACCATTTACTGTCAGTCGTGTAAAAACATCATGTTAGACAACTTGTCATTTGGTGTTAAATTTATGTGCATATGATGGCAGCTAACCAACACATTCATGTCATTGTTGGTAAAGGCAAAATAAAAAAAATAAAAAATTTAAATAAAAAAAAACTACTACTCTAGCAAAATTACATCTTTTATAATAAATATGTTCACGAGTAAGAGTGTTTCCATACGTATATATATATATATATATAATATATATATAGTGGAAGTCTTTGTTTTGCACACGTTGTGCCAGTTAACATGGCTTAAAACAAATTTATGTATGCATGTGATGACACTTTATACACACTTTAAAATTATAATGAGAATTTTATGAAAGTTGGCCAACATAATACCGCAACAACAATAACAACAATAATAATAATAATAATAACAATAACAACAATTACAAAAACAATAATAGCAACAACAAAGAAAATATGTGCCTTTTTTTTTGTTTTTAAAGTACGTTACGCTTTGTTTCCACGGACTTTTTCGTATTGAAAATGTTGTGTTTTTAAATTTTAATATTTTTTATGCAATTATCACCGAACGATATCAGTACTTTGATATCGTTACTCATTTTCCAAGATATCCAAAACAGACGAATAAATCCACTTCACATACAGGGTACAAGTGCATGATCAGGTTAAGATTTCAAGTGGATTTTGCAATTGTCAGACGCGTCGATTGCGGGCCTTCTGGAGGGTTCACAAAATCGTTCTGAAGGTCGAAACTGAACGCATAGGACTCGTTATAAATGAATGAAATGGTTAACGCTACGAAACTAGGCTACTTTACCTCACTTGTCATCCTTACGGTATGAAGTGTTCTGCAACGGATATCCACTGGTGTGAAAGCCAATTTTTCGCTGAGATTTTCATTATTTTATATATACAAAATTGTGAAGTGCCTAATATTCGTTTTGAAACAAATATAATTTTTTTTTTGTTTTTTCATCTTTTCACCCTTTTGCTAATAAATGTGTTTCTGTTATTACATCGTTGAAATACATTATTAAACAGAGCGAATTATTTGTAAAACAATAACAACATGCACACACTTGTTTATATACCTCGAAGCGCGTGTATGATGTACAAAGTTTACTTGTTTCAAGTTACATTGAGTAGTATATGATGATGGAAGTCTCTTCAAAACGATAATAACTCATAGTTGAATATGCTACGAAACTTGACAAGTAAGAACATTATTTTCGTGTACGACCGAATCTTTTATAATCAAAAGATGACACGTCTATGCCCTATAATATGGGATGAGAATGGCCGATTGCACTCAGGATAACGTGATCAATAATTTATTCTTTTTTTCGCTTTTGCTTTTGACAGCAAAGGGACTCTACACATTCCGATCGGTTTAATTCATTTTCAATATCTATCTGATTTCGAGGAGTTGCAATTTTAATATTTGTCACAGGCAGACACACAGACGGCCGGGCGGACATACCCGGAATTCTAATCCAGAATTCGAAACGTATCAAGAATATATATATAGTTTACAACGTCTATGGCGGTTTCTCCTACGTAGTGTAAGTATTTTGACAAAATAAATGTATCCACCAATCCTCGTTAGCAGATGTAAGAACAAGGTAAGTAGCAGCAAAAAGGCAAAGAAAAGAAGATGAAAATTGATAAATAAATTAATGCCCTTGGCAGTCTGCGGTATATTCACAATTAAGCAACGAGTTTGTCATATTCATCTAAGGGTGCCCTTAATCGCTTGTACAATTACCCAAGAGTTGACTGAAAAGTTTTAGACCTAAGTAAGAAACCAGACATTCCTTCGTTATATTTAATTTTTCTTTCTATATATGGCCTCCTGGTAAATCTATACATTTCTTCCCGCGATGCGCTCATATCTTTAAGGATTAAGAAATCCTAAGTGCAACCAAAGCTAACGTATAAAGGTTTTATGGTTTCTATTGCCATGAAGTTTTTCTTTGGAAGGCTGTCGAGGGACGACTAAAGGCAAATCACGCTTAATAGGTTCTTGTAACAATATACTTATGTATGTCTTGCTATAGTCTAATATCGTCCCATCAGCTGGAATTGTGCTGCGGCCTTCACAAGGCTTTCGTGAAGAATTATGAGAATGGCGTTATTTATAATGACTGCAGTAAGGCTTTCGAAAAAATATATCATAAATTATTACTTCAGAAACTTGATCTTCTTGGATTTCCCCCATCACTGCTTAAGTGGATGTCATCTTATTTGCTCGTCTTTAAAGCCTACTTCTCGACTAATGTCTAGGCAGACATTTAGGCTCTATTTTAATAAATTTAAGGACTTCCCTGTGATTATTTCGTATGCTAAAATGTTAGGTTGTGTTTATCTTTTAACCTACGAGTAATTTCACAGCTGCTGCAGTGCAATATAAATCGTAGGCTCTTATGGTGTAAAGTGAACTTTGTTCACCTTAACACATTAATAATGTTAAAGTGGAAGAAGTCTTTTCTGATTTAACTATCATTTTTGGTAACAAACTTCGCTTCAATCTACATGAAGAATTTACGGGCAACAAAGCGAAAAGGAATTCCATCACTCTTTACAAAAGGGTAACAAAAAGATTATCTACGATTCAAGTCGGGCTTCAATAGTTTTGTCGCCTCTTTATCCAGGTCCACACAATTAAGTCAATCCAAAAACAGTTTTTACTATTTGCGCTACGGAATCTGGGCTGGAATCCCAAGGTGCCACTTGGCACTTTATGAACACACACTCAGTCACACTTAATCGATTTACCTTCGCTAGAAAAGCGCAGATTCCGATCTGTTGTTTGCCTTCGTGTATGATCCGCTAAACGGAAGAATAAACTCTCTGGTCTTATTAAATGAAATTGATTTTAATGTATCCCCGCCGCGTAACTCACAATTTCATTTAATTAAACTTAATCAATGTAGACTCAATTCTGAGCTTTTTAACTCTCTTCGGGCTCCTTGTGACAATTTTAGTAATGTTTATCCTTCACGTTCTCTATCCTGAGAGAATCTGAGAATACAATCAAAGCAATGCCTGCTCCCACATCTTTAACTTTCAAATAGAAGAGAGCTAAACCTTGCTGGTTACAGGTGAATTCCTTGTTGAAAGCATGGCAATTTATAACCTTTCTCCTATGTACGTACGTGCGTACGTACGTATGTACGTAAGGTATTTTATATTATTGTATAATAACCGTACTTCTTCTGATTTCTTTACATCCCTTTTACAGCATTCTATCCGACACTCTATCCATATCAGAATTAGCATAACCAAAAAGGACAAAATTATTTTCCATTTTTTTGCATCCTAAAATTAATTGATTATCTAAATTTAAGTAAACTTTTTTCGAAAATTTCAATATACATTCTATACGATATTTAGAAGAGATCCGTAAGTCGGATTTTGTCCTTGAAAACTTTTAAACATTAATTCCGATATTATATTAGATTCATTCATGCATTGTTTTATTTAATCAGACACATTAGGCTACAAATGTTGAAAAGTCTTTTCTTCTGTTATCTTTCAAACCCATACCTTAACTTAGCTAACTTGACTCGGACAACTTGTTTGAATTGTTTTACAATTACAATAAGTTCTGGAGGATATTGCGAGTCTTCGCTTTGATTTGTCAATAATTGAAGGCATACTTTTAGGCAAACAAAATTAATATAAATATGTTTACAATTTTACACTGAAAAAAAAAGAGACTTGTGTGCCGTTAAGAAAGAAACCCTAAGCCTGTTGATATTTACAAACTCTAAATAAATTTCTTATACATAGGAAGCATGCGCCGAATATGTCACAAAAACTTCAAAAGCGATGTAAAAGAAAACGTGACTAATATTAATAACAAGTGAAATTGCATTGTAAAAATCGTGTATTTAGACCAAATATATAAAAGGAAAATTTTTTCAAAATCTCCTAAAAATGTTTGTACAAAATTTAAAAATTGATAAAAAGTGTTTACGAAATTTGGCAACAATTCTAACTTAAGGTTATTTGTTAACAAAGAAAAAAAAAAACAAAGAAGAAAAGAAAACAGCAACAAGAAGAACAACAACAAAAAATACTTACAAAAGCCGCGTTTAAAGAATATTTAGGCAACGAGCAGAACTTTAAAATGTGAACTTCACATAAACATAGAAAATATGGTCTCGGAAAAATATTTATGGCAAATGATTTTATATCCCTTAGTTAAACATTGTCAAGCATTGCCAAAGACTTTTTATTTTAGTATAATCTGGGAAATGTATAAAGCCATTACGAGTACAGTGATATATATCAGAGTTGAAAGTATTGATTTTTCCATTAGCAGTAATATATATGTTAATGTTTGGAATGATTTCTCATATTTTTCGGTTTATTCTCGGTTTGTACTTGTGCCGGTATAAAATATTTCCCAATATATTCACTTTAATCAATGTTTGTGTTTACGTAAGTATGTGTATATGTTTAGAAAATTAGAGCATGTGCAACTTTTTTTGCAAGACTGGCTGGCAAGAAATCAAAACATTAAAATCTTCTATTAAAAAGCGTAAAAAAAAGCAAAAAAAAAAAAAACACTAAAAGCGTTAGAAAAGGAAAAGTAAAGTAGCAAAGATTGGAAAAGCTTCGGAGTTAAGAACTGGAGATATTACAACCCTACATACGCAGATACACGCTCTTGTACACGCATAGCATCATATATGCATGGATATATATGTATATATATATAGGTATATAGGAATATTGTAAAGTTATTCCGAAAGGTATTTTTGGGCAGATGTCGTGCGCAGATGTTTTTATCAAATCGATGCTCATCGAGATCTGTGACTGAGTGATAAGACCATTGATTGTATTTCGAAAACAGAATGAAAAAAATATGTATTTGCAACAAAACAAGAGCTTAAATGCTCTTTTAACTCTACTTATGGTTTTTTGTTTTTTTTCGTTTTTTTTTTTTTTTTTTTTTTTATATACGTTCTGTATGAAAGCAGCACAAATTTCTAAAAAGAAATTTGATTAGAGATTGTACGTTTATCGAAATGAAGCTTGAACAAACCTAAACCAATTCTCATACGTTTATACATATTTTGGGTTTGACGTCTTTTCTTGAACGAAAAAGAAAAACAGAAAAACCTATTTTCTAAAGGTTTACTCACCTTCACGATGCCGCATCTTGACGCTTGACTTTTAATCTTGTGATAATCTTTGCGCCCTTCCTGCTGTAGAGCACCCTACATTACGGCAGCCTTAAATAAGACGGATTCGTATAGCACGGCGTGATGAGACAGATGATAGGACTTTATTACGTTATAACATCAATAATTAATACAATGTTCCAGTGCAGAAAAGGAAAGGTAGAAAATAGGCATTGATAAATTTCTATGCATTTCTTGGTGCAGGGTTTATATAACGCGGAATGCGGAAGGACTACTATATTAATAAACTATAATAAAAGTATTACTCGAATCAAATATTTATTATTAGATCACTGGTACTTTCTAGTACAAAGAACATCACCTCGCACTTGAAAGAGGCCTTTACAAGCGTGCGCTGTCGCTAGTAATGGGTTAATTAGTGACTACAATTGCTCTTAGCTCTTAGAATTGCATTCACTTTAAAAAATGGACTTTCGCACAATCCCTCTACAGATTGAGTTGTGCAAGTCCACGCTTAAGGCGATTTATATTAATCGATCATATTTTACTGTCAATTTTACTGTCTAAAATTTATTGAGCCGAAGAATAGATTTACCCTAAGTTAGTCAAAAACCTCAACATATATGAGTATACAGTCAACGTAGAATATTCGTTAGAAAAAATTTTTCATCCTTAAGGCTTATTACAATTGATTTAAACACTTTTCAAAACAATCTAAGTGACTCGTATAGCGTGGACTCACATAACACGAAAGAAGTCTACCGTATTTTAAAGAAATCTACTTTACTTTGCTCTTATTTTTATACACGCTACGGCCGGGTGAA
Organism: Glossina pallidipes; assembly: GCA_000688715.1. Taxonomy (NCBI): domain Eukaryota; kingdom Metazoa; phylum Arthropoda; class Insecta; order Diptera; family Glossinidae; genus Glossina; species Glossina pallidipes. Next base: position 61,665 of record KK499928.1, on the reverse strand, counting down.
AAGGTAGAATTAACGAGCATGGATTTCCAACTTACAATGTTTGTGATTTGTGGCTATCCAGCATCCAGTTATATATTTGTCCTACAGAACAGCACAGAAAAGAAGTTGAATCTGAACAGTATTTTCATTTCAGTGAACTATGTACCGAAAGCTATTTAATTTTTATTGAAAATTCGTATCTGACTTTGCAACTAAATTGTAGAAACTCTAAGATGACCAACTTCCCACAGCAGGAGCATAAGACGCTTTCCTGTTCCGTTGGGAAAGACATAGGAAAGCGACCGCAGTCTAGTGGATGTGTGCCTAATCGGTAGGTGTTAGCCTTAGCTTTTATCGACTAAGCACTCCCTATAAGTACGACGAAAGTAAATTCGACCTTATTGGGAATTGAAACCGTGAACATACACTTGGCAGTCGTGACTTTTACCTACTCGACTACCCATGCGGACTAGTTATTAACTTTATGCGGATGTATGCAATACCTAAAAGGTGACTTGAGATGGATCCACCTTTTATTACACCCATCGATTCAGAAACATTTTCTTGTTTGAATTCAGCTTATCTGTCCGTCTGTTCGTCTTGTTTTTCTATATTCAACCTACAGGCCGCAATTTTTGAGACATTTTAATGAGTTTTATTGAAAATGGCTCGGATCGAGCCGCTTTTGCGACTACTTCCCATACAACATTTTATTTGGAAAAGTCGTTATATGAATAAACACGAAGTGATGTCGGGTATTTAACGGTATGCCGTGGCCCGCTATAATGTTTTTACCTGTTTTAAATTATAGAAGATTTTTCATAATTGATTTCACTTCGACTTTTTTTTTTAATAACAAATGTCTTTTCATACAAAATATTTTGAAGAAACATTTGTTTCGTTTACAAAAAGATTAATGTTTGCTTAAACTTTACGCAAAGGAAGGAGAAAACAACATTCTGGAATACTAGATTTTTTTTTTTTTGTTTCAACGAATCTGATGTGCACGTCTCCAATCTTTTGATTGTTATGGAAATTTTTAATAACACTATTTTAATCAGCAAGTACAACATATCTTGTTCTGGGTTGTGTGTGCATTTGTCAGTTTGTCTTTTTGCGTTTTTCAAATGCAAAATAATTGCCGATGCGTTTCTGTAAAGTGCGTTGTGTGTTCACTTTCAATGTCATTATTTACGCTCGTTGTTGCTCTTGTTATATATGCATGTATTTATTATTTGTCGGTGTTGTTTATTTACGCTGCTGCCTGTCATTTTAGTCGTGATAGTTTTCGGTTCAAAGGCATCAAAGCGCAACCGAATTAATGCCACACAAAACATATGCAATTCAAATTTTTGCTCTTATGCACACAGTCAGCCATAATACGGGCAGAAAACAAAAGGCAAAAAAAAAAAAAAAAAAAAAAAAAAAAAAAAACGAAACACACAAAGCACAAAAAAATAATTATCTAGCAGATAACGTAAATATGTATTTGTACGCTAAAGGAAGAAAAACAAAACACGCGTAACCACTGTAAAAGAAAATACTTTTTTTTTTTTTTGTTTATATGGCATGCTAACGTTCTTCGTAAAACAGCTTTTTATAGTCATACAAAAATTATCGCTTACATTAATTAAATATCAAGTCAATAGCTACATAACTGTGTCTTCACGTAAACCATAACCTACGTGACAAGTGACTTTCTATTCAAGTCGAACCATATAGTATACTGAACTTAGCATCAATCCGGTCGGATTATAGCATAGGCGATAATCAGAATAATAAGAAAGTGAAAAAGATGACGAAACCATCAACCGAAAGCTTTGATGATAAATTTTGCACTTACAAAGCCTGTAAAATTTTCGGTTAGGCTAACAACATTCATCGATCTATCGAATCATGTAAGACGTTTCGTCAAGATGAAATGTAAACAGAGCAAAAAAAAAAAAAAAAAATTATCAATAACATGAAACACTTAGGCTCTTGGGGTCTTCAGGGTCTTACGCATAACTCCAATGCACGTCACCTATAAAGATAACATAAAACCTTTTCTCTTTAAGGTACTGTAGTTAAGCTCTTGATACTTTTCCTTTCGAAAGATTATTGAGTTAGCGGTGGTTTAACCCATGCGTTCTCTGCGATTAGGCGCTGATTGTCGCGGTTGAATAAAATAATACCTAAATATATCGTTGGATTTGAAAAAAAGATATTCAACAGTGGATCGGAAGGGTGGGGCATCAATTTCATTTTTGAACCGAAACCATGTTTCCAACTGACCTATTGGCAGTATAAAATAGTTCGGCCTATTCTTATGGGGCCAAAAAGGCAAGTATTTCAGAACAAAATTAATGAATAGATTAATCAGAGTATTGGTCACCGCTGGTTTCCGTCCTCTCGGTTAAGTTTCGAATTTCACCTCGAAAAAGTCTCCGCTTTTAAAGCTGCCCCTAAAAGAAATCATTTGGTTGTGGTCAACAATAAGCAATGAACAGGTTAGCTGATAAAATTTGTATTAATCAGAAGCACTGCAAACACTGCTATGTGGGGCCGAGTTTCTTCATAGGGAAAACTCACGATTAGTTTTTATCGCAATTACATCAATTATTGTGCTGGCCTTTTTCTGTTATGGATTCATTTGATTAGAACTAGCTGTAATAGACCAAGCTTAAGTGATCGCCTCAGATGGGACTGCCATTTATGTATAGCTCTATCGTCAATAATAATGGTTTGTATATTTCGCATTATAGTTATCTGGACTGTGGACTTAATTACGCATCCACTTTCGAATTAGGAGGGAAGAATAAAAAATCACACCTTCCTATTCACAGCAGGTGCACACTTATTACGTAGAGCTTAAAGATTCGTACTTTTAAATGGTGATGATTGAATGACAATTTTATTCAAGACCCAGCGTATGACTTACACTATTTTTTTGGAAACCAGACCAAACTAATTTCTACTCCTAATAAAAAGGGTGATTCTTAAAAAATCACAAAGCTCGATTACGTAAGAGATTGAGAAATATGAAACATTATGCTGGAAACGGATTCACTGAGGGCTTTGCTTGAGAGCAAAAACAATTTTTGGTCGATTTAATACTGACTGAAAGGCCGAAGGGGATGAAAAATGAGCGCAAAAAATCATCATTTTCACAATAAGAGTAAAAGCGTATATTCTATGATTTCATGCCAGGCGTATGCATTAAACTCTTTAACGAAGACATTAATTTTTAAATTAAATATCTCTAAGAGTCGCTCTTTGTATGTTAAGGTAAATACGAAAATAATGTATTTTTAATACCGTTTTTAATTATCTCTAACATTCTCATTATATTTTCTACAAGTCATATATTCCTTTATACATTGTACTTATACATCGCTGGTTAGGGATAAAATGGAACTCTGCATAACTACAATATAAAGAAAAATAAAAGTAATAATAAAATTATAAAAACAAAACACTAAATAGGAACATGCTCTCGGAGTATTTTTTGAAGCATAATAAAGCACCTGTGGTGTGTGTTAAAATAGCAACTCCCTCACTCGTTTGCTAAGTATAGTGTGCGCATACATATACATATACATATACATATATATATATATATATATATATATATATAAATATATATATAAAAATGTAATAAACAAACATTTGAAATACCACGTCTTCACTATCATCACATTGTCATCATCATTAGTAAGCAAACACAAACCTGCGCACATATAACAAGCAGCACAAACCTGTTGTCGCGTCACTAAACAGAACAGAGCAATTCTGTTGTTGCACTGCAACAAAGTAAAGTCGGTTGGTAAGAACATGGTACACTAAACCTCAAACAAAAATAATGAAAAACGCACTCAATTGAAACAATACTATTAAATGTAACCAGTTACAAAAACAACATAACAAACAACGACAACAATAAAAACATAAAAAAAGGGGGAAAAATGTTGTTAAAAGGTTAACTTAAAAGAAATAAACAAGAAACCTATGATCACCATAAGGCGACACTTGGATACCATCGAATCTGCTGAAGAAAAAACCTATGTTTGACTGTTTTTTGCGTAATTGTGGGCGTATTAAGAATCTAATTAAAACGATTTCTTGGCTTGAGTCACATAAACGACAAAAATTTTTGAAAGACATGTAACAAACAGATAAGACAGGAGGGTATTAATGGGTGGCCATATCTTTCTGAAATGCGGCAAAGGAAGAAGGAAAACAAGCAAATAGAGAAATGAAAGCGTAGACATCTACGTTGCTATTAAGTATGGGGAGAAATGATTGCGAACATCATTATGTTCTCTATCTTATAAGGTTTCTGCTGCATTTTTGTAGCTCAGACAAATGAATTAACAAAATCAGTATACCTGCAACTGTCAGTAGTAGATATAAAAAAAAATAACAAACGCATAAAGCTATTTAATCTTCCATAATAAAAAATAAGGGGAAAAAAATTTTAAACGCTTTCTGAAATAAAAAAAAAAAAACTAAAAGAAAAACTCGCATGGGACGATTTTCAAAAAATTTTTTTTAAATTTTCAGACTTTTTTGATGATAAAATACATCCATAAAAATATTAACCAAAATATGATTAAGTAAATATTGAAGAAGATAAAGAAAGGGAAAGAAAGACAAAACGCGGCAATTAAAAAAAAAAAAAAAAAAGATTATCTAAAACGCAATGATTAAAAGTTACGATTATGGGCCAGCAGATAATAACGTACATTGTTTATAAAATTACACACAAGCAAACAAACTATGCAGCAACATATCTCATTTATCGTCTCAGTTGTTAATGGCCCCTGGTCTACAGTAATAGTTTTCGTCAGCTGTGTGTTTTACAACTGTGACGAGTGCCATTGTCCTAAAGAAAGTAGAAAATAGAAAAGATATTCAGTGATATTGTCTCCACTCTCTCTAAATGTTAATTAGATAAATTAAATAAAAAAAATAAAAACATAAAATGTATATTAAAACGATTTCTCCGTCCTTTCATTTCCTCATCTTTATGAAATACTATAAGAAGATCAATGTAGCTGGGCGCGTACGTCTTAATGCATATAGCTTACTAGATCAGCGTATATAAACGGATCGATCCAACAGCTTTTGTCAATTTGCCGTAATGGTCGTTAGGAAGATAAAACTTTGAAAGATAATATTTTTCTTAATATTTTCCTTCTCATTTGCCTCAAGTGAAGCTCGCAACATATCATTATTGTTATCTGGACCAAGGAAATAAATTCTACGATTAAAAAAGTCAGATAAGCACCAGCAACCCAGAATATCAGCTCTTCGTTTTATGAAAGGCTAGAAGGGTTAGTGTCGTCGCTTTAATAAAGTTAAATATTTTATTGATATTATTCTGTCCAGGTAAGATAGGTCCACAGGATTTGTTGTTCCGAAACCGAGTTTTCGAATATGGGAAAAGTGTCGGTTTTCACGAGATATATGTTTAATTGTAGGATTTTGTCAACAATTGCAAGTTGGAGGAGAATATCTCTTAAAGATCCATTCGTGGAAAACTTAAAATCGTTGATTTTCCTCTTTTCTTAAATATTCATCTTAAGGTTTTATATAAAATATTGAACCTAATCAACTCCAAAAAGCAACAAATTCAAAACGGGTATTTGCTTACAGTTTATTAAAAGGTCACATAGAGAAGAAGAATGAAAATAAAGTACAGAACAATTTCAAGTTCTTACAAAAGTTTACAAAGAAATACTAAATTATGGAATAGTATGACTTCAGTGATGCTATACAGATATATTTCTGTGTTTTAACGTCTGCACCTGGCATGTGCGGTAATCAGAAGGGTTGCCTACAACCATTGGCAATCGAGAGGTGATGATATACAGTATTAAGCGATAGACATTCACCGTATTTCGCAATTGAAGCGTGCAAAGAAAACTCTACGTACAGCTGTATATGCATATGCTTTCTACCCATAGATCATGAATTATATTTTATCATATATTTATCAGAATATAGTATATTGCAAATTTCCTTCGCTTCTACATGATTGAGTCGTAGATATTAAAAATTGCAATCCATGCTGAATAGAACTTCACTTTTGATTCAATATCTTCCGCTTTTTGACGGACGCTTCTTGTAACAAACCTTGAAACGTTTCATAAAATTGTGATTTTTCTTTTTAAAACCTTGAGAAATTTTCAAAATATACATAATCCGTAATCCAAAATACGCCTATTCTTGCGATGAGTTCATCGTTTATTTGATTTGTAATCACTTTTGTCACTTGAAGATATAAATTTATTTTAATTTATTTTTTATCATCATCTCGTCGGTGATATGTTTCCGCGTTGACAATCGTTCGATTAACTATTTCGCGACAAGTAAACGTCCAAATAGCCCCATATATACGCAATTGAAATTTTATTAAAACTTTTAACTTCTTTTCAAATTTTCACCCTTTAAAGAAAAGGTTTTTTCTAATTTACGCAAATTCAAATCCCTGCGTACATTTTATCCGCTGTCATAGAATCGGTTTCTTAGTTCCTCTCTTCATGATTTATTAATTCATCGATAATGTTGATTTCTGAAGAGAGTAAAATATCATATATAGGAATTGCAAACAAATCAAGACAAGATTATAAACGCATGTATATGAACATATATGTTGCAAGTGTATCTTTCCAACAAATGTCGTTATCATTTACGATTTCGTCTTGAAACGATTCGAAAAGATGTTTTTCGAAATGTCTTCACATTATTTCATTGATATTTAAAAACCGCACAAAAACAAAAAAAAAAATGAATAAAAAGATCATACAAAACAAATCGCAGGAACAAATAAGTTGCATAAACCAAATCGCAACAAAAAAAAAAAAATGCCACAAAATAAATCGCATGATACAGATGCAACTGTATTATCATGGATCGCAAACATTTGACGAAATTAAAATAAATTTATAGAATTTTTCAGCTTTGCTCTTACAAACCAAAACTATACAACAATGTATGTATATATTGAACATACATGTCCGTAAATCATGAAACATACGATGTTTTCTAATTATAATTTGCGAAAGTATTTTCTTGTCTTCATGCGAATTCGAAACCAATCGAATGCCTAATATAATCCCTCTGGCTATTTATTAAAGTGAAGTTTTTTTTTTTTTTTTTTTTTATTGTAGGTGTAGGTGTAGGAAGTGATTGTTTTGTGGAGCATTAAGTTTTTCCGCAATTTTGGGTATAGGAAACCTTAACATTGGCGCTTGTACGGTATAAATTGCAATTCTTTAGCGGCTCTTTCCTTCAGGGTATATTAAAATGTAAAGAGATGAATGTCATTTACGGCATAGCGTTTTTTTCTGCTTTCAAGCGGACTAAATGGAACAAAAATGTCGCTAAGGCTGAGGAAATGATTAGGTTGACGGTAAATATTCATGTCCGTCTCCAGCAAAAGCAACCCGGAAAGCGATCTTCAACTTGGACAGGAAAGTTCTGTTAAATACGGGGTTGTTGCCCGGATGCCTCTTTCTGGTTAACCCTGCACTATTAGCCCTTGAAACCACAAAAGTTCGAGGCTTTGTAACAAATGTATTTTAAATATATGTGAATTTTAGCAAAAACAACGCGGGAGAATTTATTTGGACACTAAATGAAATCTTTCTTTCCACTCTTTTTATTCCTCTCAATATTTTGGGATTTCTTCGTTATATGCTATGCAGATATTAAAGCAAATTTTTGTAAATGTTTTTTTTTCTTTTCTTTTACTGTTTGTGATTTCAATGAGCATCTTAATATAATTACTAAGTAAGCATGCACTTGTTGATGGCATGTTTACCAGTCATTACAATCAATTTTAAATGTTCCTGAAATAAAACTATGGTTAGTCATGCTCTTTTTCGCTCCCTTTCATTCCCATAGTGAGTTTACCTATTATTATTGTCACACAACTTACGCCTTTTTTCTTCACTGCAACTAAAAGTTGAAACGTGCTTCTGAAAACATTCGAGTGAGAATGCATATATATATCTACCACCTATTCAATTCCAAGTATTTATATACACTTGTTTATTAAAGTAAAGAACAAGTATAGTTAATGGTTGTGTATATGTAAGTACCTGTGTTATACATATACATATACATATATATATATATATATACATATATATACGTAGAAGCTAAGTACTTCCTTGTTCCTTTAACGGTGTGTTGAAGATGTTGTCGTGGTCGATCGTCAAGTCATTTTATGGTTTGTGTAATATTTAGATACCCTTTTATAGCCTTCTAGAGAAACTTCCACGTTAATAGAGAGCATAGTATAGTAGCAGCAGCAGATAGCAGGCAGAGAAACAAACGAGTAAGAAAAGGAAAAAAATCTAAACTTAACCAAAACTTTCTTAAAGGAAATTACTAAAATTAGCCATTGATGTACAACTAACTCAGTTGATATTATTGTTACTCTTGCTGTATACATATAAGTATATGCATATATAGTTGATGCAGTTGTACATATAAAAGTGATTAACCTGTTGGGTGCAGTTAATTACCAAGAAATCATAATTATCATAATGATAATGTCTATGTTAGAATTTTGATATAATTAGTTTAGATGCAGGTTTATAAAGGTAGTCATTATTATATTTTTCTTTCTTTCTTTTTGTTACTTAAAAAAAGAAAAGAAAAGAAAAGAAAAGAAAAGAGAAGCAAACATTGTAATATGAGAGAAAAAGTGGGTAGAATGTCTAATGATATTATTTATATAATTATAATAATAATAATAATAATAATAAGAAGAGAAAAAAACTGGTTTGGAAATCTTGCTAAATATAGAACGTAATCTTGGACTTGTGCGTTGCACAAATTAAATCAATATTTTCATGGAATTGCTCATTAACAAAATACGATATTAAATTATTAATATTATTATTATTATTATTATTATTATTATTATTATTATTATCAGATCTTAAAGCATTTTTTTTTTTTTATTTATTATAGCTTTCGCAGCCATACACTCACACACGTACGCACACACATATAGTGTCAAAGATTTAACTTCATACTTAAATTCCATTGCAAAAGTGTCAAAATACATGCTATAAAATTTTCAAACTCACTACTGACGGTAGGTCGGCAAAGGCACTCTCAAGGTAGACTTTGCACATTTACGAAAACTTCGGCTAATGTCACTTATATTAAATGCAAAATTGTGTATAAAACATTGTTGGCAGCTGTAATGGCACCGTTTGCTGAAGAAAATATTGCACTGGTATGGAAAGTCTAGCAGGATAATGATGCGCAATATTCATCCAACTTGTTGAAAGCGTGACTCCTGGGAGCATAACTTAAACGTCATTGAACGGCCAAGTCAGTTTCTCCGACCTCAAGCCTATTGAGCACCTTTGGAAAAAACTAAAGCGTCAAGATTCGTGTCGTAAAAAAAAAAAAGAATTGTGGGAACACATTGCAAAAGTAAGCCAAAGTAATATCCCAGTAGGGAGACCTGCCGTCAATTAATTTCATTCACGCCTGCAGAAATCGAAGCTGTCCTCAATAACGATAGGAGTTATATTGGTTATTTTCTTTGAAAATAATTACTTTCGATTGCAGTATTTTGCGTTATTTTTAAGTTTTTGTAGATAGATGCATTTTACTATCCACCTGGAATCATGCGATATTTTTGAATGAACTTAAAATGAACTTCTTTTAAGTTTTTGTTTGTGCTTAACATAACTCTAAAGCCATTTTGAAATGCGAAAATGTACGTAGTTTATAAATAAGCGATAAATATATAAATATACACCTGCCTTTGTATATATCTACATACGCTAAGTTTTATTTATAGAGAGCTCAAAATTAGCAGAAGTTTGCTCAAAACATTTTTATCTCAAACATGATACGCAAATTGAATTGGAATTTGATGCAAATATTTTCTAAGATTATGGCCATTGAGAAGTTTTGAATGTCACACAATTAGCAAAATAATTTACCGATTTTTTTATTTATTGCTTCAATGAATATGGTTATTATCATTGTCAAATGATTACCCAATTTTTTACTTTCTAAACATGTAACCTGACCACAGTCATCGCAGAATTGGTTTTTCTAAACTACGCTTTCAAATCAATGTCTTAAGGGAATCTAAATGCCTATCTAATATGCCATTATTTCCCTATAATTAAATCTATGTGCTCTTTAAGATGACTCCAATGAATATTCCTAAGCGTTGCAAAGATACGAAAAATATAATAGTATAACATATATACTACTGGAGCTCGACCATAAAAACATGCCTTCGGTTTTGCTTGTATATTAATTAATAAATGTTACGATGAAACCGAAATATTTTCACATAACTAATGTAATTTATATCATATGTTGTTAGCATTTAAAATAATTTTAAGAGAAATATTTATCATCGACATTAATAAACAAGTATTTCTGGTAATATTTCGTCTTTTACATCATTAAAGTAATTTTGACACGATGGCGTGACTCGTTTTTAATGTTTGTTGCGTTAGAAAAAAAAAAAAAAAACACAAAAATCAAATGCCACAAATTTTTATAATGGCCTTGACCAACCGCCGGCAGTTATATTCATATACATATAATATATTATATATATTTATATATATTAATATATATATATATATATAATTATTATATTTGAAAACATATGCTTATAAGCATTTTAAATGAATATTTGAATTTGACTAAACTAAAAACCCAAACGAAAATATGCACGTTATGTTAAAAGCAATGAAACGAACAGATGTGTTCAGAAATGCATAAAATGTATACATTTATATGTGCATTATCTGCAATGTACAGTGATTTGAAAATCCTTTAAGTTTTGCATTATCAGCAAAAATTTTCACGCAACACAAAAAGTTTTATAGACGCAAAGTCAGAAAACATTTCGCTTCTATTATATATTTAGGACAGTGTTTTTTACTTAACTGAGTCTAATTGTGAGCACAATTTTATCTTATTGTTGTTTATCGTTCCATTTTATGGCGCCAGTCTCGAATTTTCTCGAAATCATCGAAAGATCGAAGTTAAGAGCACGAAAATGACAAGTTATTTTTGTCCGAAATTATGGCTTATATATTGATATTATGGGTATGGGCGTGTATGGGATAGTCCGAGCTAATTACTACTGTGCACGGAGAGATTATATATATTTTAGATAAGCTGATGTGATTATTATAAACAGGTGACATAAATTACGGGACACGTGCCCTGTTGGGTTAGTAATAGCAGATTTGTTTTTATTAAGGAGGATTTGTAATTGATTTATGAAAACCAAGTAAATCAAAATTCAATTTTTACGATATTAGGGATTTCGTGAGCAAATATCTCCAAGTTAAAGTGAGCCCACTTACATTTTATAGGGATTATAATGATGGAGTGTTTCTGCGTTAAATAAGAAAAAAGAGAAGGAGCGCATTTTTAATAAGATAAGGGCCCTGGATAATTAAAGCAAGATATTACGTTGACTGAAATTTCTTTTTCGAAGAATGTAAGGAATGGATCTTCTCTTTTTTTCCGCTAAGGCATTTTATTTTCATACCAAGTAAGATATAGTGTTGTGTGGGCGAACATCGCAGAAATGAACACATTTTACCGAGTTAACCAATGCAATTATCGTGTTTCCCGAATGGACGTCTAATTTCATCAGGCAAGCAGATGGCTAAGTGAACAGGCGGACATGTTTAGGTGCATTACAAATTTGCAACTGGCCAAGAATTTATGTACGGTATATACTAAGGAGGGTTATGAAGTTTGTTTCTGCGCCTTATAAATACATTGAAAAAAAATTAAGTTTTGATCCATTATAATATTGGGTAGGCGTGGTAAATTTTTTCCATTTTTCTACAGGCACTGTAGCATCGGTTTTATACAATGCGTTAAAAGTTTTCTTCGTTTACCTTCTATAGTTTATGAGTTATTCTTTGTTCCAAAATTTGTTACTGATCAAGAATATATATATACTTTGTGGGTTCTCTGAAGCTTACTTCTGTTTTGACAAAATGAAAATATCCCTCGTCCTTCGGTGATCGATATAATAAATAAATGACTTTCTCACGGCTTAACCATAATGGAGATTTAATATTAGAAGGTCTGACTAAGAGGCAATGCCCTTAGCCTTGATAGGGATAATATTAACGTGAATGCTTTTTTAACCTTACGAAAACTCTACATATCTAAATGGTTACCTTTCAATTAATATCAAAGCGAAATTCACCCATTCTCTTAATGTCACATATGAACTACTGCATTGGATTGGCTACGGGGTGCTCTCTATATAATCTTCCTAAATTATAACCAGATATCCATCATATCGTCCACTTTATCTATGATAGCCCTCTCACCTATGTTCGAACTCTCTATTCTCCTTTGGAGTTTAGCATAAAATTAATCTTCTCTCATTTATCTTTTCAAAATTATTCAATTTCAATCTCCCGCATTCTTCGTAGGAGGATCTTGTAGTAATCCCCAAGTTGTGATTTTGGTCATGACAAACTCCATCGTTGAAAAGTCATTCGTTGTACGCTGCATTTGTTGTTCGAACTATCTGCCACGAAAGCTTACATCTCTTCGTTGTCGCGTTAGTCTTTTTAAGCACAGACTGATTATCTTGAACGATATATAAGAAGCCATTGACAATGATCCCCTATCCGTCTTGAGCCTCTTTTACAAGCGTTGCAGCAGATTTATGAGCTCAATTGCTGCCTTATAATATAATTGAGAAAGCCAAACATGTCAATATATAAATGTCATCATGTCAATATATAAAATTTCATCAAAATATGGGAAATAATTGCGACCCGTAGGTTGAACATAAAAAACAAGGCGGATTGCCAGACACGCGGACGGTCACATGGACAGACAAGTTTAAATCGTTTTAGAAAGTGATTCTGAATCCACTGGTTACACTGGCTTAATGTACCCTTCTACCAAAGGTGATGTAGGCCACAATAAATAAATTGAAATGGAATTTGAAAAACGACACTTCTGCAACATAACTTTGGCTGCAACATTTTATTTTAATAACTAAATTTTAAAAAGAAGATTAATTGTCTCTTATCGCTCATAGGCAAATAAATAATTCCTGCAATTAAATAACGAATTAATAATCAAAGTGGAGACCATAAGTATCTCGATAAGCGCTATTACCGCCAATCGATAATTATTCTTTTTTTCGCGTACGTATGTTATGTATAATTTGGCCAACAGCAAAATGTACAAATACTTGGAATTTTTAACAAGATTTTTGTTTTCCATAATAATTTCGCTAAACGCTAAACGGAAATTACTGTAAACGCATAATGTGCTTATGGTGATATTTGATGGCCATTTATTTCCTCTTCCGTTCATAATATAAGTGAAGAAATGCTCATAAAATGAAAATAACTAAAAGAGAATTACATCGAACGTTACAACGAATTTTCGATAATCATCGCGTTACACAAATATTTGAATATAGCGGATCTTCTTAAATAACAGACTTGCGTATGGATCGTTGTAGAGATTATTTTTGAAATATGTGCAGGAGGCTGAAAATCGTTTTTTATCTTTACAAACTTAAACTTTAAAAACGAATTATGCACCAATTACCCGGTTCGACACATAGCCGCTTTGCCACTTTGAGAACTTCATCAGAAAATACGCGCATAGAGAGAAGGGCAGGCTGTTTCAAGTGATTTTTGCGGAATCACAAACCGCATGCTAAAATTAATATACTCCTCACGTCTTTAACGCCGACTATTCACACTGCTAATATTAGTTCTATTTATAAATATGATATGTGTGCATGTAACTAAGCAAATAAAGTAACACGCTCTTCCTTCCTTACTGCTATACTTACTTTTCTTGCCTGTTACTTCTTTATTAGCTTCTTTTTTTAGAACCATCATCGACGGGTAGGGGGTATATTCATTTTGTCAAAACATTTGCAACACCCAAATAGAATCATCAGAGACCCCACAAAGTGTACTAATTCTTGGTCAGCATCAAATTCTAAATCGATGTAAGCACATTTGTCTGCCAGTCTGTACATTGTCCCTTTTAAGCATTCTCCTGGCTGCAAAACACTATCGACTACAAATTCGGCAAAAACATGGGAAGTCCTTGTACGCAGATTGCTATTGAAACTGGGTCAAATCGTTTGAAGGAAACGCCCACAGTGCCACGTAAACTTGGAACACCTCTGTTCTTTCAAAGGAATAAACAATCGGTTTATCGCTCATTACTAATAAACTATAGCAGATAAATGAAGGAACATTAAAACGCATATTATATAAACGATGCTGTAGTACTTGAACAAGAATGGAAAAACTTGACCCCGTGTACCCAAAACTATAGTGTATGAAAATTGAATTGTTTTTTCAACATCTTTATGACGCGCAGAAACAAGTTTCAAAAACCCCATAAAATATACAAATTCTTGGCTAGTTTCAAAATTTGCAAAATGCACCTAAACATGTTCGTCTATTCATCCGTCCATCTGTCCGTCTGTGCAGCTGGTTACCAGCTGTGGTAAAGACTCTCCCGTTAGCGAAAATGAAGATATTGCCAGAATAATTTCCAAAAAAATTTAAAAATTACGTAAGTTTTTCAAAGGGCCCGCCTACAGCGTTCACGCGTCTATACGACAGAAACTTTTATTTTGGAAATAGAAAAACTTGGCCGCGCCCACTCCACACTATAGACCATGAAAATTGAGTTCTTTTACTTTTTTGTATTTTAGGATGACGGCGATGGGTATAAAAGATGCGGTCATGACCGAATATAATTTTCTGACTTGTTTTTTTTTTCTTATGTTTCCTACTCGCCGTTTCCCTTCTAATGCTCTGATGCCAATTTGTCTCTTTGCAAACTTTTTACACTCTATCAGAAAAGTGTAAAAATCAAATAATATTTGTATAAAGTGTGAACTATTTCTATGAAAGTCAAATACTTTCGAATGTTTGACATAAACACATTCTACTATAACACTTGTAATACAAAAAAACTGTAATAATATTTAAATAAGAAACGTCTCTATCTCTCTCTCTCTCCCACTGCAAGTTTACTTTAGCTACGTGAAATAAAAACGCTGTATAGAAAAGACTTAGCGCATCACTTAATACTTTTTTAGGATCACATATGGATGTTAGATGACGTATGAGTTTTGGATAGTACCCACCTTCGAAGGAAATTATGCCATCATTTCACAACATTGCGATCAATTAGTTTACATGTTATAGTTGTCTTAACGATGATTTCACGAAAACAAATGTACCCTGCTTGAAGTCATCAGTAGTGCCGAATATTTGTCTGAACTTATTGAGTAATGTGTTATGTACTAATATATGCAATGAAATCTAATGAGTAACTTGTAGTGAAAACAGAGAAGAGGAAAAGCAAAATCGTTTCCCCTTATTTACGGCATCTTATTAGCCAATCGCATAGACCGTTAATAACAGTTCTCGTAAAGGTAGAACAAAAGTTTTGTCAATTACATGAATCATAACTTTTCAAAAATGAATTCACTTTTCTACCCTGATCATGGTCCGGGAAAGTTTACGAGTGACGTGGCACACTATCTTAACTTGAACAAAACAAATTTGGTTAATTAATATTAAAAAAAAAGTGTTTCTGAAAAACATACCTTCACGTCAAATACAAATTTATTTTCTAATAAATAAATATCGTTTAATATCCATTACGCTTACCTCTCATTACACATAAAAAGTGACCGCATCTTTTATACCCATCGCCGTCATCCTAAAAGACAAAAAAGTAAAAGAACTCAATTTTCATGCTCTATAGTATGGAGTGAGCGCGACTGAGTTTTTCCATTTTCAAAATAAAGGTTTTTGTCGCATAGACGTGTGGGCGTTGTAGACAAGGCCTTTGATATGTTTAGGTCACTTTCAAATTATTTCGCAAATTTGTCAACGATATCTTCATTTCCTCTAACGGGACTTTGTTTACCATAGCCACTACCCGGTTGTTTAGCCTGACAGATGGACAGACAAACTGACGGACTTGTTTAGGTGCATTCCGCTTTTGAAACTGAAAAGTTCTTAGTTTTCGTGGTCATGGGGGCGTATCCTTCCACCGATTTGGCTCATTTTCAACACCAATCTGCGTGCAAGAACTTCCCATGTTTCTGCCAAATTTGTAGTCGATAGTTTTTTGCGACTTGGAGAATGCTTACAATAGACATAATACAGGCGGACAGACGGACGTGCTTAAATCGATTTACAATTTGATGCTGATCAAGAATGTATATAATTTGTGGGGTCTCTGATGCTTCCTCTTGGGCGTCGCAAACGTTTTGACAAAACGAATATACCCCCGTCCGTCAGTGATAAGCATAAAAACAGAAATGAATATATCCATATGCTTGGCAATGTTTCTAGTCGAGGGAAAGAAGAAAGAAAAGTTTTGCAACCATAAGGGAAATCTTTGACGCGTACCGCCTTTTAAAACAAAACTATCTGTTTAAAATCTAATGTTTTGCTTAAGCAGTGTAAAACGCGGAAATGAGTAATGTGGTCGGTCTGTTATTAAATAAACAAAGGAATGATATTTATTTTTGCGATCCTAAAATTTTACTATGAACTTCCGTACCTCCGCTCTGGCGTTAGTTCGTTTGTTGAGACTATGCATTTAGTTAGTATTTGGATGTACTTATGTTCTACTCAGTGCGACCAATTTGAAAATGGGAATCCACAAAATCTACCCGTACGTTATGTTATCACATAAGCGTCTATATAGTACTTTTTGTTATTACCCGGTGTTGAGTTAACATACATACTGGATAATGTTATGCCAAGAGTAAGTGGATGTTTTCTATTATTCGCTGTGATTTGTGAATATAGCGCATAGCAATAGACTAAACTGCGAAAATCACCTAAACATGTCCACCTGTTCGTCAGGCCGTCTGTCTGTCTGCAAAGCGGTCTAGTATTTGAAAATGAAGATATCGTTGAAAAATTTTCGAAAGAATTTGAAAGTGACTTAAGCTTCTCCAATGACACGCCTACACCGCCCACACACTTATGTGACAAAACCTTTTATTTTGAAAATAGATAAAGTTAAGCGCACCCTTTCCATATTGTAGAGCATGAAAATTTATTTCCTTTATTTTATTGTCTTTTTTAGGATAACGGTGATGCGTATAAGACGACGGAACATAGTTTTCTTACTTCTGTTTCTTTGTTGGTTCTTCTACACGGCAAGATCTTCTTAAGTATGTTATTACCCTGATTACCGATAGATTGCTGCGATTTGGAACTTCCTGCCTTAGAGTTGAACATAATTTCAATGAAAATTTTGAAATATTGAAATTGAAATATTGCTTCTGACCCAAATAGAGAGCATGCAATACGCGGTATGTAATGTAATATTTCAGTCAATAGCTGTTTGAATATGCGAAACTAATAACGCATCATAGGTTAATTAGCTTACTCACTACTTATTGGGTCATAAATAAACAACAATATGGGACTCGTTTAAGGTTAATTGTGAATAGTTATCTCTACACTTCTAGCGAGTGTATATTACAATTGCAAAATATTTTGTTCATTAAGGGCGCGACACTATTCCGATTAGTTTTGCATCAGCTTACAGATCAACTTAACTGCTTGTTAGGCGAATGCTGTACATATTTTGCCCTTATGGCCATTTTATAAGGAAATTTTTCGACGCACGGCTGGGATAGACAAGCAACAACTTAGAACTCCACATTAGTCCAAGATATATGCAACCCGTTGTTTGGGTGCATTTAGTGTTCTGTTATTCAACAGAGGTACGACGATCTAGACCATACTTTCGAATGGAAGGATATTACCCTTGCATTTATGATTCATCACCAAGAAGATTGCATCCTCCAAGTTTATGGGACATCATTTCTCTTCGCCGTTTTGTTATTTTTTTACAACATTACGGGAATATTTTAATGAAACCTGTAAAACATTTTCTTTTTTTACTCAACTTAAAAGGAATTCCATCCTCAATAATTAACTGTCAGTCAGTTAGCCAGCCAGTCAGTCATTCATTCTTTACATTTTGATGGTGAAAGATATTATTTTGTTTTAATAAACAAAGTTTTATAATTATCCCTACATGTATAAAGTGATTTTTATTATGCTCAGGTATCTGGATGTAAAACAAAAGAATGACATCACACAATATTCTGGTTCAATAACAAAGAGACATATTCATTAAACAATAAAAATATCTATAGTTAAGGGTAATGGAACTAATGCAACCATTTATTGTGGCAATATTTTTTGTTTATGGCTTCTTTGTTTTGATAAAAATTTAACACTTTGTCTAAATATTCTTTATTAAGGATATAAGGAAATAAGAATAAATTTCGAAATTAAAAAATGGAAAAATACTTTTGTTTTACTGATGATGAGGATAAGTTATGACGACAGCTCTCACATTTGACCAATATGTTTGACATGTCTAAACCCTTTAGAAATATGACATTGATGATGATATTACATATGCTTTATATAAGCGTACAAATGCCTGTTATTGGCATTTAACATGACTGCGGATGTGTTGGGGAACGTTGTTTACTTCTGTTGAATCTTTTTCGTAAATAGGCAAAGACAGAAGGATAGAGGGAGAGAGGGAGAGAGAGAGAGAAAGAGGTGTTTGCAAATTGATAGCAACAAAAGCTTAGGCATTGACATTTAAATCCTAACATGAAAAATTAAAACGAAAAAAAAAAAACCCAAAGCAAAAGCAACAGCAACAGCAATAGCAACATCGACAACAAGAAGAATAATAACAAAAACTACGGCAGCAACAAATCTGATTTGCAAAAAATCCTCAGAAAAATAAAAGAGTACATATTGGCATTTTGTTGACTCCCATAAAGATTTTCATAAAAAAATTTTACCTTTAAAAATTCTTTGAATATGCATGATGTTGACAGAGTCTATACTTGTGTACGTATTGCTAAAATCATGTCATTCAATTTTCAATTTGTTTAGCAAATAGAAGCCGCATGGCAGACATGTCTGTATATATCTACTGTATGTATCTACGTCTGTATGCATATGTACGTATATATGTATATCAAGATTATTGAATGAATAGCTCGCCTGCATATATCATCCTTCGACTGGGATAGATTTGAAATTGTAAATTTAAATTTGCCAAATTTAGTTTGAATTGGCTCTAAAAAGATAAAAAGGAAAAAAGAAAAGAAAACCAAAGTAATCAAAATAGTTTTTCAATACGTATACGTAAACATAGAAATGTGTTTAAATGTTTAATCGAAGACCCTTTGAGTAAAGATAAGGATTTCATTGTTTATTTCTTTATAGTCTCCCAAGTTTGGAATTTTTAACAACTTAAATCCAAAGCCGAAAAGATAGACAGATTCTCGAATGGCTTTAGATCGTAAATGAATTCGAAGATGAATAGTTTGCCTTGCCTGCTTTATTTAAAATCTTAATATAACAATCACTTGTAGCAAAAAGCTAATTGAGCTTTTCAATCATTTTTGCTGTTTGTAAAGCTAACTGCTATTATAAGTCAGAAATTCTTGAGTATCGATAACTTTCGGTAAAGTTTAAAATAAAATATTAAATCGTCCGGTCGATCAAGGCTCCAAATAGCAGAGCTTGGAGATTTTCTGCAAACATCATCGACACTACTGTTCGTCAAAAAAGTAGAAAAATAAGCGGAAAATAACTAAAAAGATTATAGCAGAGCAAGACTCTCCTACCTTTAAATAATTTATACCGCATTGCCGGATACTACTCTTCATTTGTTTTCGCCATAAAAAGCTACAAACTAGATCTTTTTGTCGTGCTTACCTCTCATGAAGCCCCTTAAACGAGGTGAGATCCAAGAATATAAGTCTATCAGGTCCAAATTCGGTGTAGGTAATTTCTATAACAGATTTGTCATACCAACTTTGGACCAATTTTCCCCGATCAATTTTGATGAAATGGATTGATTTTGGTACAGTGGTAGAAATCATCAGAACGCTTTTATCTTCAATGAAAAACATTTCCAAGCAAAATTGTATGAGTGAGTCTTTATCGAGGCGACCGTTGAGTACTCCAAAACAAAAGCAAATTACTCCGGGAAGTTGCAGCTTACTGGTCTACCTGATGATTACTACGTTCATTGAAAGCGAATTCATATCTTTATCGAGACGACCGTTGAATAGTTATGGGGCTAAGGGCGATTCGTAAGCTTGCACTGCTACTCCCAAGGAGCTGCAATTTTGGGAGGTGGCTTTTGAAATGAATTATTCATTCGCTTATTGAGGTAAGGTGTAGAACATGGGATTCAATGCAGCAGAACAGGGCGAGGAAAGAAAGTGAGGAAAAATGATTGAACCTGAAAAGGTATAAAAAACTTGGCACACTTCATTTTCGAAATGGCCGCATGGTAACAACTTCTATAATTTTCATTCTTGCTGTCCTTTCTGAACTTTTCGTCAGCGCTTTGAAGTGGCGATCCGAACAACTCAAACAGTTTTTATTGATAAGCGATTATCTTTTCTTGTTCGAAAATTAAACTTTTTTATTCACTCACACACTGGTCAATCGCCTTATGGAACCCTCTGGCTGTGGGCGAGCAGCCTAAATGAATTTTTTTGATTAAAATTTGCACCAAAAACACTTTGCATTACAATATTTTTCGGGAACAGTTGCTTCTCTCTCTTTGATATTTATGCTTAATAAACTTTGCGAATATTGTAATTCCACTATTTTTCGTTCCATATCCAAACAAAAACTCTGAACACGTTTTTCTTTAATCCGTTACAGTCGCTTTCTCCCTTATGTAGGTTGAGACGAATTAATACAAAAAATTCCCTTTTCACTCATTTCTTCTTCTAATCTATACGGTTTAATATTCCCTTGGAACTGCACTTTTAACGCAAATCAGTTCAAATGTTTGGTACAATTGTAGTTATTGTATATCGAAATGAAATTAACATAAATAAAAACAAGGTTTGGCATTTGAAACTTTTCCGTTTCCTTCAATACTTCAACGCAATTTTGAATAATAGTTGGGCAGCCAAGTGTTGTGCTTACGCTCGGAATAAAGAATAGGATGTGGTCAGTTTACTGAACGACGGCGGTAGTAGCAGATCGTCCTTAAGAACATTACTAATGCGGTGAGTTTTGATTTCCTAGATATGTTAGTCGACCTAGAGGTTAAAGAGACTCATTCTCCATATAGACAACATTAAAGGGTTACAGGGCTTTCGAAGGTTAATAAGAACATATTGATAACTCTATGATAACTCTATCTGAAATCAAATATTTTCTCTGTGTGGGAGAGCGTAGCTCGAAAGCTAGGACTTGGAAAAAAGGGGAAAAATGAAACATGAATTTATGGCAGGACTGTATTTGAAAAGAGGACAATTTTCGGCAAAATCTACAACAGAACATGTAAGAGAGAAGACTTGTGCGGAACCAACGACTTTAAAAATACAGTTTTGAGAAGAAAGCGACCAAGCTTTGTTGCAATAGTATTAGTAAATACTACAGTAACGGAACACTCTCAAAGCTATTGCTTGCACCCGTCTATTTCGATTGATTTGCAATAATGCGAAAACAATGTTGACGTGCTATACCATTAGATTAAAGAAAAGAAAACAAGAGATATGAGTTTTTTGAAGTTTCAAAGGTCATATAAGCCGTGAATTAACGAATTGAATGAATGAAATGAATTCATGTTATCAATTTTAACTTTTCGTGGAGGTTTTGTTTTTCCCTTTTTCATCATCAAACCATCAAACAGTTCTCAATATCCAAGTTTGATAGATTGCGTATTTGTACAAACTGTATATGTATTTACATATAGATATATATAGATGTGGATAGTACGACCATATATATATATAGATAAAATCATCGCAGTGAATCAAATTGAAAGTAATTATATATTTGTCCATAAATAAATGCTAACAACGATGGCAGTACAAAATAATTGCCAGTGTTGTTTACAATCAATCAAAAAACAATACGTTAAACAATTAAGCACAAAACTTAAAAGCCACTCAAAATGATAATGAATTACAAAATGTCCAAACGATTCGTAGTAAAGGGAGATTTCTGAAGACTTTCGGTTTCTTTGCTTTTACATGTTTCTTGGTTTTTTTTTTTTTTTATTTTATGTATTTCTTTATAGACAGGAAAACTTGCTCGTCGTCTTAATTTCACTTAAGAAGCGCACAAGCGGCAAACATATAAACTGCCAATGTATTTATGAATAACCAGAGACACATTCCAGAAATGTTTTTAATTGATTTTTGTTTCCCTTCATGCAAAGCTACAAGAGAAGAAAATAAAAACGAAAATGAAAATGAAAAAGTAATATAATAATACATAAGTAAATTATGAAAAGAAAATGTTAAGCAAAAGTTGAACATCAAGCACTTGACCACACATTTAAGCCCAAAACAAAAGAAGCAAAGGAATCGGTTTGGATTCATACCAAAAACAAAAGGGAAATGAAAATGAAAGACAAAGATTTCATGTTTAATGAAAGGGCCAACAAAAAATTCCTTGACACCAATTACCATCACCGCAAACAGCATTCGGAACAATTTGGTGTAAGCGATGGCAAAAGGCAGTCAGTCTGCTGATGATTGTTCGTTTTACATTCCGATACGAGAGAGAGGAAGAGATAGAAGGCGAACAACAATAAAATGTATATTAAGACGCATTATGCGGAAGCCTAAAGTGGTTGGAAAACTCAACCACATAATGACTCGAAAAATGCTGAACATCACAAATAAAAAAACAAAAAAAAAAAAAAATTAAGTAAGAAGAAAAATAACAAACACTATGGAGGAACAAAGGCTTTTTTTGGAATTAAAAAGTGAAGAAAAATGAACCCACAAACGCACGCAGAAAATTCATTTGTACAAGTGGTACTTAATCCCAGTGTTAAGCATCAAATTAAAGAGACAATGCCAGATGGAAACACTTGATGCGTATTCACCGTCACTTTGCCTCAACTCAGAAATTAATACATCACAAAATAATATACATAGAAAGCGATGCACACGAACATCACAACAGGGACTTTTAGATAAACCAGCCCCAGCCAGCTCGTCGTCCCTTGAGTCATCAATGACGCTTTGCAAGCAACCAGTGGGTATAAGCTGAGATAAATTAATAATAAAAATACATTCATACAGCGAACAGCAATATTTCTAGGTATTTAGTATGAATTGTTGCGATCATAATGGAAGTAAAAGAATTTTTTTCTTCTCGCCCATTGCGTACGAAAGCATGGAGGTATACTGATACAAGTATGCCATTTGCTACGTTCAGAGCGACATGCTGCAGTCTATGGAGTCTTTCGGATTTGTTTTTTGTGTCAGTCGCTTTTTTCATAAGTCATCAGTCGGTATGTTCAGTCGTGTATCGCGTATTTCAGTTCAGTTTTGCTAAAGTTTAGGAAATAAATTATCAAATTATTTTTAATAGATTCATTCCGTCAATGAAGATTGAATGACCAGAGCTTATAATATGCTAAAACTGGCTTTATTGTGCCAAATATCCAAGTACCACATGCGCATTCCACGTTAATTGAATTGTAATGGTTAGAACATATCAGTGGTTCTTCACCTGTTTCCTTAGGAAAAGTAATCTTTCAAGATTTACGGACAATAAGGTCCTGTGTCCTTTACTCAGAAAGTTCCGTATAGAAGTTTGTGTAATGCTTATTGAATCTTAACCTCGTACCACATCCAATTTTAATAAACTGCTATCCGTATGTCTCGCTTATTCTTTTATCCCTATTGAATACTTCTAGTACTCTTCGTACAAATGGACTTGTTGAAGGTAAAATGTTATTGCGTACGCACTAGGAAGCTGCGGTTAAGAACACGTTGTTCAAGCAAGAAAATACATATAGGAAGGGAAGTACCAATGCTCCCTTGCTTTGAATATTCTGACGCATAACTCGTCCAATTCAAAGTGAAAAAATTCAAATGTAATACGGAAAGAAAACAATATAGTACTCGGCCTTGACGAACACTGAAGGTACTCGTGGCTTGTCTGCTAATAATGGTAGTTTATACAACCATAACCTTTGCTTCCGGCCTGAAAAGTTTGCAACATTTTTAAGTGAATGATGTTTACCTTGTTGTTTTTTCTAATACGTCTACCAAATACCAAAAGTAATGAAAAAAAACCAACAAGAACCCTTATAGTTATACACGATAGCCCATAAAATGTCGCATACCAATTACCACCGAAAATTTTTAATTTATTTTCTAGATAATATATCGGACGTTCTAATTGGTTTTCATAAGCGCGGTTACAGGACAGAGGGACCAACGAGTTTACTAATATGATGATCCAAATTTAGCAAAGCTTACTTCACTTACTTCCGTCACGAAGCACCAATTAAATAAGAATTTATTACCGTAAAGTTGTTTACTTTCAAGAGAACTATTATATGAATTGAAGTCCGAAAAATAGACCTAAGTGGTTCAATTCTTATCGCAAAATATTTTGAAATTAAACCTTCTTTCCATATAAAGGCATAAGCTTTTCGTATATGGAAGGTGATTCGAAAAATTCGATCACCCTGCCGAAATTTTCGCATCACTTTACTATGGCATAACACAATTACTCGACGAGAAATATTGAAAATTGCAGTTTTTTTTTTTACGGAGACCTTCTGAAAATAAAACGTTATATGAAAAGTGGTCGTAAAAATAATCTGACTCACGAATTTTGTCGAGATAAGTCAATAAGTAAGGTGGAGGAAAAAATGCATGGACAGACATCCATCTAAGGGACATATTTAAAGTGGCCTCAAAAACGATTATGAATCGATCGACATAACCAAAGATGAGTCATCATCCGCACTAATTTAATATACCTTTGTGTCATATCAACGAATAAAAAGGAATAAATAATCAATAAGGACTGTAATAAGCCATTATTTCCATTCTAAGTTCTGCTGTTGAAATAAATGAGCAAAAAATCTCACTATTTACCGACATTGATAACGCAACAAATTTAACGAACTCAATCAAATATTTATTGTCTGGCGAAATGTATTTTCAGTAAGGCAGAGTTCAGGTTGGAAGAGATTGTCGTTTTGAGTAAAAGCCCGATATAGCCCGATATAGGTCACGTATTGTGAATTTTATTGTGTAATCAAGTTCTAAGCTTAGGTTTACATCACTTTTTCTCATGGATCATGAAAACATAATTCATTTAATTCAATTTTTTAGAAGTTCTTCAAACAATCACTCACTTTCTCTCTCTCTCTCTCTCTCTCTCTCTCTCTCTCTCTCTCGCTCTGTCTTTTTCCATAGATAATATTTATGATAATTTATGATATAATGTGAGATATTTATGTATGCAAATAAATGCATACGAGAACGCAGCGTACACTAAATGACGCTTTTAGCGTAAATATAAAAAAAAAGGAAAAACTTTATCAATCATCATACAACATTTTCGTAATATTTTCTTTGCCAATAAAATCGCAAAAAAAATATATTAAATGAAAAAATTTAAACGTATATCAATAAAATATAACAAGTAGCGAAGTTCCACTCGCTTTGCGGTGAATCTTAGATGCCCAACGGTGTTTGAAAACTAACCTTACGCATTTATAAAGTTATTATATAATTGATAGCACATATATATATATACCTATTAACTATTTTGAGCCCAGTAAAACAATCAATCTTAGATGCAATTTACTTGTTGCAGTGTTTTTTCCATTCCCCGAAGCACTTCTGCTATGCGCTTTCTGGCATGGCCTTGAGCACTTCATCTCGTTAATCGCGTCAAACCTCTGTCCTTTCATGGCACTTTTCAGTTTTGCGAACAGGAAAAAGTCGCAGGGAACAGGGGCTCGTATAAAACGTATAGTAATTTGGATTTGGTTTTTTCCCATTGTGTTTCGTTTTAATCATTCATGAAACACACATAAAATTTCACGAGCTGAAAATGCGTTTTCCAAATTTCCTAGCTGATCGAGGAGATAACGTTTATTCTTTACTTTAATGCTATTTTTGATATTTACTTTTGCTTGTGTCACAAACGGCATCACAAAATTAATATATATCCAGTGTTGGTTCGCGTCCATAGAAAATAAACGCCGGTCTTTCGGTTTTCTGTTTTTTGTTTTTCATTTTTTCTTTCCCCCTCAATCTCTCTTTATCTCGCTCGCTCATTTATCCTTCTTTTACTATGATCGAAAATAAAACGCAGTATTTGAGTGAATAAGTATTGATGCGTGGGAATGTGTGCGGGTAAATATATCTCTATATTTACTTAAAACTTAAAAAGAAATTCATTCACCAATTCAATATTGATTTTGAGCAATTTGATTGGCAAAAACACTTAATGAATATTGCAGCACAAAAAAAAAAAAAAAAAAAGACAAAAACAAAAACAAAAACAAAAAGACAGCGGAAAATGTGGCAATGTATTTTTAGGAATCTACGAAATAGATTTAACAAACATAAAAGAAAAATTGAATGCATTCAACTTTGGTAGTCTTCCTTGAATAATTTCCTTATAAAGTTTACGTACTTATCACCTCATCAATATATTTTAGATGAATATTTTTACTGTCCGCAACATTAAATATGAAAACGTTTCTTTCATATCCCCAACTAATTGCAGAATGTTGAAATAATTGGGCAGGCGAGGGCAAATTATCATTTGCTGTAAAGTTTCTGTGTGACGGACGGACAGCCTTACAAGGTGAAAGTATGAATCTGTCCCTCTTCAAATTGTTTTCGAACTGGCAGTTGATTCCAAGATCGGCTACAGAGTCTGACGTTTACTAAAAGTACGTTCACAAACCCAACTTTATTGAACGATATCATATGTTACTCATACGTTTAGTCTCGTTAGTTGGAATGTTTATGAAGGACACAATGTGATTTCAAAATGCTACTGGTTCCTTTATCCGACTACATCCATCCATCCAATAGTCAGTAGATTTGCATTATTTCTTAAAATCGAGTAGTTTTTCCTTTCTCTTAATTGCATTCAATAATCAATTGTTTGATCTAACTATCTCTACGCAGGCAGTTTATCTAACTAAATTGTTATTTACACTAGTAAGTTAATTTGTTCGATAAGCTCTTCTTTAAGTTGTTAGTCACACACACAAATGTTGAATTAAATCGGTATAATATATGCTAAAATATTTTCACTCATCATTTTTCCCATCTTTGTGGCAACATGGTGAAACCGTATCGAAAGAACGATATTTATTTGGCAGCGATCCAATCGTCGGCCGAAATTGTGTGCCAGCCCAGCCATGTTGCGTTTATCTAAAATCATATTATGGTAATCAGAAGGCGCAATGTCTGAAGTCCCCGTTCGCGTTGCAGTTGCAGTTGTCCTTGACAACTTTTGCAATGGGTGGCCGAATGCTGTCATGCAAAAGGATGGCATCGGGCTTGTTAGGTGCTGTTGCTGGTTATTTCTGCAACAATTTCCACTCAGTTTTAGCGCCGCGTAATACACTCCATCCCGCTAACCACAACATATGCATAGCAAAACTTTGTGGGCATGAATATTCCGCCTCGATGTCGATATAGATGGTTCTCGTGGACTAACCCATGACCTTTTGTCCGTGGTATTGTCATAGTAGACCCACTTCCCATTTCCATTCCCAATATGCCGCAGAAAACTCTTCTGTTTTTACCTGAGAACGAATGAAACCGCGATTCTGGAACGACTTGAAATGACATTTTCAGTTAATTCGTATGGTTGGCGTTTTCCCTCCCTTTGCATCTTTCGCATCGCATATAAATGTCGAGAAATAGTTAATTAAGAGTTTCAACGAGTTCAAGAGTTTAATAAGTCTTGGAATTCATTATCATTGAATTGGAAAACACCATTTTGACTAATAGCTATTGCTGATCAAAGAGGATGTATATTTTTAACTGCCCCTGACTGGTGACAAACTTCTAAGCCAAATGAGTTAGGAAAATGCTATCATTTGTAAAAGTGTTATACGCATTGACAGGTCCGAAGGTCATCACAATTGTCGCTTAGAATCCCTTTCCGAACTTTTAAGTTGTGCATATTTAAACTCCTTGCACGTTGTTGACGTGGCATACTGTCGCCCAAAATCTCTTCACCTCGCCTGCCTGCTCTTTGCTGTTTATTTCAACGATGAAGATGAGACGCACATACTGCAGAATGGATGAAAAGAAGAAAAATAATTTTGCAATGAACTCGAAGTAACAACAAAGGTCTCAAAATAGTGATTCTGGGTAATCGCTGTCAATATGCAGTACAGATATTGATCTAACACTTTGTATAAACACTTGTCAGACCTTTGAGGTCCTTAAGCACTTGAGTACATATGATATGATTTTACTGGATATGGACGGCTTTGTTTTATATTCTGTTTAATAAAAGTTTCTTCGTAAATGAATGCAAGCTTCTTAACTAACTTCTTGGATTGTGCGTAAGGCAGGCTTAACTTCAAGTTAAGCCAGATTGCGTTCCAAGAAACCTATGTATACCATAAAGCAGAAGCGTACTACAATCTTTGCGAAATTTCTCAAGTGTAATTACAATATAATGTGAACACCACTGATATTATTTTAATATGTTTTTTTTAAGCATCTTTCTGTCATTAATGAAATCAAATTTAATGCGTTCACACAGTGTTTTAAGAAGAAAAGCAAAATTCTCTTTGATGTCTTCATATAAAAACAAAGGAAGAAAAACAAAAAACTCTTTAATGCAAAACGAAAAACTCAATAAATACATAAATTGATGAGTCATTGTCCGCATTTGGATAGGAGTGAAGCTGTGCATTAGATGTTTTATAATTGCTCGTCATTATGATGGCAATTGCAACTGAAACGGATCAATTCATCTGCAATGACAGCCGACAGGAGTAAATCTTCTTTAATTCCTTACTTAAGATATAAATTGAAATTTTCGAGCAGTTTATACTTAGATTCATCAGTCATGTTGATGGAAAAATTCTTCGTTGAAAAATTTCAAATTACTTTTCAAAATGCTGTACAAATTTTCTTTATTCCCTCTTTTTTCCGTTTTTTTTTTTTGTGTTATCCTTTCCTCTCGCATCACTTTAAAGTATTTGGTTAAATTGCCGCCTGTTGTTCACTTGACTCATACGTCATCAATCTAAATGTAATTTGTCATCAATCATGCAAAATTTTACATGCATTTAGTTGCAGTAGACAGTCATATGCACTTATAGCTATATGTGCTAATATACATACACATCTTAAACTTAGTATTAATGTATACTTAGACTTATTTCAGGAAACTTCTGTAACTTTTGCAGATAAATCAATAATAAATGAAATAAAAATTCGTATTCTCTTAAGAGAAACCATGGACCGTTGATTTTCATTAACTTTATCCTTTGAGTTTAACGGTTCTTTGAGTTAATATCATGGAAATTATGAACTTGCTGCTCATTACATGTGGGCGTATCCATGTATTGAACGTTTCACTATTTCATATATCCCGATTCAGATTACATTCAAACCGAACTTTGTACGCGTCGACCAAAAAAATTCTTAACGACGACAAGCCAAAGTTTTTTTTCTTTTTTTCCTTTTTATTATATGACCAATCACTTAGGAGATGTCACGTATTCATGTGACACGGTGGCGTGTGGAAAGAACTGAGAAAAGTATTATACCTTTGTAGACTAAACACTCACTCAACCAAAGTAAGCTCTAGCACATTGAAATTTCAACTCGTGAACATAGGCTACTCGGCTACTCATGCGTATATTACACGCTTGTTGGGCTTAAGTCGATAGTAGCGACTACAGAAACACAGAACCTGCAAAAGATGCCTTAGCTTTTCCCTGTTGAAAAATGAAAAAAAAAAACATGCGAACGGGCGAACATTTTATAGGTAAGTTCTCCTAAATACTAAAATTGATCGAGAAAACTTAATTTGGGAGCTGTGTTACAGGGTACAAGAAGAAAAAAAACGTACTCTCTCCCTGCAATATTTGCCCTTTAATACAAGCTATGTGCTTTGAAAATGATGAGACCCATTATTTAGATTAATCTACTGTGCGACAATGACAACAAGTACAAAAAAGGCAATAACGATAAAATTAATATATATACATATATATACACATATATATATTCATATACATATATATATATATATATATATATATATATATATATATATATACATATATTAATCTACTGTGCGAGATGTATGTTGCAAACTATTCGCTTAGAAAATTAATGTGTATGTTAACATTAAGACGTCATGTTGTTCGTTGGCGCTGGTTTTATGTTATTGTTGTTGTAATTAAGAGTAGCGGGACCCCACAAAGTTTCACATACAAACATATATAAAAACATGAATAACAAGCAATCATGGATGAATGCCAGGAATTCTTATCTGCTGACACATACACTTCACTTCACTTTCTTTCATTCACTCAAATGCTTTCATGTGCGGGCATCTCTTTAAGTTTTTTTTCTTTTCTCTGTAAGATTATGTACACACAGTGGAAAACACGACACACATCCATCCATCCATCCATCAATCAGCTGTAGGGTATGGGTGTATGTTTAGTAATTACCAACTGGTAGTCATTTGCTTTTTAGGTTTCTTTTTTTGCTTTTTTTGGACTTTTTAGTAAAGTTTTGTTAATTTTTTATTTATGGCGTTATTTTACATTTCTCTTCATTTTTTTTTTTTTCGTGTTACGAAAAGCTCACATTGTGTGATGTAACTCTTAGTAAATTCTTAAACATATGACACGTAATCAACTAATTACCTAATTAATGGAGTGAATGTTACGCTAAAAATGCTAAGATCGAAAGCAACTTCATATTCGGAAACAATTAATAGAAAGCATAAAATAAATCCATTTTCGATTATAGAAATTCTAAATTACTAAACAGCCCGGTAGCCCGATCTCGCGAATGGGCATACGATTAAAAAGTTTATTTGATAAGAGGGGCCAGATTGTCCCCTTATTATTTAGGACTTTTGTTTAATCACTAACTGCGCTTTAGATTATTTCGTAATAATTAGAATTAATGGGCAGCCGTTATCTGAGTTACACATAGAGACATCACAAATCACAAGTTATTTTTTTTTAAATTTTCCTGACCTAACCGCCTTGCTATACAAAAAAATTTATATTGAAGAGCTCTGGGCTCTCGGTCACTTTGGGTCACATATGTAGATATATGTGTATATATTTGTATACATATTTTTTAATTTCGGCGAACAAAAGTTTTGTTCTTTCAATTAAAAAAAAAAAAAAAATTAAAACCAAGTTTGGATAAAGGTGACTGTAATCTTCGAAGATTATCCTGGCCATGTTCCATGAAAGTTAAATTAGACCTCCTCTCCAGAAAAGTTTCCTGTTTTGTTGATTGAGATTAACATTTTGTCAATTATATTCCATGCGATTCGATATCTGCCCAGCGTGAAGTTTAAATGTCGCAAGTTTATCAAAGTAGATTTTTTTGCTTAATCCATTAATATCGTTTAGGAATATGAAAAATGGATTGGTATCAACGAAACCTTGTTCAATGTAACTATCACACATAGTAATACAATTTCTGCTTTTCACAATGTATAACAAAATATTCAAGCCGTGCCTATGGAGGCGAAGACACAAAATCACCAAGAAACAATTGTCGCTTCAACAAAGCTATGGTACTAAAATCAGAACCCTTGGAAACACTTAAGGAAATTCGAAATACTATATACGGAAATGAATTATCTGCTTGTGAAGTTTTAATTCCAAAAAGGTGTCACAGATTAGAGAGATGAAGTGGAAGAACGCGTGCATTTTACATTTCCTAAGCGTTTTTTTTTGCTTTGCACGACTTTTATGCCCGGATTTCGGACAGCATGGAACTTGGCGATAGGCGTCTTTACTTTACCGGACACTCATCTTTTTGACAAATCAAGTGAAAGCGTACAACTATGGGCACATAAAAGAAAAAATTGCAAAGGGATTTAAAACAAAAAAAATTGATGATAATCTGTTGCAGGGGCAATCAGGTTATCATCAAGTTATGAGGCCATGATTAAGTGTCGAACCTTATCACTGTTGAACAAGGTTATGCCAACGAAAGACGCCGAGTTTGTAAAAAACAGGAAAAAAGCAGATTTCTCTTACTTAGTCCGGGGAATTATGAACCGTTGTAGTGCTCAGGTGAGCTCTGCATGTGCTTTCCATTGTATTCTTGATCCACAAGGCCAATTCTATATCGCTTTATAATGTGGTTTTTCGTTAGAAACGTAAGTCTGTTATGAGAGCTACGACAACTAAGAAATACTTGCGGATATGCCGTTTTGACTGGAGAGTCATTTTTTTTTTTTTGTTTTGAATATTCGTTCAAAAAGACGCTTATCGTCTCAATGCGTTTTTGTGAACGTGCTCGAGAAGTCTATGACAAATTCTGAGTGAACTTCTTTCGCCATTTCTGTAAAATCTCGTTGTATAGCGCTGTCTTTTGTGTACCATGACCGACTTCGGTATAGGAAGCAGTAATTCTTGCTGGTTAGGCTCTGCATGTTTAATTTTTATCTAAATAAATAATCATGCAGCATAATGATGCAGCAATTTCAGCCGCCTTGTTTTCGTTCTAACGCAAATTGACAACAATTTTCCTTTCATTTTTTCTTTTTTTTTTATCAGAAATGCAACGGCAGTCTTCTACACACTATAGCTTTTAATAATACTAATAATTAATTCCACACATAAACTAATTAAAACTAGAGCGTAACTGCAACTACGATTTTTTTTTATATCCATCACCTAAGGATGAGGGGTATATTCATTTGTCAAAACGTTTGCAACACAAAGTAGATGTATTTTTGATCAGCGTCAAATTCTGTAATACTGTACGAATTATTACAGGACGCAGGAAAAATATATTCGATATTGGAAACAACGCATATATAAAGTCGATTAACTTAGTTAAGATAACATACTTCTCGTCTGTCGTACAATATAAATGTTTAGCGAGTGTTTTTTTCGTTTTCAAATAGATGACCAATCACTTAGGGAATGTCGCCTATTCCCGTACTACGGTGATGGTGGGAAACGAGTAAAGACAGAAGAAGAGATAGCGAAACGCCCGTAGAGTAGTGGTTCTGTACCCAATCGCCGACTCAGTACTCACTATAACTAGGATCAAAGGAAACTCTACTGCATTGAGATTTGAATCCGTGAACACAGACTTGATAGTCGCGTCTCATATCTACTGGATTACTCATGCGGAGTGTGTTAAATATTCCGCAGAAATATCTCTGCTCTCACTTAAAATAAAAATTTGATTTTTTTTTTTTATTTCTTCAAATTTGCGATGGCAAAGCCATAGGCCAACATACATAGGTACGTTAGTATAAATCATCATATGCATAGAAAGAACAAATGACTAATCAAATAATCGCCTTGCTTTGTCGCTAACCTGCCGGTATCCGGCGAATTCATGTGTTCGAGAATGAGGTAAATTTTCGTTTAAAAAATATTTGAAGAGTCAGCAAAGGATCTCAAAGTCGGAGGCATTTTCACAGATTTTTCATATTTAATTTGACAACCTCTTTGACTGGACTTTAAGTGGAGGCGGCAAGAAATTACTATGTAAAAATTTTAACATCTTTCTTGTAAGCAGAGCGACAAATTCTCGTTTTCCTTATTATGTGTAACTAACTGTCTTATCTGGATATAATATTTCACTGTCTTTTTCCGATATTTTTTTGGAATTTTTCCTTACGTAGAAAGTTTTCGGCCCGTGTGAATTGTATTACTTTGTTGGCAAACAAAAAAAGATATATTCCAGATAGGTTTATGTGGATTTTAAAACCTTTCTTTAAAGTCATTCGTTTCGTTATTATTGCTAGTGAAATTTTAATATTTGCTTGCTTAACAGTGGTGGTTCAGATGCAGCCGTTGTGTAAACGAAAAGGAAAAAAGCGCTAAAGGAATTAATTTATTTAATGGGAACTTTTTTTTTTGAGTTGTTTGTCGTTCTTTCTTTGCTTTTGTTGATGTCATTATTCGAATGGTTTTCATTCGCTTCGAATATATAAACGAATAGTGTTATAATTGCAACGTAACGTAAAAAGGTGGCTAAAATGAATTGTTTGCTGTCTTCAAAATTCACACCCAAAAACTTTGTTCGCGTGTAAAGCGATAATTTAGTTATGACTTTAATTAAAAATGCACAGAGAGATAATGTGACAATAGTCGTAATGCTTGCTTGTAAGTTCAGGCAGGCGGGTGGATTCCGTTGGAATAGAAAAATGATTTTTAAAACAATTCACTTACACATTTTTCAACACTCTCGAAATGCGACTCTCTTGAACACTCTTGAACACATACGACAATAAAAAGGGACAAATTAGTTGCGGCAACATTTTTAGAAAACGCTTCGCTTGCACAGAAACACTACAATACATTGCATGCATTTAAATGCATTATTATTTCTTTTTGCTTAAACGTGGCCAAAATACACACACACATGTTTATATATATATACATATATATGTACTTATTACAATATTATTGTTCTTCCAAGCTGTTGCTGTAACCTATGCTGCATAATTCCGATATAGTAAACTTGTTTTTATTGCGATTCACTTTCAGCAGCATGTTGCTAGCGATCTTCACCAAAAATCAATAGCATTATACCTATACACATATATATAATGTTTTTGCCTTTGTCTAAGAAATGCTGCAGAGATCTCTTTCTCTTTGTAAACATTTTACGATCTACACCTTATACGTTGGTTGGTTTTCTTTAAGCCATACATGACTTCTTCAGAAAGCAAAAATTTATAAATAAGTAAATAAAGATAATAAAAAAAAAAGAAAAAAAAGCACATTTTATTGCGCTAGCTGCGCGGATTACAGCGAATTATAGGTACACTGCTTAATTTGGTCGGTACGTTTTAATGTTAAAGCCAAAGAAACGAATATAAATGTTTAAATAAAGAGGAAGTTAATGGAATCTTAGTAAAGAGTACGGCAATCGTAAGTTACATATTCACATATAAGATAAAAAAATTTAACAAAAGAAACTTTTACTTAGTAACACCTAACGATATACGAAAAAATACAGAAAAATACATAAAACAGAGGCTATAAAGAGAGAAAAAATAAAGTACAAGTTTCTTGTCTTACTCGTGATAATAAATAGTAATAATATATTTGTCCGTCTATTTGTCAGTTTGTTTGTTGGTCTGTTGGTTTGTTTGTTTATTTGTTTGTTTACTCTTACAGAGATGGGCGAAAACAAACAAACAAAAAAAAAAAAAAAAAAAAAAAAAAAAAAATAGAAAAAAACAGAAAAACAGACTTTCATTTATTTATATATACAATGCGAATGAATTTCTTCCATAAAAATTATTTTACCCAAGAGCAGAAGCACGAAGTACATGAAACGATCATAAGCATTACGATCATCATCGTCATTATTGTGAACAGGGTCTTGGTGCTGTTTCTGTTGCTGCTGCTACTGCTAGTGCTGCTGCTAACTTAATACACTATCCATAATAATGATAACGATAAAAACGACGATCATCACCATGATCATTATGACAAATGCAACGGCGCCGAAGCAACTATATAAAATGTACAACAACAAATATAGCAACAACAAACAAGAACAATAATAACATACAAAATAACAGAGAAGTCAACATATGGGAAAAATGTGTTGGTTTTGTTTTATAGTATTTTAGTCAATAGCGAGATACCGTTTTGAACGGACTGAAGAACTCACGAGCAAAACTAAAACAAGAAGCAAATCCGTATACGTTCGAATTCGTTTAGAAGAAGAAAGAAAAACAAGACTTAATCCATCGATCGTGTGTGTACGCCTGTCTCTCCAAACAATAATAATAATAATAAAATAAATTTTAATTTAAATACGAAAAAAATATTTACGTTGCTCGTTTGTTTTATTTTATTTCCTTTTTTTATTTTTAAATTTTTGTTGTTGTTCTTCTCTTGTATAACGTGAAAAATGACACAAAAAAAAAAAAAATTATTATACAAAAAACGATTTATACACAACGTTGGCTCGGATGAAAAATCTCTATAAAATATTTATATGAAAACTTATTAAAATAAATCTTTAAAATACGTTATAATTAATTGTGTTATCAGCGCCCGTTTCGCTTCTTTTTTTTTTTTCTTCGCTTGTCTTGTCTGCGTTAAAAAAGTTAATCATAATAATAATAATAATAATCAAGTGTTAAATGTCAAAAATATTAAAAAGTGCTTCGAATAGTAATACAAAGGAAAAAAAAATTTAAAAAGGAAAAAATTAATAGTCAAGTAAATTTAAAAAATCAAAATTAAAATATATATATATATATATACACATAATGAAAATTATAAATTATAATAATAATAATACCAACAATTAGAATACAATCAAGAATCCATAATTTACGCAGATTTCATAAATCGATAAATACGCACATACACACACATACGTGTTCGTATGCAAATGTAATGATTTGGTTTATTATCAGTGCTTGCATTAAAAGCTCAGAAAATAAACGAAAAAAAGCGAGAGCGAGAGGTTTATGTTATACATGGCTTATCCTCTCTATACCCTATACTCACTATTGATCCCAGTGCTTTTATACAAAATTAATGTTAATTTAATGAAAAGAAAAAAACATTTTTTTTTCTTGTTTTTTCGAAAGTAAAACTTGATTTTTATTGTCGTTTTTAATTTTTTTTTTTTTTATTTGTGTTTCATATTGTGCGCAGAAATCATATATAAATTGAAAAAATTTTTTCGCAAAAAAAAAAAAAAAACAAACAAGCGGTGTATCCAGCACGGCTCTCTGTGTTCTATAATGATTGTGCCGTTTTCTTAATCGTTGTTGTTTACAAAATTTTTTCATCAATCCCGACCACAACAATTAGCAAACAACACACAAGCCAACACACACTCTTATGTTTCTTTTTTGTTGTTGTTGATGTTTCTTCTTTTTATATATATATATATATATATATATGCATATATATATTCAACGAGCATAAATTGTGGATTAATAACAATTATAAGTAAGTTTATTATTATTATTTTTTCTTTGTATATATGTATATATAACGTGTTAACGCATGTGCTTGGCAATTAATGAGAGCCAAAAAGTTTAGATCATGAGTTCTTAATATGCGTTTAAAAGAGCTCTCATTAAAGATTTGTTACCTTTACAACGAATGAAAAATTTCTCTCTCCAAAGAATATCGATTTTATAGGCATCGTTAGCTTTGTGGCGCGATTAAATGCGTTTGCTCTCTCACAGATTTTCAAAATTAACTCGATAATGGCATAAATTAGCAGTAAAACTTATAATTGCAATGACAATACGTTTCGTGTCCTTAAAGCCATTCAAATATATTTATATTGAAATGATTCCGCAATAAAAGATCTTGTATTCGTATGAAATACACGAACTTTTCAATACATCTTCCTTGGGCTGGCATTCACTTTCAAAGTCAAAATTTCCGCAAAATATCTAAGCCTATCTATATGGCAGACGTAACAGAATATGTATAAAGTTGCCCAATAGACAAGAATCGCGGTGACAAAGACAATGTTCGCAACTTTAAATCTCAGTGCGTTGGTCGCACGCAGACGGTAAAGGCATAACACAGACATCCGCTAGACTGCGCCCATTTCTCTCTTTCCCGTCACCGTATTACACGAATCGGGCACGTCTCCTGATTGATTGATGGTGTCGAGGAGGGTTGCGTTTAATAAATTTAATGCAATTATCCTAGTGAATTATTCTCATGGTTCTTACATGTGACTGAGATTCACATTTTGGTATGATTCGTTATATGAATGCTTGGCACAATTAGGGTTCATAAATATATCGAGATATCGAGAGTAAATTCGACAACTGCCGAATATCGACTCGCTGTAACGCCTAGTATGTGTGTGTGTAACATATTCAAATTACGATCGAGTTTACTGGCTATCGACTGCTACAAACCAGCTTCTGTTACAATGGTAGAAAACACTCAAAATTTGACGCAAAAATCATTTATAGTAGATTTGACATTGTAGGTCCTTAACCTCTGCATGATAGCAAATTAAATTTCCCTATTATAGCAGCAGAAATTGACAGTACGCTCGGAGAGCATTTGTAATCAAAATTCTCTATTATCGCTGCAATGCAAAATTTCATAACTGCTGTAATAAATTTCGCTTTACTTTATACATATACGTCTTAGTAAGAATCCAAACAACAACGACAACCACAAAATGCATTAATTAATCAATTTGATTGCGTTGGAAAGGTAAACAATTACCTAACAATATTGAGAAAATATTTCTTATATGTCGCACTTTGAAACACACAGAAATCGCTCAATTAGGAAATGATCAGAATATTTTTGAATTGAATCGAAATGTTTTAGATTAACGTAACATATTACTTTAAGGGGGTAGACCAACGTGACAATCTCAAACATAAGGTTACAGCATAATAATATTTAAAGAGCTTCTAGATGAATTTTATTTCTCCATCCATTTAGTGGGAATCCACTTCCAACGGAATCCATTCCAGCGGATCAATCACCGTGCCTGAGTATATGCATGACCTTCAAATATTAAAACGACTATTTGGAGAAATATCAAAAAATGGCAACACGGCCAAGCACTATCAACTTAAGGGGCTCTACGGCCCGGGCCTACATTGGGGTAAATTTAAGTTTAAACCCAAAAAACAAAAAAAAAAATCATTTATTCTGTACACCTGCCGTTGCATTGCATTTTCTTGAAAATCTTTATTATCATGTGACTGGCGAATGTTCGTCTCAAAAACTGCAAAAAAGGAAAAAGGCACTCTTCGAGAGTACTGCATATGCCTCCGCGGAATAACATTTCTAAAATAATGTAAGAAATTCGAGTGAAAAGAATCGAAATTGTGGGAGCTATTCCCCGAACTGTTTTGAATAATCGGCTTGAAGAAAGACACACTTCAAGTGCCTGCCATCACCTGCCATAGAATAATGTTCGGAAATCAAATTTTTTTTTGTTTTCTGACCAATTAAAATTTTACCGCGCCCACAATTGTCGATGAAAAAGCAAATTGATTTTCTCGAAAATGTGCAGTCGTCTGCCTCCTCATCATTTTACAAGCATCTTTTTTGCATCCATTGCCTCTCTTATCTTTTTTCCTTACTTTCGTTTACTCCTCGCACGTACTTCTTATGTTCGCTTCTTTTCTATTTTATTGATGTATATATTTGACATTCTTTACCATATTGCGGTTTCCCATGGTAGAAATATGTTACACAAGAATTCTCTATAGTTTCCTGCTATCCAGGCTAGTAGATCTGCAAAGAATTTGAGTTCCTTGAGAGTTGGATGATATAATTCGATCGATCTCCTGATTTTGGCGTTAACCAACAACATACATACACAGACAGTACTTCGTCAAGATTCACGTATTTGTCCTTATACTCTTGTTATTCGCTATTCGATCATTGGATCAACAAACGCGCTTTTATTATAAAAACATTATATAAAAGAAAGCGATCAAAGGCTTGTTATTTTTTTATTTTTTAATATGATCAATCACTCAGGTGATATCCACTATTCGTGTGACACGGTGACCGTCAGAAATAAGAGAGGAAAGAGAAAGAAATAGAGAGGTGGTGGGGGCAGCCTAACGGCTGCGTGCCCAGTCGATAAATTTTTTATGCATTTACCGGCTGAGGACTCAATATATTTACGACCAAAGGAAACTGTGCCGCACTTGAAATTTACTTACTATTACCCTTACTGTTACGCTTACCATTTTCAATTTATTAAATGGTTTTGGAGAAGTAAAATTTATAAAAGATAAGCTTCACGTTGGGCTATAGAGTTCTTAGAGATCAGAACACTCTGTCAGTCCCATCCACCATAATTATAAGTTAAGAAAAACATTTTTTGCGAGAAATTTTAACGTAAGATAAAAAATTTCTTCCCACATGACCTTTCAGTCTTTGCATATGCAAACAACGCATTATAAGCACCTTAGGGAGGTTAAAAAAAAAAGAAGTGTTGAACAAACACTCAGGATATTCAAAATATCTTAACGTACATAAGGCTTATGTGTGAATTTCACGTATATACAGCGTCTTCTTGTGACTTCCTCCAGGCTGAGTTAAGGAAAAATCCTTCACATTAGAATTAATTCCGATCAGACCCAGGCTTGTGTGTGCACAATAATAATCAGATTCTGAAATATCAAAGCTTTCTTAATGCATGCATTTAAATGAGCGGATCATTGCGAACAAAAAAAAATGTTGGGAATAACTGGTTTAAGTTTAAAAAACTTGTTATGCTAATTGAATTGAATTTTAAGATATTGTGAATAAGAAAAAATCACAATTTAAAACGAAAATATTTCTTTTCGTTTAATACATTGCTAAAAGAAACTTTTGGATTTTAAAATTTTTATACTTTTAATTTTATTATTTGATATATATATTATATGTAAGATTCAAGCTCGAGCTGTTTTAACCTACACAAATATTGATACATGTACAGACCTACATTTATATTTGCGTATGCAAGATACAAATGTAAGAAGATATATATATATAGATATATATATATATTTTTTTTTTTTTGTTACGTAAAGTTTGGCTCTATAGCTTAGTTAACATGTTTGTTGCCACAAACGTTAAGCTTCGTAGGTATGCCGCAAGGAATATGCCCTCCATCCGGCTTTCCAAAGATCGCGGCCGAAAACGCGTGAAACAATTTTAGCATTTATGAAAATTGTTAAGTATTTTCATAAATAGTCTTTAATTAGATATAACTATCCGCACCGACTACCTTTATCGGCACGAGTATCCTGGTAGGTAAGAATCGCGGATATCAAGTTAGCAGTGGCGATTTCAAATCTCATCTGCGGTTGAGTTCACTTTGGTCGTAGCTATAATAAGTGCTCAGTCGGTAAAGATCTAACATTTACCAATTGGGCACACACACTGACGAGGCTGCATCTACACCCTCTCTATCTCTTCCTCTATGCTATGATTTCTTTCTGACCATTATCGTGTTACACCTTCGTACAACCCTTGGACGTGGTCCTTGAATCATTGGTCATATTTAAAAAGAAAAAAAAGAAAACCTAAAGTTTTAAAGTGATGCCAACAGACGCCTTAACAACTATCGAATCGGATCTGTTGAACTCGTTTGTCATTTCAATATGTTACGTGACAGAGTTTTCGCGATTGAATAATTTTTCATACGATGGCAAGAGAAAGGTTTAGTGTATTGACATTCGCATCTCTCCTCTTTACAGCGAGTGCATAATCGATAATTGCAGATCGGCCCTATATAGTGGCGATAAACTTAGACTCATCAAAATAAGAAAAATAGAAAATAGAGCAAAACAAGTTTTAGTTCGTTACAGGCGACTCAAAATCTTTCTAACATTACAGAATATATAATCGTCTCTTTAGCTAATGCCAAAAAATCCGAAAATAGTTGAGAGAGGATCTTATCTCCATTCAAAAATGAAGCAGAGTTCCTAAGAACATCGATGCAATTTCTTTAAAATTATCTAATGATTACACACAAAGACCTATTAGCGCTTTCGACTAACAAAGTCGACAGAGAATCGGATATGACTAGAGGTAAGAAGTTTAGAATTTGAATTTTATTTGAGAGAATTACACACTTCTTTGAATACCATCGACGGTAGTAAAGTATCTGAACTAAGATTTATTCTCAGACAGGTAAAGCTTTTTTTTGGAAAATATCTAATGGTTTTATTTTTCGATTTGTAAGAATGCGTTCTGGCCGTTCAATAGTCGTAAGAGAAAATAATAATGAGTCTTCTCCTTATAGCTTTTTGCGAGTGGTACCTTATATATTCCATAAGTTGCAAGCTCAAGTTCAAGATATTACGCCAAAGCTTAGGGCTAATAATAGTGCACCATATTCTCGTACGTTCAGAAAAACTTACTTTAGTGAAATTGATCAAGGATTGTTCTTTGTTTTCTTCAAACACCTTTTCGCGCACGTGCCTTACTGTATAACCAATACATTAGGTCTATGAATAAATTCTCGAATGAAAATACATTTGTTAGGATAGCTTAATAAACGGAGTAGGCAAAATCATTATTTAAGGTCTTCTGTCATTCGGGTAACTTGCCTTGGGGATACCCTCGCGATAGAAGTTTCGTGGATCGACCCATTTTCGTACATCTTCGACTTTTCTGAGCTACTGAGCTGATCACTAAATGTGATTGCATCGATCTGAATAAAGTTAATTGGAAGAATACAGACAGATCTGAAGCGTAATCCCCAAGTTGAAGACCATTTTGCTCTTGCTGGAAACGGTGGGACTTATGCTAATATTTTTTGCCCGAAATCTCGCAAACTACATTTTAACTATTTCGAGACCTACTAAATTTTCACTCCCAGTCTACTTAATCATTTCCGTCACTTCAGCTGCATCTTTTCCAAGTTTAATCCAATTTAAAGCAGAAAAAAAAAGACCCAGTGCCTTAAATACTGCTAGTTGAGATCCATCTTCTTACACATTGGTATACACTGAACGGCCATCTATAACTAACTGATAGTTATATCCTATATAGAACCAAAGTCAAATCTGTACGTACCCAAAATTTCGGAATGAATTGCACACAAGAGATAGATTTTGAAAAACGACAACTTTCAACGTAGAGAATTTAGAGGTAGACCTAATTTTAACTGCATGATTAAAAAATAAAAAAATAAAATCTTTAACGAGTTATTTATTTATTATCTTAATTGCTAAAAACAAATTACTGCGAAAAGTTTGTTCTTAGCGTATGAAAATTATTTGTTTATCATATGCCGAATAATGACTTTGTCAAGCAAATTTTATTATGATTAAAGTTTCCTGCTTTTTCGTTTTCGTCTTCGTTTTCTTTCTCTTCTCCTTTTCTTGTTTTCTTTCATTTTTTCTTCTTTTTTTTTTTGCCTGTTCATCCTTTTGCATGTAAAAATTTTTATGTTTATTGATATTACATACATATACTTTCATATGTAACGAAAAGCGGAAAATTCGAGTCAGTTAAAATTAAAATTTTAAAAAGATTTTAGTGACATCGTAACTTTGCTTGGCAAAAAGAGTTAATTTTTCTGTTTTTATTTGTCTTTCTTTCACACGAAACACAATCTCTTTAATCTATTAAAAAGAAAACAAAAACAAAAAAAAACCATTTAAATAAATAACCAACTATCCTCAATTGTTAAATTGCTACAACACATTGTATGTCTTAATGAGTATTTATATGTATGTAAACATACAAACAAAACAAGCATAAAAATCTCATCTTATATAAACCGTTAATATTATGTGTGAAAGCTGAGTAAAACAACTGAGAATTTTGTATACGTCGTAGAACGAATTTCGGACACCCATCGTCTATAGATAGTGTTGTGCTCATGGTAGACAATGGGTAGCCCAGACTGAATTGAGCTTGGTTACGACATTACGTTTTGATCGACAACTCAGAATATTTGCTCATGCCCACTCCCTATAAGCGATTTCTGATAAAATTGATTATTTAATTCTTACTTTATTTAATTGTATATTTATTTATTTATTTATTTATTTATTTATTTATTTCCTTTATATGGAAAGTGAGCTCTAATAATAGCCAGCATATAGCATAGCATACAAGAATAAGAAATATGTAAATTCCTATTGTAGATAGATGAATGGTCTAATTTTTGCCAGCATTAAGGGAACAACACTAACTGACAAAGCCCGGAGACAATCACTTTTCATTTGTGCGATTCATTTTGCGCGACTTATTTTGTTTGTGCGATTTGTTTTATGCAATGTATGAATACAAATAGAGATAGATAGATAGATAGATAGATAGAGAGAGAGAGTGAGAGAGAGAGAGAGACTCTTGCCTAGAACCGGTCGTATTCAGTTATGTACATTTTGCAAACATTTCCGAGTTTAAAATGAGAAATTGAGCTTTTTTGACATATTTCCCTGGGTAATCTAACCCCATTGAT
Source organism: Glossina pallidipes (assembly GCA_000688715.1). Classification (NCBI taxonomy): domain Eukaryota; kingdom Metazoa; phylum Arthropoda; class Insecta; order Diptera; family Glossinidae; genus Glossina; species Glossina pallidipes. The sequence continues at coordinate 17,687 of KK499928.1, read as the reverse complement.
TTTATTTAAAAAGTGCTTTCTCGACATTTCGTAAAGCATCGACCTGGTTACCTGTAAATGAAGTGGTACTGCCAAACGTTGACTTTCATACCACTTGTGATATAAAGGTAGATTAAGTTTATGCGGGTTTATGCATGCAGAAAGACTTTACACCGATCAGAAACTGATTCTGACGCGACCTAAGCTTGTTCGTCCGTCCGTCATACAGGTATTGATCACAATTTTTCAGATATTTTGGTGAAATTTGCTATACCAAATACCTCGCTTGCCGCGAGGACGAACGCTATTGAAAATATTTCCGATTTGATCACTTTTTCGCATTAAGCGAAATACTATAGAAAACGTAATCGCGGGCCGTGGCTCGCTATAGTATATGGACTAAATTACGACTACAGCGACTATGTGTCGACAAATTTGTTAAAGATCGGACTGCATTCGCCTCATACGTTTAATTCGCTTCTAAAAATAATAACATTCGGGATAACTATCACTATCACTATTAGTAAGCTCAGTATATATTAGACAGAGGTTATTCACAATATGAATGCGTGTACGAGAAATACAAAAGACCGGACAAATGGACAGATATAATGATCTAAATAAATAATAAATTGCATTACTATTGATGCGCATACTTTGTATAGATCTGTTAGTGCATATTTCCGCGAAGTTCCGTCAAGTTACTAACGAAACAATAATCAGGGTATACTCCCAATCGCTGTGTTATGGGGAATATATATACTAAAAGCCCTATAGTCAAATAACACATTAACACAAATCACACGGTCCGCAATAACGCATTCAACTGCACGTATATACATATTTATATGTATACAAGCGTGTATACGTTTATAGGCAATGTTTGCGAACGGCTTCCAAAATAAAAACAATATATATATAAATAAATATACACTTTGAGTCTTATTAAGATACATTGCAAACCAACAAACAGCTTAAATTGGCTGCAGCACATGCAATAATAATTTAAAAAAAAAAAAAATCAAAAAAAAAAAAAAAACGAAAAGAAAAGCGAAAAAAAGATAAACGCAGGAAATGCGGAAATATAACATAATTACATTATAAGCATATATGCTTGTATTTGTAGAATAATTGCATGCACACTTGTATAAATGTGTGTGTGTGTACGAAACACAAATTATGTCATATACTCTATATAAACCGGCAAATGATTGCTAGAAAAAGCAGAAGGGAATAATTTAAAGATGTATCTCGTTGGGTGAACAATAAACAAACAATCTCGCATGTATTTGTATTCATAATAGTAAGCTTGCGTTCATGCTAAATGCAAATATCTTTGTTTGTCTAAAAAATAATAAGCTCATTAGGAATAATGACAATTCGTTAACGATAGATGCAAGCATGAATATAAATAAAATACGAATTGAATAGCTAAGACAATATCTGAAAGGCTTAATACTTTTTTTAATTAATTAATAAACATACATACAAACAAAGGAATAAACAACATTACCACGTGTACATGAAATTATGGAAATTGCATTTTGAGACAATGGACATAGTGAATAATGAATTGTTATATACAAGTATATATATATATATATGCATAAAATATATGCGACCAGTTTACTTATGTATATGGTTGGTCTTATAATGGAAATTGATCATAATAGAATTGATGGGATGAGCTGTAAATAAATTATAAAAATTGAAAAACTAAATTGTTATGATTGCGGGCGAAGATAATAGAAAACTCTATGGCAGCATATATCGCGTGACATCATTTTTCATAACCTATTACAATATTTATACGAGTATATACTCGTATAGTTAAACGGTTCACTTTTATTTTCCAGTGAATATAGAATAAATATTTTTAGAATAATTGGAAATATCAAGCACAGCACAGCAACACACATACACAGACACACACACACACACACACGCATGATTGTTCGTAATGTTTGTTTTTAGTTTATTTAACATTGCATTCTCATTTCAACCCCCTCTCTTACTCAGTTCAAAGTAAGGATACCCCACCTTGTGCCAAATTCTATGTGGGTGACATCAAAAATGTAAAAATAAGTCTTTTTTTTTCTTTTTTTCTCTTTACTAAACGTTATTCAAACAAATTTCGTGTAATTTATCAAGGCGCAAATCAAGTCCATTTGTATTGGCCAGACTAAATAGAAAAAAAAAAAAAAAATTCCAAGTACAATAAATTACTTATTCGGATTGAAAAAAAAAGAAAAAAAAATTAATAAACTAAAGCGTATACATTGTCTATCAGTCTGGTATTCTGCATTGTTGTATGTCAATGAAAATTTGTGAAAGCTTTATGTGTTTCATTGATACGAATGGTATCTAATTTGTGCCCTATAGAGTACACAACCTTTTTCCTCTTTTATGTATGCCTGCCTTACAAGTATTTATCTAACGACAAGTGCAAAGCACTTACATAAGTAAATCATCGACAAATTTCCTCTGCTTTCGTAGAACTCGGCGAATTTGTGCATGAGATGATTTTAACTCTTTACCTTAGTTCCACAGACCGGAAAATGGAGCGGAGTAAGTTAACTAATTTGGATTTTCGGAAACTTCCCGATTTTGCTGGCAGTTGAGGAGTAAAATAATTCCATACAAACTAATTTTTTTGATAACAATTTCAAGTTGGAAGGAAAGGCAATAAAACCAAAATATGTAAGGAGATCATTAGGTCTGCATTTAAGCATTAAAAAGAAGAGAGTTTTTTTTTTTTGAAAAATAACGGGAAATGACAACACTGTAGTCTTTCTTCCAAGTCGTGTTTAATATGGGGAGCTCTGCGGCACCCAGTGCAGCTATAGTACCATTTTTAATCTAAAAAAAAAGAAAAAAATCAGTCTATACGCCCCTAGCTAGTAAAGTGAGGAGGGGCTTTAAAAATGTATCAATTTTTCAATTCAATTTGATAAGATTTTCGGTTATTTACAGTCAACAGAAAAAGCAATTTCGTACAGACCCACACTACGTTGCGGCCATCATGGTGTTCCACGCATAACGTCGTTAAAGGTATAAGCCCTGAGGCGATTATATCAAAATGGAATGAAAAAAACTTCTTCTTCTGTTATTTTAAAGATGTTATTAAGAATTCGAATGGAAAGAATGAAAATCGTTAAAGTTATGCTGCGTATCGTGTTTCAAGAGAAACGTGTCTAGAACGACGGCTATCCATATTTTATTAGACAACTAACTATGTGTGAAAAACCAAGTTCCATTGATACCAGAAAAATTGATGTATGAAAAATCTAAAATGTTCAAGTCCTTTAAAATATTTTCTCTCTAACAAAATTGAAAAAATTAAAGAACAAATAAGAACGTAGTGGGCCAGGTTCCACAGTTTCCCTTAGCACAGTTATTCATAAGAAGACATTTCAAGATAATGCGTTACAGGAGAAGTGATCGGAAAAGTGGTGCGATTCGAACGCTTTTCAATAGCGTTCGACGGTGCACATAATTTCATTAAAATATCTCAAAAGTTTTGGCTTGCAATTTGAACACAAGAAAACAAAACAGACAGATGGACACACTTGAAATTAGTTGATGAATCGATCGATATAATAAAAGATGGGCCTATCTCAAGTCCTGCTGAGTGTTGTCGACATCCGCACAAACTTAATGCCCTCTTGCAGCACAAGTGGCTCTGTGTAGCGGGCACCCGTCAATAAACTGAAAAAACTTGATGTGTACTTAGGAAAACATTTACACTCGTCATTAAGAGATGAGATTAGAAGGAATATTATTTTGTCGACTTATTCGTTACACTTCGGAAGGCTCATCAGTCACTGAACAAAGTGCATAGATTCTTGAGACAATAAATTTAAAAAACATACCCAAAGCGATTAAACTCAGGAAAATATTTTTAAAATTTTTTTACTTTTTTTCCTTTTTATACATGTAGTTGAGCGATGATCAGAAAGAAGTAGGAAAGAAGTAGTCAGTGTGTACCAAATCGGTAAGTTCCACGTCTTTACCCGAATGAAGACTAACTGCAGCTGCAATGAAATATAGTCGAACCGCACTGAGATTTGAATATACGAACAGCGATTTGGGAGGCGCGGCTCTTATTCACTAAACTGTGCGGCGAACCAACTTGAAAATTGCAGAAGGTACAGGGCACAGATTGAAAATATAACAGAATTATTTATCAGAACCATTTCGAAGTTTTCACCGGAAGACTATCAAACACAAAATCGTTTCTCATATTTTTGCCATAGTTGATGTGTCCGATGTCATGACACGACGCCTTTTTAGATGAAGATGTAATTGGTAGGGAAGTGAAATTAAATCAAATTCTTTGGGAAAATCACTTGCAAAGATGTATTATCGCAACAGGTCGATGCAGTTAGGCTGACTTGCGATATGAACATATCACGGCTCCCTTATAAATTACTGGAAATGTAAGTTTGAGAGAAATAAACAACTTAAAGCGTTGCATCTTTTTCTATATATAGCACTATCGTATAAACTCTTTCAGAAGCTAGTTAAACCAACGAACGTCTGCCTTGCGTATATCTGTTGGCCACATAAACAAGTGATGATAATAGCGGATCTCTGCAAAATTTATTTTAAGAAATTCATTTTGTTTATTTATTTAGCATAGAGAAACAGATGTTTTTTTCTAACATAAATAACTTTTTCGCGTTTTCTTCTGCTTTTATGTTCCCCCTTTGAACTTCCTTCTTGGGAGTTGGTTTTTTCTTTTAGGTTTTATGATGTACAGGCGATACAGTACTTTTCACTTAATTTTATGTTATTAAAAGAAGAACTACCAGCGACAGTTTGAAGTGGAGAGAGAGAAAGGAAGAGAGACAAAGAGAGAGAAAAGGGGGGGGGGGAGATTTTCCTTATTGCCTACGAAGTGGAGAGAGAGAAAGGAAGAGAGACAAAGAGAGAGAAAAGGGGGGGGGGGGAGATTTTCCTTATTGCCTACGATTCCTTACTTTTTCCAACGATGAATAGGTTATAAAATTAAAAGAGACTTGAGATACGATTGGAAAGGAAAATTATTTTGTATTCAACCTTAGATTCCGTTGAAAAAATAAAAGTAACGAGAAAGTCATTATTGAGTCCATAAGGTATATATTTGTATACATTTGGTTGCTCCTTAGAAGAAAATTCATTCATTGTCAAATAATCTACCATTAATCCACCATTAGTGGCACTTCGCAAGTAATTACTAAGATTTGAATAACGAACGTTTAAGAAAACTGTATTCACATCCGGATAAATATATGATACTTAGCGGCCCATATGCGTAAGATGCTTAAAGCAATTTTTCAATTGTTCAATATTCAGGAGAATCTGAACTTCATCAAGTTTATAGAATAACTAATTAAAATTTAATATGTAGCATAGCAATCAATAAGTTCGTAGGGTGATAAATAAATTTCCCACGCGTTGATGCCATGAAATTTTGCCATTTTTCATTTGAAGATTAGTTCTAACTAAAAATCATATCAGTTCATCAATAGATATCTTACATCTGTAAACCAGCCTACGAATTTACTGAATGCCTTGTTGTTGAGATAGAAATTGTTTAGAATTCATAAAGATTTAAAACTTACAATAATATAAAAAAAGATGTATTCGTAAGGCTGACTTTCGATTTTTCAGAGAAAAGTAAAAGTTTGAAAATAAATTTAATTTTTTTTTTGTTTTTTTTATTTCACGGAGAAAACTAAAATAAGAGCGGAAAAAAACACGATTTCTTTCTCTTTAATAAACAGTAATACCTACAATTTTCAGCATCTATAATACGCATAGAAAGCATTAAAAGCATTACAAGCGGTTCATAAACCTAATAATGTATTATCTATGGTTAGTATAAAGATGCATTGCTAGACTGATTAAAAATGTACAAGACCGCCGCGTTCAGGTATGGGGAACTAGAATATCCTAACATTTTAATTCAATGCGATGTTATTGTGGACTTTTTCAAGCCATGTTATAGTTAGTCTTATTAGGGAATCAGTGATTTCATCAAAACGAAAACAAGCATTTAATAAAAATTTGTTTAATTGACTATTCAACTTTTAATCTATCAATAAATATTACATCAGTTGATGATTGCAAATATTCACAAAAAAAAAAAAAAAAAAAATAAGAAAAAAACAGAGTAAATGAATAAAAAACGAGAAAAGTAATAAAAGTCTATATAGAAAGTAAACAATGATGGAAGCCTTTAATAAAAATCGTGTAAACATTTTTTTTTTATTTTTATTATATATATATATATATATATATATATATATATATATATATCCATATACATACATATGTATATAATCTTAGAACATCAAAAACAATAACAAAGAGACTAAAAAAGCCAGTAGAAAACATAGAACGAAGAAGTAAAATGAACAACTTTTTAGGTTTTTTTTCATATACCTACGTATATATGTATATACATATACACATATATATCTATATATATATTTACAAACAATATCTTTCTCATACATTGAAATTCTAAAATTAGTAATGCTTGGTTACCTGGTTGAAGATGTCTAACCTGTTGCATAACCATTCAGTTTGTTGGTTTATTATTTTCTACGTTTTCCATTATTAAGGTATTTAGATAGATAGACAGATATCAAAATAAAAAAAAATAAAAAAAATGAAAAAGTGAAGTAAACGCTATATACAGGTGGAAGAAATACTGTTTGCTTCCTATTCGGCTCGTATTGTTTGTATGTCTATCAAATAAAAGCAAAAAAAAAATTAATAAGAAATTAAAAAGAAATTTTAAATTCTATTATGATTTCTAAGAAAGATTGTAGCATTAAAGAAGCATGGGAAGGGCGAAAAGACCAAACGAACGCAATGAATAGTTAGTTTTTACTATGAGATTGAAGTCTAATAAATGATAAACGAAAGTAAATGGTCTTGTGTTGGCTTTTGTGAAAAACGTTTTTAATACCGAAGGTTTAGGAAGCTTTCTAAAGGCCTTACAATGATTTTTGAAATCGCTTTTAATTTGTAAAAACTAGTAAAACCAGAAATTTTCACAAAATCTCTGTATAAAAAAATCGTCTTTTAAATTATTATTAGAAGAGAAGATATGATAAAATCATTTCGAAGAAAATGAAAAAATTAATACCAATTGATTAGAATATAAAAGACATTCAACTCAAAGGAATTGATCGCTTGCTGTCGAATGGAAAAGAACGTCCTATATGATGGTGGAGATAATTCTCAAATAAAACCTTCTTTACGTGTGATTATATGAACCCGACCGGGGGGGGGCAGGGAAAATTTAAATATTTTTATTTCGCAGGCGTATTGTTAAATATGATTAGAGAAAAATGTTTTATCTGCATGGCTTAAGTTTATCATCAAAAATATCCCATCAAGATATTTCGTCAACTACGATATGACGATTACATGATAATACGGAGTTTATATGGATATGAAGTGGTAAAGCTTTGGTGAAGAGACTTGAAGTCTGAAGTATATGGGTATAGGAAATGAGTAGAATTGTAAAAAGTAAGGAGTAAGCTGAAGAGCTGCTAAAACGCGACGAAGGCAATCCGTCAGTCTTATCAAATATGTTCGCGAAGAAAGAGAGAGAAAAAGAAAAAGACGACAAACGACGATAATTAGCTACAATCGGTCAATATATTGAGTGAAACATTTCTATTTAATTATATTCTAAATGGCTTATGCATAGATAAAATGTTTGACTTTTTTGGCCGAACATCTTTGTGTACTGTGCGGTCGCAAGAATAAGGGTTTGTTTATTAAGTTTATTAATTCTTAGGAGACGTATATAATAAACCTAACATATCTACCATCGTTATAGATACTTAGCATACGAATATGAATTGTATGTAATATGTATATAAATTGTTCTTTTGTATTTTAAATTTAAGGAAGTACTTGCTACAAATATAGAACCTATGTGTCTGCTTGACAGTCAGTCTTGTTGTCTGCACTTCATTCCTGTGCATGATATCCATGCGTGCCGGCATCTGCAACGAAGCGTCAAAGTGTTGATGAACATGTTTACTTTTCTATTATGTATATTTCGTAAGGTAATCGTTCGCACACACAGGCACATCCCTCGAGAACGCTTAACAATCTCTACTATATCAACAAGGCATATATATGCACATGCATATTATTTCATTGTAAAGTTCTGCTCGTAAAGTGCAATAGTACGTAATTATTGTTAACCGTTTACGACGGCGTGGGTCCCACTATATATAAGTATATATTCCGAAAAGCGGAAGTTGAAATTGAAAATGCCTTACTATCTGCGTTCATAAATGCGTAGTGTGTACTTTATGTGTTAATGCATAAAAACTTATATAAACACAAGTATGTGTGCATATGCGTTTGCCGTGTATGAATATAAATTGGAATGTTGTAGAATGCACGCAAAAGTGCCCGCGCCTATGGTTCGCTTTTTTATTCCATTTAATAACTTATGCTATTTGAGAAATGTTTGAAAATTTGAAAATAAAAATTAGTTGCGCATTGCATTGGTTCACTGACCCACTGCAACGAAACTGTGTGACGCATATGTGCTAAGAAATGTAGTACACTTATTATAGTTCAATTCATTACAATTTATGTTCGTGTACTTGTCTACTTATGTATTAATTAAAAAAAAAAAAAAAGAAAAAACAAAAGCAAACGGTATTTGAAATGGCCCCAGCATACGCTTTACAACGAACCTTTAGACGCCTACTACAGCCGGTTAAGTTTAATTCATTCGATGCCTGAGTAGAAAGCATAATGCGTTTGAATGACACAAAATCTTCAAGCGTTCAAGCATTCATATATATATTCATTTCAATCCGTTCTTTAAGTTATACTTAGGCAAATAGGATTAAAAGTTTCATTTAAAAGATTTCCCAATTTAACGATGAAGATTTCGAGCACTCGCTTAGCTCCAGTAAAGGATTAAGGAAGAACAATTTCTATTACCCAATAACATCTGCTCTTCCAGTTCGTACACTGTTGATAAACATTTATAAAAGAGCAGAGTTTTTTTCGGTTTTGTGGACCTAGTTTTATCACTGGTCTTAGCCTGCTTACACTATATAAGGTGACCTCCAGTTCCAAAGTTCCAGTTTTCAGTCTTCATTTTTGGTGGTGGTGGTGAACTATTACGCGGATTACGCTTAAATCATTTCAGAGAGAGAGAGTCCTATCAAATAGTTAAGCCTCTCTTCTTGAATGACACAAGCGAAGCGATAAACGATCGTTCAATGGTAGTGGGCGCAGCATTGCCATATAAAATTTTCTCCACTTTTGATTTCCGATTTTGGTCAGTGAGAATTTTGTTTTCGTTTCTCCTTGTTTTGGATTCAGCTTTTTGCTGTAATTGCAGCTTTTATTGCAATTTTAATAGTTTTGAGTTTGTGGAAAAGGTAGGCATGGCTGGCTATAAGCAAGAATCGTGCGTTTTAAATTGGATAAATGATATTAGAATTATAGACAAAAATTCCATCAAACTCAAGTTTCAGAAGCTTCTTTTTGTTATTATACAGCCACAGGGCACTTGTCATATATGTATGCAATCGAAATCCGCATTAATAACGAAATCGATATAACCTCTTGCGTTTGAGTTTCTTTGTATTGTTGAAAGTAGACTAAGAGTCATAGTTTTAAATTCGAAAGGAAGCTTTTTCTCTTCGCTAGAGCTATGATAAATTAAATAAGTAAATGAATTAATTAGGGTTTCGGCCAAATTCTATAGAAATTCGAATGATTCGAATCCTATGTAATGCTGATGATGATCATTCCGCTACTAACTTCTATGTATATGCATCGTAGACCCGATCATACTAACATCGGCTATTTAGTCTTGATATATATATTTATCAGTAAAAGTTATCATGTGAAAGTTCAAATTCAGTTCAAGTCGCGTGCAATCGATCAGTTGACTCGTCTCTAAATAGCAACAGATTTCTTTCTTAATCACTTCAAAAAGTAATTTAAAATCGTTCTAAAAAGAACTTGACATCGAATCTCGTATATTATTGAAATTTTTTGACTTTGCTAGTAAAGTACGATATTATTTGTACATTAGATAATGAGTTCAACTTTCTCTTAAGCCCAGAGTTTTTTTTTTTTTTAAATTTTTTTTGTCTCTTTTTTATTGTTTTCAGCTAACTAAAGCTTATGTGAGTATTTTCAAAACCAATTTGTAGCATTTGCAGAAATGTGATATTTTCGTGAATGGACGGACATGGGCGAGACTGGGACGAAGTCTATACGGCTTAAAAGGGATACAACGTGTTAAAAACGAAATGATTCATTTTATTTACTTTGGCTTGATAAGGCAAAAAAAGAATGCTTTGAATGTTATTCACACATATATATACGGGCGAGCGTTAACCATATTTTTCTCGTGGTCATATTTCCTATGTCCGCATCATATATTCTAATATATATCTATATATATATATATATATATGTATATATATATGCGTGTGTGTGTGTGTGTATATATGTATAAGTAAATTTCGTATATATGTATATATACTAAGCTGGGTTCATTTAAAAATATATTTATACATGCATATGCACTCAGAGCTGATCTATTAGAAAACGTTGTGATTTCATTTCATTTGATTTAACATTTTTGCCCCGTTGCGTTCTATGTCAGACATCAATGTTAGATTATTGTGGTATTGTTGACTTATGGTATTTCTGATGTGTTTGTAGTTGCGTTTCATTCTAATGGTAAAATGTTATTATTGCTGTTGTTGTTATTGTTGTTGTTGCTGTTGTTGTTGCTGTTGCTGTTGCGGTTATAGTCGGTTGCGTGCTTAATTAATTCTTAATTGTATTCAATTCCGAAAAAGAATCACTTCTTTATTCTAGCACTTCACGTATTGTTGCGGGTAGGTGGGTAGGTGAACAAATGAATGTATACGCATTTACTACAATGCATGCATGCACTCATATATATATATACATATATATATATATATATAAATATATATACATGCGTACATAAGTGCACTGTGTTTGATTGTGCATAATGAGTGCCAGCAATTAGGTAAATATTTATTAGAATATTTAATTGCAAGCATGCATTTAAGCGCGGTCCACTGGAATGGAGTGTAGGTTGGACGCGTTTATAAGTCAATATTAAATTAATTTCCGTTACGTTTCTTAATGAATTGTTATTTCCGCATTAAGGTAAATTAAAATATCGAAACGAATCAAATCGAATATTGCCTCATCATAATGGATCGTAAGCAAAATAGCATAACTTCAAATGTTTAAAAAGCTATTCGTTTTGTATATATAAAGCAAGTAAAACCAAAAAACCAAAACAAAATTCCCATTTAAGCATTTTGTTGCATATGTGAAAGATATCAAGGCATTCTCTTCCGCCGTTAAAGAGAGAAAAATGTTTTCCGAGCCTGAAATTATATACAAATACTCGATTCTATTAGAATAGGTCGTAGGCATGAAATGCGTCTAGTCCAGCTTTTGCATATGAGACAAAGCAGAAACAATATTCAATTGCTACGGCAATACATCGCTCTCGATAAGCAGCGGATGTTAGTCTATGCTTTTGGACGGGCTGTAGAGACAAGAGGAATTCGATAATTAATACATTAACCCTTTGCCCTCCCATTCCTACTTTCTACTAATTAATGATTTGTAATGATAGTGCAATGACGACTCTAGGTCACCGTAATAGTTGCCGACGCATAATCGACATAGGAGTGCAAAGTGTTGACAACAATAGGAATTCCCGTTGCTTTATAATGGATCATCGGCTTAGTAGAATCGAAATCAATATTTCGTCGCTTCTTATTGAGCTATCAAAAGAAAAAAAATTTTGATGATAATTTTTATTTCCTCCTTCTCTCTAAACCGCAGTAATAAGCCTTGATTCTCATCATAAATATTCCAGCATAGCTGGTATAAAACGTTCCCTTCCTCTATTTCACTTTAAATTTTTCTAAAAACAAAAATTTCTCTATTTTTAGTTTGTTCCAAATCAATCTACGGATAAAGTAATATATCAAAAAAATACTCAGACGTCTAACCGAAATTTCGATTCTGCTAATCTTTTATTAAGATTGAGAGAAAGCGTGAATTGTGTTACTATTAAGTAAATAAAAGAAAGAAAGAAAATTTTGTATACTAAAGGCGCCTAACAAGTAGATGTGTAAACTTTTTAAATAAATCCAATTAAAGCGTGAGCATAAAAGTAAAGCAAAATTAAAATAAATCCTTCATGCTTTCTAAAGCAAATGATAATAATGACGATCTGTATTCGCTAAAACTGACAATTTATTTGCAGCACTTGTTGTCTGCCTCCAGCCAAAGCAATCACAGTACATGAAAGCTGTGCTTACATGAATTCCCAACGATTCTTTGATATTTCGTTTAGTTGTTCTTCTCTCTTTCTCTCCTTCTCTCTCTCTCCTCTCTCTCTCTCTCCTCTCTCTCTCTATTAGTATATATAGAAAAACAAAGTAAGTAAAGCGGCTTATAGAAAAACCCAGACACAAAGATTGGATGACTGATTGGATCAGCGAACACAAACACGTACGTAAACACAATGAAGGGTATACCTAAGAAGAAACCCTATATTATATGTGAAAGCTAAACTAAAAAAAAAAAACTGGTAATGTTTGAAAAACCACTTGTTAACTTACCGCGATGTAATTATTGCTATTCCTTCTATTCTACACAAAGTATTTATATTAAATTTTTAATAACATATGTAACATATACAGCAGTGACGTGAACACGTTAAACTGTACACCTCTACTCTGCTACTGCTTGCTCATTAAAAGTTGCAAAGTTTAAGCCAAATTTAGTCTATTTACACGGAAAGTGATATTCCAACGACTGCAGCATCGGACGTAGATGAGACATACCAGAAGTTTACAGTGAACATTTGCTTCGTTTTGAGCTCACTGTTTTGTCTCAATACCTATTATAGTGCGGATTCTACAGGAGTCTGTTATGAAGCATTGTTGAATTGGAGAAGTTGCTGAGCACGTCGGCATACCGGTTGGTTCATGGAATTGTGGAATTGTTGAAGTTGTGGAACAACCAGTCATGGACATTGCACAACGGTAATGCGGCAGCTCGCACCCCATTACTTGTTCGTGATTTTTTGGACAAGAACAACACCGTAAGTACGCCTCAGCCGCCGTATTCACCGAACTTGGCCAAACACGATTTTTTGCTCTTCCTAAAAATGAGTAAGCACATGAAAAGAAGGGATTTTTCTACGATTATGGAGATAAAGACCGCATCGCTGAAGAAGCTCAAGGCCATACCATGAAATCCATATGAGAAGTGCTTCGAGGATTGCAAAAAGCACTGGCATAAGCATATTAACAAAACAGAAAAAATGTCACCTTTTCCTGTGAACGCACCTCGTACATCAACTGCCTTCAGAATAAGATCTGTAAATGGGAAGTGGGAATACAAAGACAACTCTTCGCAATTACTTCTCTAAATTCTCCAGCCATTTCGCTTTTAAGAAGAACAGATAGAGGATCCCATCATTTCATTCATCCTAAAAGTCAAAATGTGTAATGTAAACTTAACATATTGAAGAATGGGCCACAGAAATAAATTCTACAACTAAGGTAGGATGAGCACTGATGATGAAGGGTTATATTTTTAAGAAAGAGTAGATTTTGGTTATTCTGGTCATCTCAAAAAAAGATAAACATTTTATTAATATTTTATATATATTTTCTACGGTTTTGTACATTTATGGTTCCTCATAAAGTATATGTTTAATCGTAAGATTCTGTCCACAACGAGATATTGGACGTTTATACATCTTAAGTATCCATTTGTGATAGTGTGAGCAAAGCGAGTTGTCGCAAATGTTTTGAAATTGATTTTCTCGACCTTGGAACGAGATTAAAATTAATATCCGAACAGTGTGAATGGTAGTACCATCGATTTTGTTCGTCAGTTTTCTCTCTAACAGCGTATATAAGTAGTAAGTATTTGCTTGGCAGGCACCTTGGTGAGTTTAGAGAAAGAAATTTGGTGCAGTTTCGAAATAAACGGCTCTTATAAGGGGCTAGGCTAAGGCACTCTGTAAATGTAGTAATCATACCGAAGTCTTAAATAGAATTTAAAGCAGAAATGAAAGAATTCACATCCATTTATTCGTGAGATGGCGATCGTTATAAATCATCAGCAAATAGAAATCTAGTTTTTCACTTTTTCGGTATAGACATCGTATGTGCAGATATAATAAACAAACATGTGTGTAATTTTATTCAGTCCATATAACGTTGCTGTTTGTTTGGATGACCACGATTACATGTTATGTAAACATTCAAGTATTAACACACACACTCACATGTATATATATATATCTTTATTTATAAATAGAAACATAAATATTTATGGAAGAAAAATTATGTCAGCTCTAATGCACTTCTTCCAACTAATCGTCCAGTATTTTTCTCGTCTTTAATTAAAGCATAAAGCAAAAAATTACTTTTTCATACCAAATTCGCTGACATTTGAAAGTTGCTACAGCGATGATTGAACTTTTTTTGTTTTTGTTTGTGTTTTTTCTTAATTTTTTTTTTTTTTATAGATTCCTCTTAGTTGAAAAATTCAGTTGGCTATGACACAACTTAACACCATTGTTGATGTTTTTTTTATAATCAAAAAAACATTCCCACGATAAAATTTCACACTAGATTTATGAAGAGACAAGAGTGAAGAGTTGGGAAAGTAAAGAATCTCACACACAGAGGAATCGACTGTAACACTCGTACATAAACGAAAATGTAAAAGCAAGGTTTATTTATATTCGACTTGGAGTTGATGGTTTGATTACTAAATAAAAAGAAGATTGTTTATCGTTCAGAAAAAAAAGAAGCAGAGAAACTTAATTATTATACGATGTTTGAAATCGTGTTTTACACCATTTCTGAGATGTAGTTGAAGGCATCCGATGTATAAACGTATAGATTGGTAAACTATTGAAAAAAAAACAAATGTCAAATCAAGATTAAAACTCTAAAGAAAGACAGCGAACTCGTTACCGAAGAAAATGAAAAGAATTTCAATTTTCTGTTGTTCACCGTAGGTGCGATCAGAAATCGATTTAATTGACTTTTGACTTAGAAGAGCGGTAAACAAATATCGTACAACAAGTTTAACCCTCCATGCTCTTGATTTCAACAGTTCAAAAATCTATTCCGTCAATATTAGTCATATACTTAGTCTTATATATCGTATATTTTTACATCATCCCCGAAGCATGAGGATACAAATATATTTATTTTGCCAAAACTTATTCCATATCCTATCAAATATGTACATTCTTGATTAATATCAAATTTTGAATCGATTTAAGCACGTCTGTCTATTCGTCTGTCTCGGATATTGGCTTCAATTTTGTCCAAAACACTCGAAATTCTCGCAAAATGGACGAAATCGGCCAAAAGAAGCGCTTAGAGTACAACATGAATTGACACCACATGTCGTTTCAACAACGAAATATTTCGGATTTTTTGCTCGTGATACAACAAATAAAACGGTTGTGTTTACGACCTCAGGCCTTAATGGCTTGAATAAACTTGGAAAAAGCTCGCTGACGATCCCATAGTATAGAGTAAGAAAATTTCATTTAATTTAATTTTTAAAGAAAAGGATAGATAGAGTAGAGAAGGATAGGTAGAAGTTGTTTTTATTTTTCGTCTTCCAAAGTATTCTGTATTTTTTTGAAAAAGTAATTCAGAAATCAATGGTTTATAGTCTTCAACTACCCCCTCTGCAATACGCTTTATTACTGATTCTCCGACATAGGAGCAGGTGAAAATGTGCTAAGCTCGACCTATAGCGTTTCAACACTGTCGCATTCATCTCTTGTAAGATCTCCTCTGTTGCAGCTGCTGTACGCGAATCTGCCCTATCACGTTATCACACAGTGGGAGTATAGCCTGCCTTGGCCTTTTGATGCATTTATGATAATTTTCAAATAATTGGTGATATATCACTTAGCAAGTGATAGACAGGGTGGGAACATCTCTAACGAAAAACGAAGTAATTATTTATTTATTTATTAATTCTTCTTCTTTTGCTAACAACTGGTGCATCTTGAACCTTTATTGCGTTAGGTTCATTTTCGACGAATTATTACATTGATTTAGTCTTTTTTCGGGACTTGACGCATATCATGTTATACAACGTAATTCCTTGCAATCATCGTTGCAATGCTTTCACGGTTCACGAGCGAAAGAACGGAAATGATTATTACATAGGTCACTGTCCAAGAACGCCCTAATAAAAATATACGCCACTCTTGATTTATCTGCGAATAGCTTCACAGGTTTCTTCAATCACGGCCATCAAGCGAATTGTATGGCCCCGAAAGAATTTATTTTAACAATGATTTATTGTACTCTGAAGTGTAAAATATTACCATGAACAGGAAAAATGTCATCTGCTGATAACTGCTCCTGAAATGAGTGAGGGATTGCTGTTTGATTTTAAAAATATGAAAGAACTTAAACGCTTGTGGCAGTTAAATCCTTTCGAGCTGTTTTTCTTTTCTTTTTGTTTTTTTTGATTACGAATAAGTAAACACACTAGAGTGGGTCACAGCCTATTTTTAAGTACCCTACAAAACGCTACAATCTTTCATATCATGACATTTCAATATAAAAGATTATACGGGAAGTGGTCGAAAGAGTGGTCTGATGCGAACCATTTTAAATAGTGGTCGTACTTAGGTCAAAACACGTCAATGTGTCAAATTGCGTCAAAATATCGCAGAAATTATGCTCCATAGGACATAGAATGGACAGACGGACAGACATGCTTAAGTAATTTTAGAGTGCAATACTGAATCGTTCGGTATTATAAAATATTGGTCCATCTCAAGTCCTCCATACACACTAACAAAAAAAAAACAATAAAGTCGTTTTAGAAGAAAATTTTGCAGCATAACTTTATTGTCTTCAGCTATAGGGAATTCAGCAATTAACTTGACGTGTACTCTTAAGCTTTGACGTCGACTATGCAATTTTGATAAATTTGATACTTTGAAAGGTCAGGAAAGTATGCAAAATTTCCCATTGACACACAAACACACTCGTAAATAACAATTAACAAAATAGTTTACTTGATTGTTTCAACTGAGTAGTTGGATAGTTGGATACAAAAGATTTATACCCAAAGGCGAAAATAACTTTCTTGCTTGCTTTCAATTATGCAATACTGACATAATTGCATTAAATTTTCAAAAATAAATTTAAAAAAAAAAAAAACTTGCTATGCTAATTTTGCGGTTTCGAATAAAAACCAAACTTTTTGTTGGTTTTAGAAAAACCATTTTTCGAAAAGCTGTTAATGAACGTTAATTATTGTAGAATTGCATGAAAAACCCAAAATAAAATAAGAGGGCTTAGCTTGGCTTTCTGCATATTACAAAAATTTGAACATTTCATTTCATCTTGCTCACATATTGTACAAACCAATTCATTATATTGCGCCTCATGCACAAATTACATATATTTACAATTATGCAAATTTATATACAAACATATATATATATATATATATATATATATATATATATATATATATATATATATATATATCTGTATGTGCGATTAATTAACAACAGACGTAGTATTACTAACCGTATGACATATTGAATTATTTAGATGTGCATTTTTGTTGTTGCGTTT
>KK499927.1:536843-607347 GCA_000688715.1 Glossina pallidipes | reverse complement strand
CCGGACGAGAAGTTCCGAGTATCGTTTATCCATTATAACTTGGTTCGTAATTTTTTAAAATATTCTTTTCAGATTCAAGATTTAATAAAAGACTTAAATAAAAGACTTTCAGTAGCATGGGAAGACAATGCATTTAAAGCAGCGATAAATTGGGTAAATTACGATTTGACCAAACGACACGGTTATCTCGCAAATCTAATGCGCCACGTTCGTCTGACTTTTGTTAGAACTGAGTTTTTGCGGGATCACATCCCTAGTGAAAGTATGCTTACAAGCGATCCGCAATGCAATCAGTTTTTAATTGAAGCCTTTAGATATCAGCTAACACCACTAAGCCAGCGTTCATCATTTTGGTCTCAGACCAAAAATGTGCCTACAAATCGAAATGCAAAGTTTCATGTTCTGTTCGCTGGTGGTAGCGATATAAAGACTGCGACAGTGCATCGTAAGTGCAAAGTCTACGATGCAACCAATAACAAAACGTCTCCTATCTCAGATATGTTGGGTGAGAAATATGCAAATTCCGTAATCTCTTTAAATGGTGCGGTGTATTCAGTTGGAGGATATTGCGGTAATAGTTTGAAAACCGCAGAGTGTTACGATCGGGTTAATAAGAAGTGGACTCACATGGAGCCTATGAACACTGGTCGCTGTTACTTTGGAATTTGTGCTTGTGACAATCTGATTTATGCTATCGGTGGTTGCAAAGATTCAAGTGTTGAAAGTTACAACCCTGCAACCAACAAATGGTATACGTGTCCAGATATCCCTGCTCTGCTCGATTGTTGCTGTCGTGCAGCTGTGATAAACCACAGCATTTATAGCTTGGGCCGTGGAAGTGATGGCATGACTTCGTGTATCCGCTTCGATTCGAGAGAGGGACGATGGTATAATTTGAATGAAATGCCAGGAGGTCTGAGCCCGGCTGCATTTGAATTTATGTCTTACGAAAGCTCGTTGTTTTCTATTGCGGAGGATTGCTCACGCCTTGATATACGGGCAAATAGATGGGAGGCGATACCTTCTATGCTTTCCAAAAGGTTCGATTATTCAGCCGCTATCATAGCAGACGACATATACGTGTTCGGTGGTGCGTCAAAAGAGGACATAGATGGGGAGTATATTAACAGCGTAGAACGCTATAATATTCTTAATAATCAATGGACAGCAGTCGACTCGCTGGAAGTTGAAGTATGTGGTGGGGGAGTTGCAGTAATCAGCGGCGATTTTCATTTAAATTAAATCATGGAAGCTAAAGACTTTTTTATTTACTTTAATCTACATTTTAATTTTTAATTATTTTGCGAAAAACTATAATTTCACATAAGGAAAGGTTTAACGTAAGCATTTTTTGTCAGAAATAAATATAATTTAATTATTTTGCTTATAAGAATAAGTTATTCCCAAATCAAACGCTTTTAATAGCGAGAAAAGTTATGCGTTTGGGTTCGTACCCCGTACTCACCAATGAAAAATTTGTAAGTTTCTTATCGTATATGTATATGTAAAGAAGTGTGGACAGTCAACAATTGCTCCTACTTCAAATCACACTCTGTTGCAATCTTCAAAAGTAATGTCATTCCGACTGCTGATAGTAGAAAAGCAAGTTTCTCGCATCTTTCCTGTGGATAGAAGTTCAAGCTCTTACACTATACCCTAATTTTGTAAATCCAGGCTTTTATCGTAGCGTTCGCCCTCTTAGATATATATAAACAAAGGAGATAAAAATCTAACGACTCAAATAATATCATGCGACACTGCGCCGTCACTTTAAAAAGATAAAATAATTGTGTCATGCGGTCATTAAACATGTTAACTGTTACCGATGCTTGGACACAAAATGATTTACGTCAAGTTGTCCATTTAAGAATAATTGCCACTCATTGCCACTTTGTTGAAACTTAACTCAAGTTCTGCTACGGGGCAAACTACGGCTGCCCTCCAATTATATCTTATTACATAATGCTTATGCTTATGCTGTAGCCTCGAACGCATTTGTTATAGTAGGTTCTAGCATTTATTTTGATCATTTTTTCATTTGAAAAAGTCATTCAAGGAAAAAAATTCATTCCATAAAATAAAAATATTTTCCATCATTTTCTGCAACTTTTTCCTATCTTTTTGGGAACAAGGCGGTACCCTGACGAAAGAACCATATTGGGTTGGCAACGATCCAATTATCGACCTACGGTTGCACATTTCCAGCATTTCGAAACCGCGTGCGAACCAGGCCATGCTGCATCCATCTGAACGAGTGATAATCAGAGTATCAGAATGTTTGGTGAGTGCACTGGCTGAGACAGAGCTTCCCATTCGAGCTGCTGTATCATCGATAACTCTTGCAACGTATGGTCGAGCATTGTCATGCAAAAGGATGACGTGGGTCTGTTAGCCGCCACTATTGGTCTTGTTTGCAACAATACATTATTTAATTTGTTCAACTGACGTCAGCAGACATCTGCAATAACAGTTTCATTCGGTTCTAACAGCTTGTAATATTCCACGCCTTACTGATCCCACCATATGTACTACACAACTTTATGGCCGTTGACGTAGATGTGGATGGCTCTCCCGAACTACACTAAGGCTTTTTATACTTGAAAAGTCAAACTCATCAAATATAACCGTTGTATACATTGATACATTACCTTATTATTTTCACCAATAGATGTCGCTGATAAAAAGACATACAAGTACTTGTTATACTACACTATACTATGCTATATTATATAATACTTTCCAATACGGTGCAAAAAGACAGCTTCTGGTCTTGCTACAAAAGACCGGCAAGCCGTTAGATAGCCCGTCTTCTCATATACCTACCTGTCTTCTGGGCAACGTCGGCAAAATTTTGGAAAAATTGTTGTTAACGAGATCAGAGGAAGACCTGGCGAGCCCGGGAGTTTTTCTAGGCATCTTGGCTTTGTCAAATGACAGTCGACAGCTAGTGCTTTTGAGGAAGTTGTCTCGGCAGCACAAAAAAGCAAAAACGCAAACAGTTTGAGCGCTATCATCATTTTAGACCTCAGAAATGCCTCAGTATTGCGGCGGACTGCGAAACTATCACAAAATGTTTAAACAAGCAAATGTTTTCTCGGTACTGGGTTAAAACGATAGACACCTCCTTGTATAGCAGAAGTGTGATGTGTAATACAAACGACGGCTTAAGAGAACTACTGCAGGTGTATCACAGGGTCCCATCCTAAGTCCTTTCCTGTTGAATCTTACATATGGCAGCCTGCTCAATATGGAGATTCTAAGAGGAGCGAAATTGATAGGTTATGAGGATGGCAGTGCCCTCATTGTTCGGCGAGCTTCGACCCCATTAATCGAGATTGTAACTAGCTTAAGCTGAATAAGTCGATGACTATACAAGTCAAAAATGGAACTGCACTTCATTGTCTACGAACTCTTTTGATCCTCAAAGCCGGTACCTAAATCGTGGAAACCACAAACCGAGAATCGGGATATGAAGGAGCAGCATCACCATAAGCTTTTAAAAGCGTTTGATGGTGTAATAGGCACTGTACAAAAAAAAAAAAAAAAAAAAAAAAAAAAAAAAAAAAATTTGGGAAAAAATTTTAAATAAATAAAAAGTTTTTTTTGTCAAGAAAAAAAAAAAAGGTATAAAAGGGGAGGAAAAAAATTTTTTTCGGCAGTTGGAATTTTGGTCTTGAAAGTAAATTAGTGAAAAGGAAGATTTTGGATTATTTATCGTTACACAAGGCAAAATATTTGCAAAAAAAAAAAAAACAAAATAGAGTATTAGACAAACATTTGAAATACTCTCATTTTTATTAATTACAAAACCTGTTTCCGTGTTTATGATGCAAAAGGAGAAAAAGAAGTGCTTTGGTGACCTACTCATTGTGATCAACGTACTTAACTTATCGTCAAAACCTCATATGTGTAAAGATTGACTAACTTTGTCTACAAATCTAGAGACTTCTAAAAGTTAAGCCGAAATTTTTTTCCTAAGCCAACATAGGCTGCAGATTCAAGATTCGTCCATCCAAAAAAAACCAGGCTGTCAATGGAAGTTGAAAGCTCAAGATTAATTAATGAAAAAGTAACACCTAAAAATTCAAAATAAAAAAAAAATAATAAAAAAAAATTAAGAACGAGCGAGACATTGTGAGAAAAAAAAGATGAGAAGATAGGTAGACCACCAATATGAATTTTTTTTTCTATTTTAGTTTCTTCCGTATAGTTTTTTTTTCTCAAATTCAAAGTGAGCATGTTAGATAAATTAATGAAGTATTAGTAACAATAATTAATAAAATTATCCTGAACCTAGATAAGATCTTCCTCACCCATCCCATCCGACGAGCCAGGCCGGAAACATGCAATAGGTTCTCGTTAGTTTAAGATAACAACAATTTTACTCCCTTGAAGAGTAGATTCCCGATAAACGTTACAATGGGCTTCAGCAGCAGATTTTTTCAAATTAAACAACAAAAGTAACGAATGACGAAAATGCAATTTTCAGCTTTCCATGATTGAACGGCCAGTATGTTTAGCATCACCAATTGATCCAGTCTTTCCGAATTTTTCAATTGCTCTCTTCACAGTTAAAATCAATATTTCGACCTTATTTTGTAAGAAATTTACGAACTGCGTCCGCCAAACTGTCATTAATTTTGAAATATTTTATTCGACAGTGAGAACACCCTTCTCTCACCTTTCTCTCCCTTGAATGCTCCATTTTTACTAACCCTTAACTGTCCCTGGTCGACCTGTTTTTTTGGGATGACCAGCACATTACCAAACTAAAAACTTGAGTAAATTTGAATATCATATCTATTTCCCCAAATATTATTCGCTTTGTTCCCGTTCAGAAGAGGCAGGTTTTGAAGTTAAAATCTAAAATACTTACGTCCTTTGCATTGCTAATAATTTCTCGGCAAATAGTAGTAGTAGTGCTTTAGAAATATTTTCTTTTTTTTTTTTTTTTCTTTTGAAACTTATTATTTTTCTTAAAGTTATTCTCTTCCTTGAATTCTATTTAAATGATATATTTTTTAAATTTTTGCATTACTGTTCGTATATTCTGTGTATACATATTTTTTAATTTCTTTATTTATATATTTATATATATATATATATATACACATCTATATATATATATATATATATATATATGGTATATATATACATATATGTATATATATATATATATGTATATGTATATATATATGTATATGATATATATATGATATATATATAATGTACTTATTAATTATATAGCGATTATTTTTAATTAGTGTGTATAGTGAAAGATTATCAATTTTTAATTCTCATTAATTTGCTTATTTTTTTTTTTTTTTGTTTTTTTTTAAATTATAATTCATTCGTTTTTGAAAAAAGAAAAATTGCAAATTTTAAGAAATTGAAATGTATTTTTGTAGACTTATTCCCAAACTGTAGCAGTGGTTCACAACAAACGATATTTACAAGAATTTGTTTTTTTTTTTTTTTTTAAATAGTATTCATATAATACAAAGACTCTTATATGTATGTAATTATATATATAGGTTGTGTGAGATGGCATTACATTTGAGGCTAAGTATAATTATATGAAAAATTTGCAAGATTTTTTTATGTACTGATCTGGAAGAGAGAATAACGAATAAAGAGAAAGGGGGATCGGTTAATGATGGCTGATGATTAGTCTTTGAAACGTCACTTTATCACTGCAAATGAGTCTTATTTTAATTAATTTATGATTGTGTATATGTGTATACGATCTCTAATGTTTTAGCCTTTTTGTTAAATATTCTTTTTGTTTTTCGTTTCTCTTTCTACAATCGAGTATAAAATAATTTTTTTTTTATGTATATATTTTATTTTTTATATGTAGTTTGTATATTTCTATATAAATTATACATTTGCTTGGCTATTTGTTTTGTTCGGTTTTGTTAGGGCTTTTGTCTTTTTTATTTTTTTTTTTCTTTATTTTGTTTATATTATTGTTTTGTTATTGTGCTGCTTGGTTGTTGTTGTTGTTGTTTTATGTTCATTGTTTGACAAAACTCAAAAAAAAGTCCTTTTGTTTTAAAAATAATTATTGTGCTATTTTTTTACATCATTGTTATATTTATTTATTTTTTTTTTTTTGTTTTCTTTTATGCGAAATAATTATTCTAATATTTTGTTCTTCCTTTTATTTAAATTGTCTCAATTTCTTTAATATTTTCTAATAATTCCAAAATGTATGTGATATATTTTAATATTGTAAGCATGGATTTTAAAATTCTATTTCCTTTTTTTTTTTTGTCTAAAGTGAGAAATGTCGATTTTTAGTTATTCTTTGTTTTGTTTTCTTTTTTCTTTTATTGTAGTTAAAATTCTATAAACGAAAAATTTCTCGCATTTTTGTTGTTTTCATGTATTCTTCGAAAGTGAATTATATTTGAATTTTTTATTTTTTTTAAATTTAGCACACGTATGCTTAAGAAAATAAATAGTAAAAAAAAAGAATTTGTAAAAAACAAAAATCAACGTCAAAAACCCTTAAAAGAAGTTCGATCGAATCTATGTACGGGCAATGTAAAGAGAGTATTATGAATTAGTCGTTTGATTGCAAGAATATAAGCAAATTAAAGACTTCAACTAGACCTACACATTATGCTTAAAACGCAAAAGCAGCAACTTCCTTAGGGTTTATTCTTTGAAAACGAATCCCATACCATCTCCCCCGAACGGCACTTCCCTTGTGTGGTGAAAGAAAGAAAGTATGATTTCCTTGCCCATATAGTTTCTTATTTATTTTTAAACTGTGTAAATACTTTTTTACTGTTTTAAAGCGAGCGATATTTGAAAATAGCGTTCACTTTAATCGTAATCACGTTATCATGCCTTTCGTGTTTTTGAGTCAGCTTCTTAATTGTTGTGTGCATGAATTTGAGATCCATTCGATACACCGACAGGGCGACCAGTGCCGTCGATACTAATAGATCGTCCGGCTTACATCGCAGTTCTTTGTTATTCAGATATATCGTATCTTCTGTTCGCAACCCCATCACGATTCAATAGCAATTTTCTTCGAATTTAACCAGAAAAGTAAGACTACGCCCACGAATGAAAGCTATGTAACTCACGCATCAGCAAGAAACTCTATATTGCAGCGTAAAAGCTAAAAAGAAATTTCGCATAAAAGAATTACAGGCACAGTCACATTAAGCAGGGGCCGCTTTCTAGCTGTCGATATTGAGTAAACTCGATAACAGTCGATTATCGTCTCGCTACAATGAGCAATTAATATACATCTGTCGATAAAGTACGCATTTTTATATTATACACTATTTGTGATACAAGGATATATCAAGTTTCCGTGCGGATGTACGATGCCGATCGATTCAGGGACAGTCCCCGAATTGATCTAAGAATGTCTGTCCCCCTGTTCGTCTTGTTTTCAACCTACAGGTTCTAAGTTTCGAGATAATTTGATGAAATTCGGTACACCAGCGTGTTTTGGCCCAACGATGAACGCTATAAATAATAGGACGACTCTTTCAACTATTTTCTACATGACGACAAAATATCAAAACAAAATTCCTTATATGAATAACAGCGTTAAGCGAAACAGCGTAGTTTTGTTTTTAGCGTTTAATAGGTGCGCCATGGCCGACTATAATGGTTTTATTTGTTGTAGTATTAAATCTTTACACGATCCACTTTTTTAAGCACTTCCCATATGAAGACTTATTTTGAAGAGTCTTTATAAATAAATGTAGAGTATTGTTAGATATTTAACGATCCACCATTGTGTTTTTATTTGTTCCCACTATGATCGAGTGAAAAATCTTTCACTCGAAAAACTACTATCGAGCTTATTCGACGTCGAGAGCTAGAAAAGCTACTACAGTCTAAATATTAGTTACGTCATCTTTTGGAGATGGCATACAATTAAATTGTGTACCTAATACACCGATAAATATTGTGGTCTTTCGAAATTTGCCTTTTTTTGGAAATACTATCCACATTTTCGAAATTTAAATTTGATCTGCAGCCATAAGAGATTATATCTTCCAAGTTTCGACTAACTTTCACTGCAGTAGAAATTTCAAGAATGAACATTTTGATGAAATCATCAAGATAAGTAGAGAGTTGTCCATTTGACTGTGCCCCTTTGTTGTTGCGCGTCGTTCTAATTAAATCATGATTACTACTTTCACCGCTGGCTTTAAACTCCAAACATTGCTGACTAAATAACAGTAACAACTACTCTTCAAAGTCCCAATCCTTTTAATTCATTATTGCAAAAATGTTCAAAAATTGAAAATTTACTATTTGGAGTTTGCTTATGTAACAGCCTCCGTTTCATATTAAACGTTTATTCTATTTAAAACAAAAAAAAAATAGAAAAAACAATATTGCGATATGTCAAATATTTCTGGTGCGTAGGATGAAAACTCCGATAGGAGAATTTCATTTTAAACAAAAACAACTTTTCACATTTTTTTGTCTTTTTCGGAAAAAAAATTTTTTTTTTCTTTGTTTTTAATGTTTTCATTCAAAAAAAGTCAAGAGGAAATTTTTTATATAAATAGTAATAAAATAATAAAAAAGGAAAAGTTAAATAAATACGTTAACGATTTTACTTGAAAAATAAAAAAAAATTTATAATAATAATAGTACATAAAAAAATTCAGTAAATACATAAGATCCAAATACAAAACTTTCTAAGCTGCCAAAAAAGTTGTAACGTGAAAATAAGGTTAATAATAATAAAAGCTTATAATAAATGTAGAAACTTTTAATAATAATAATAATAATAATCATAATATAAACTTAAAATACTGTAAAGAAGTCTAAAATGTTTTATACTGTGCTCATGCTTATTAATATATATATATAAATATATATATAAATATATATATATATATATATATATATATATATATATATATATATATGCAATTTTTATAGAGTCCTTAAAAAAAAAATATTTCAATGAATTGTTTTACCATTTTTTATTGCTATTGCTATTATTACAATTGTTATTATTATTGTATTGTGAGTGTTTACATTATATTCTGTTAGCCATTACTTATTATGTTTATATTCATTTTGTATATACATAATATAATGAAGACCCTATACATTAAAAATTCTTATATGTTACACTCATTTAACAACTAAGTACAACAATTAATTATTTTATCATTTCTTTTCTTTTTTTTACTTTTATTATTACTTTCCAAATTTTTACTCCTTACTTCATTAAGATTTTATGCAAATTTTTTTTTATTTTTTTTGCGATTTATTTTAGTTTTATTCTACCCTTTCTTATTAATTTGTTTATTTTTAGTTTTGTATTTATTAATTTATTTCAAGTAATTTTTGTGTATTGGGGGTTATTTTGGAAACAATATAATATAAAAAATACTGTTTAGTTAATGTAAAAAATATTTCAAAAGAAAAAAAAACACTATATAATAATAATAATAATAAAAAATTCTTAAAAAAGTTATTACGAAAAATCTACAATTTAATTATGTGTTTAGTTTCATTTAGAAAAGAAAAAAAAAAAAAAAAAAAAAAAAGAGTATATTTGTGGTAAATACAAGACCGACAGCGTACGCAAGACTGCCGCGAGATACAGAGAGCTTTAGAACACAAAAACTATATATAAAAAGTTTCAAATTAAATTTAAAAATCATTGCGCTTTTATCTATGTACACTTGTTATTTTCTTTTTTGCTTTTTGTTAAGATTTTTATTTATTTTAATTAATTAAAATTCAATTTTAGTTCAATATTTTTCATTAAATTACAAATTAAGCATTTTTAAGTGATTATTTGATGTTTGTTTTTGCTTGGTTCCGTGTATATGCGTCTGGCTGTGTGTGCTTGTGGATGTGTTGTGTGTGTGTCCGTGTGTGTCTGTATGTGTGTTTGTGTGTGTGTTTGTGTGTGTGTGCGATTGTTTCTTACTAAGTTTTATTTTAATATTTTTTTAAGATTTCTTTAAAACAATTACATTTTTGTTTTTTTGTTTTTTAATTTAATCACTTTTTTTTTAATTAATTCATTATTTATTACTTATTCGCTGTTATATTTGAGTTGTGTTTGTTGCTGTTGTTGTTGTTGCTGCTGGTGCTGCTGCTGCTGCTGTTGTTGTTGCTGCTGCTGCTGCTGCTGCTGTTGCTGCTGCTGTTGCTGTTGATGTTGCATTTGATATCATGAGTGCTTATCAGTTAATTCAGCCCATCGCATTTCAAAGAATTTACGCATACCATGACCCGCTTTACCCACCGGTGAATCGTCCTCATTAAACATCTCGCAATTATCAAAGATTTGCCGGACATCGACGCAAAAATCTTCACGGCTTTTATAACTGCAATTATGAATTTAAAAATAAAATATAATTTATTTATATTCTCCTGTTTTTTTTGCCAGATTTTATTTTAAAAGTCACCTTAAGTCTTGAAGACGCTTTTTGATTGTCGACAAATCCATGGGATTTTTAATGATTTTACGATACGTAGGAAATTGTTTTGTATTCACTGGTAAAAGAAACGGCCAAGAGTCTTCGTGGAGCTAATATTAAAATATATTAAATAAATAAATTTAAGTTAGATGAATAGTAGAGTGCTACGACAGAATGTTCATTATTTGCTAATGTAAAAATCTCCTTTGGAATTTCCAATGGATCATAATTCCAAATAAAGAAGACATGTCCAAATGTAATTGGAAATGGACATGAAACTTTTTAAATGACAACAAGTAAGAAAATTATATTCGGTTGTGACCGCACTTTTTACTACTAGCAAAAGAAGGATTGAATTGGTATGCTCTATAATATGGGGTGGTCGAGGTTGATTTTTTTTTTATTTCCAAAATGAAAGCTTTGTCGTATAAGCGTTTGCGCGTTGTAGGCGTGTCCTTTGAAAAGTTTATCTCAATTCCAAATTCTTTTGCAAATTTGTAGATGATCTCTTCATTTTCGCTAACAGGAGAATGTTCACCATAAATACTCCAAAGTTACGCAAAGATACAGGTGGGCAGACAAGCAGGCGGACGTGTTTAGAAGTATTCAAGGGTTGTAATTGGCTAAGAATTTGTATACTTTATAGGGTTTTGGAAGCTTGTTTCTGCGCGTTATAAAGGTATTGTAAAAATAATTAAATTTTCATACATTATAATGTTGAGTAGTAGGCGGAGTCAATTTTCTCCATTTTTGTGCCCAAATGTTGCAGCATCGCCCATAGAATATGCGTTCAAATTTTTGTACATTTCTTTGCTACAGTTTGTGAGTAATGAGTAAAAGCCAATTGTTCAATCCTTTTGCAAAACAGAGGTGGTCTCAGTTTACGTAGTACTATGGGCTTGTCTTTCGACTGATTTGGCCCATTCGCAACACCGACATGCGTGCGAGAACTTCCAATGTTTCCAGGGGAATGTTTACAACAGACATTACACAGACGGACAACCGGACACATGATCAAAGTCGACTCAGAATTTGATGTTGATCAAGCATCTATATGTACTTTGTGAGGTCTCTATAACTCCCTTTTGGGCGTCGCAAACGATTTGACAAAATGAATATACTCATCCTCCTCCTTTGGTGATGTATATAAGAAGTACTTAGTACAGAAAGAAAGAAATATTTAATATTTTCTTTTCTGCTTTCGTTGCTTTCTTCAAAAAAACAAAGAAGAAGAGAAATAAAAAAATTACGTAGAAACGAACAAACTTGTTCTATCGCTCTGTCTTAACATATCTTCAAAATGCCCTTCATTTTTTTGATGTCCGTTAAAAGTTTATGCAAAGATATAGCTTTAGTGGACGTGCTTAAATTTAATCTGCTTGGAAGAGGAACGGAGGGAACAGATACTTTGCATAAGTTGCCGTAGGAATTCTTCAAAAACTTCAAGAAAATTTGTAGAAAAAAAACGCTACTCCACTAAAGTTAATATCGATTCCATTTACTGCATAAAAAAATGAAAAGTTTTTTTCATTGAAATTGTGATTCCATGCATACCTCCATTTCACTCAAAACAGTTTTGCACACAGCCAGCTCTTTCATTAACTTTTTTGTGGCATGTTTCTCTTTTTTTTCTTGCTTTAGTTTTTCCTTCGCCTCTTGCACGGCATGTATATTTATAGGCGGCGGAGGAGCCAAGACTACTGGATTTGGAGCAGTGGTAGTGGTTGCCGGCGTGGCGACCGTGACCGTGGCGATTGCGTTCAAAGTTGGCGGTGTAGCGGGAGCGTGCATTTGTGGTGATGGTTGTGATGAATGATGAAATTGTGTAGGTGTTGTGGCCCGCGGTGAGGCCAAGGAATGTTGAGGAGATGTAGCAACGCACATAAGTGAAGTTGTGGGTAGCACAGGGGCTACAGATGCAATTGGCGTTCCCACAGACGTCATTGCTGGTGTTAATTGCGTCGTTGGATTACCCAAAATACTGCTATTGGTTGGTAATCCCAACTGGGTGGGTGTTTGTGGAGACGGCGGTGGTAATTGAGCTGTGGTAGCGTTTATGTAGGTCGGCAAATGGTTTGGCTGATTTGCAACTGTTGCTCCTGTCAAATTGCCAAAATGTGATATAGTTTGAAGAGTTTGCGTCGATGACGGTGGTACTACCGGTGGTAACAATGCTTGCGGCATGCTATTAAATGTGTTTGCCGGTGTTTGGTTGTGTTGCATAGGAGGTATAGTTAATGCGATATTATTGCTTGGTTGTTGCTGTTGTTGTTGTTGCTGCTGCTGCTGCTGCTGTTGCGGTTGCGGTTGCGGTTGCGGTTGCTGTTGCGGTTGCTGTTGCGGTTGCGGTTGCGGTTGTGGTAGCTGCTGTTGTTGAAGCTGCAGTAAAGTGGCAGTATTGGAATTGCCATCCATGCTCGTATCATTAATGAAATCGTTAGTGGTAGGCGGAGGACTTAGCGCAACTGGACGATTAGTTAGTTGGTTTTGGAAGCGCGACGTATCAATGGAGTTATTATGATGCTCATCAAACGAAGTGGAGGCTATTGAATGAGCTGGACTACTGGAAAAAACAAAAAAAAAGTTCTTGAAACTCATACAAATCGCAAACACTGGTGTTTAAATTTGTAACCTTAAGTGTGCGTAGTTATAAATTAAAACAACCAAATGAATATTTATGTATGTCCATCAAAGAGCAAAAGGAGTTATTGTTTCGTTTTTAAATTCCAATTAAGTTGATTTCTGTATCTTAAGTGAATAAGTAAAAACACCATGAAATACCCTACACCACATTGCTTAATGCGATTATAATTATAATGACTTTTCAAAATAATCCTTTACATACATGGACAGTGGTCGAGAAAGCCAGATTGAATACAAGAAAACAAAACGGACGGATGGGCAGACGGACGCACGAGCTTAACATAACAATAAAAGCGATCCATCTCAAGTCTGAACAAACTTAAAAGGCCCTTGTATCACAAGTGCTGTAGGATGCAAAAAAATTCCAGAAGTACGTGATTATTTATTTACCTCAAAGGTGGCGGCAACGATGTCATCGATTCATCATGCGATGAATTGTGCAAATTATGATGGTCGTTGGATGTATTTAACTGATCACAACTCGCCGATGTATTATGATGTTTATCTTTACGTTTCGAGAGCGAGGCAGATGAGTCACGTTCACGGCGAGGTTTACTTGATGAGGAACGTTTTTTTGGCGGTGGTGCCTTCGAAATGCAACCATGACAATACCATTTGCCGCGAGGCACTTTAAGCAAAGGCGGTATATAACAGTCAGCGTGGTAAGCACGTGGACACAAGTCACAATAAATCATTTTACCCACCGGAGGGAGACGATGGCCACCGCACACAATACATTTACGTTCATTTGTGGCCTTATTTACGCATTCATAACAATACCTGAAATTAAAAATGAAAATTGAAAAAAAGAAAACAAAACAAAAATTAAAATTCTTTAAGAAATTGTCACAAAATTCCTTTAATGCAAAAAGAATTATTATTAAAAAACAATTGTGCTTGGGTGACAACATGGCGTAAAATTTTTAAATTTTTAATGGACATGACAAACGATTGATTGTGTTTTTGCAGACTTTACTTAAAACATGGATACCAGATACACTCTTCATACAAAGAAAGGAAGAAACAAAAAACAAAAGAACGAAATTAGGACAAAAAACATAGCGCATTAACTAAATGAAAACAACTATCACACATCATATATAATTAGTGTCGAATAAAGAAAACAAAGACAAACAAAAAAAAATTATGATAAAAATTATTTATAAAAAATGTAGATAGAGAAAGAGAGAGAGAGAGAGAGAAAGAGAGAGAGAGAGAGAGAACATGTTTGCCACACCAACAAAACCTTAGACAATTTCGGATACTTACCAATCACCCTCCGGTATATTTTCCATTTTCGGCTTAAAACAATAGGTATGATAGCCTTTGTCACAACCATCGCACAGCAATAGTTTATCCTCATTCTCGCCAGATGTGCAAAACTGGCAATTCTGTAAGGAATTCGAATTATGATGATCGATTGTAGTTGTAGAACGGCTTCTTCTACCTATTTTTTTCTTTTTTATTGTTATTGTTGTTGTTGTGGTTGTGGTCATAGTGGTGGTAGTGGTGGTGGTTGTGGTGGTGGTGGTGGTAGTGGTGGTTTGGGTGGATGGTAATAATGGTTGTGCTATTATTAATGATTCAGTTTGTTTCTCAATTGAACGAACCGTATTGGCCCGCCGTTTAAAGTCCCTAATAGAAGTTACAGTCGGGCAGGGGAAGGAGGAGGAGGAGGAGGAGCATGTTGCTTCATTTACTTGTTTTATATCTTTAGATTTTATATTAATTTTTATATTCAATGTGGGATAACGGTAAGCTTTCTCTTCTTCGATTAAGCTTTTGGAGTTTGGAGTAAGACGACAAGTAGTACTGGACTTATTGAGCGAGGTGAGAACGTCATTGTTAGCAGACTTTTTGCAATTTTTCCGATTTTTAATTTTCATCTTTTTTGACTTTTTCCTCAATTTTTCTTCAGTCTGAGTGGGTGGGTCCGAATTTTCATAGAAATATGTATTTTTTTCGCAAAATTAAATAATTCATGTAAAAAGTGTTTTTTTTTTTTTTGGTTTACATAAAATTCATGTGTTTGTATAAGTGTTTTTTTTTTTATTATGTATATGTATATATATATCAATATATATATATATATATATATATATGTATATATTTTGTTAGGTTAATATTATTATTTTATAAAAAACACCATTAGTTGATAAATGCAGAGAAATTAAGTTTAAAAGAAATTAAGCACGAAACCAAACAAGAAGAAAAGGATATGAAGAATATTTTTATTTTTATTATAAGAAATTAATGTTAAAGTAATTTGATTTTTTTTTTTTGTAAAGAAAATTTTAAGCATAATTTTCAATGACAATTTTTTTAACAACAACAAATGCGATTTTTTTTTTTTTTTTTTGATTTTTTAGTTAGGTTAAAAAAGAAAAGAAAAATTGAAACAGAGATTAAGAAAAATTGGTTAAAAGATTATAAGCAGTTTTTTAACCGGGTTCGAAACACTACTACTGCACAAAAGAAGAAAACGTTTCTTTTAACAAAACTACTAATGAAAGGAATTGAAAAAAAAAAAAAAACAGTTAATAGTAACTAATGGCAAAAAGAAAGAAAAGGGCATGAACTTAGATAGGTAAAAAATTATGTTATTCATGCACAACGACTGAACGGCCATATCCTGCATTAGCTCTCTTTTTTTTTCTTTTTTAGTATGACCAATCAGGCGGGGGATGACCCTTATTCGAGAAACGCGATGATTGTCGGAAAGAAATAGGGAGTTGGTGGTCACACTCTAGCGAGATAAGTGTTATGCTTTTACCGGCTGACCGCTCACAATAGCTACGACAAAAGAAAGCTCTATCACACTTGAGATTCGAATCCGCGAGCACTGACTTGGCAGCCGCGATTCTTATCTACACGAATCGAATTGATAAAATCTTTTTACCACAGCATTCCTTCGGGGGATTTTTACACACACAACATGAGTGGCGAATACCCCATTTTGTTTCTTGGATTTTAACAAAGAAAGGATGACTTTCTACAAATTCTCCAGAGCGAAAATGTTCCTAACGAAAAGATGAAAGTGCAGGTCGAAGCAGACTTGAAATCGAATCAAAGGACTGGTCTCTCTCTCTCTACCTATCTACCTATCTACCTATCTAACTAACTAACTATCTATCCATCTACGTATCTACCTATCTACCTATCTACCTATCTACTTACCTATCTATCTTTCTATCTACCTACCTGCCTATCTATTTACTTATCTACCTATCTATCTACCTACCTACCTATGTGTCTACCTATTTGACTACCTATCTATCTATCTATTTCTCTCTCTCTCTCTCTGTATCTATCTATCTATCTATCTATCGGTGTATCTATCTGTCTATCTATCTATCTACCTACATACCTATCTATCTACCTACCTATTTACCTGCCCATCTATCTCTCTCTCTGTCTATTGCATTGTTGTATGTAAAAGTAGCGTACATGGCATGAAGCAAGTTTGGTTACTATTCTGAATTTTTTAATGTTGCTCCGCTTAATAGAAGAGATTTAGTTTTTCTTTCCAGCTTTCAGTGAACAACACAGCCACAATAGACTTCGATTTGCCGCACTATTAAGCCAAAAACGAAATACCTGCGTTATCCGTTGTGCGTGGCTCACGAACTGTGGCGTTGCGTTCGCAAATATTTGAAAAACTATTAAAAATTATTGCGTGCGTTGTTCTTGATAGACAAAACAGTGTTGTATTTATGAAAACAAAACAAAATCATATGATTCATGTTTCAAGCATCGAAATATCTATTCGAAATTTATATTTGTAAAGTGCCTTTGCGAGGATAGCTCGAATTGAACTAAAAATACGCTTGCGATTTTCTAAATAGTTAAATGAGCAGATACAGGGACGTGGGTTGACCAGATTGGAATCTCGCGAGTACAAACGATGGTGGGTAAATGAAAGATCCTACGTATTTTTATTGTTGAGAACCATTGTTAAGCAGTTTTATTCAGTCCTGATGATTATATTGATGTCCATTGAGTTTTGGGATCTGTAAACAATTTTTACACCCTACATCGCATGTAGTACAAAGTATATTAACTTTGTGCGTACGAACGTAATATCCACAAGGACTTAGCATACACCCATTTTTATACGGTACATTATTTGGGGTACAAGGGTGTATTAAGATGGTGCGGGTGTTTGCAGCACCAAGAAGTTCTTGCGATAGAACCACATTCTAAATCGAGTTGAGCTTATATGTCTGACTAAGTTTCTTATGTCCAACCTACAAACAAATCAAGCTTTGAGATATTTTGATGAATGTTGATGCACGGATGTCTCTTGGTCCAAAGATGAACGCTGTTGAAATTGCGTTTAAATCGGCCCGCTTTTTCGACCACTTTCCATATAGCATCTTAACTCGCAGTCATTATATAAGTAATATTAGTATAGTGTAGGGTATTTAGTTGTGGATCGTGGCTAGCCATAGTGTTTTTACTTGTTTTATTATACCAAGCGATTGAGAATCATTATACCTTACAGCATTTGCGGTGAAGGAGTGTGTTGAGCTTAGAGGATGTATACAATACCCAGATGAACTTTTATTATACCATCCTGTCTGCCCGTCTTTCCGTCGTGCATTTTTGCGTTTAACCTACGGGTCTGAATTTTTGAAATATTTTCATGCAATTTGGTACACCGGCGTGTTTTAGCCGAAGTACAAGGTTCGGATCGGACCACTCCCACCCACACAATACGTTATATTTAAAACCCTTTATGTGAGCCACTGGAGTAGCGAAATCAGCCATGGCCTACTATAATCTTTTTATTTGTTTACGTAATGTCTGTCTGCGTGTTTTGTTATCCTTTCTACAGGGAGTAATTTTAGAGATATAGAGACACTGACATGGTTTTGAGGCACGGTCAAACGCTATTGAAAATTATTTTTATCGGACTACTTTAACAAACAATCACTCCTCATATAAGAATTTAGCTCTAAACATGTTGCGATGTAAAAAAAAATTGTAATTTTCAGAATTTCTGTCCAAAAATCATTTGTTAACAATATTTCGACCGAGTAAATTGACTTGAAAAACTCAAATTTGAAGAACAAATTTTTCCCTTCTTCCAGACAAGAAAAGACGGAGCGTCCTATGAAAAAATCAACAAAATGTTCTGTGGTGGATGAAAATTGGTTCGTAATAACTAGATATAAAAATTAAGTTTAGCAAGGTAGGAACACCTTGGTGGGCGTATTTTCGGATTCTAACCCATGTAGGAGTCCATAAGCAAAAGTAAATGTTTTTCATTATCACATTGTTTTAGGGTAATGATTTTGTTGTTTTTTTTTCGTTTTTTAGATTGATTCCTTATTTAAGTTGAACCAATATACTCAGTTCCATCGACATTTATCGGCATTAAAACCATTAGGGAGTGAAATATCGGTCCTCTCTGATAATTCCTTAGCTTAAAGTACATCGCATAAAATTACAAGTAAATAATTTTATGGGTTACCATAAAATACAAATTCCTAGAAGTTGCAAATATTCGATCATGGCTATAAAAAGAAATTTGCGGGTCGTTTTTAACGGATTCACAACGTTTGGGAAGTTAGCATTTGAAATTTTAAATTCTTTCCTTTTCTTTCAAGTCATTTATAAAGGTTTTGGGAGAAAACAAACAGATGTGGGCATGCTCTTGTTTATACCTAAACCAGGACAACAACAACAATAACAGCAGCAGGAAAAAAATTGAACTAAACTCAAGCAGTGTTAAACTATTAATATTGCTAGTGGTTTTCGATGTTAATATGACTTATAATGTGTGCGTTACTTGAATTTCCAATAAAATGTTAAAAACAGATAGTCAAACATAGAACATAATATCAAAAGCTAACAGTATGGGAGGGAAATAAGTAAATGGACCAACTTACAGCCTTCATAATGCTTTTATCCCAGGCGACACATGATTCCAGAACGTAAAGAGCCATAGCAAGCTGGGCAGTGGTGTGAGATCTTGAGACAGCGTCGCGCCATGACATTAAACCTTTTGGTATATTCTCCACCTTTTCATCTTTATCACTATCACAATTGCTGGCAGGGGAATTTCCATTGGAATTGTTTTCAGTATTGCTGGTGTTGTTGTTATTCGAAGAAGCTCCGGCAGGATCTACAGCCGCACTTGCGGCTGCTGCTGCCAAAGCCATGGCCCGTTCATTAAAAGCGGAAGGATTGAAAGCATTTTGATTTTGCGTTAAACTTTGCAGTTGTTGTTGTTGCTGATGATTGGCAGCAGCTGCGGCTGCAGCTTGTTGCTGCTGTTGTTGCTGTTGTTGCTGTTGCATTTGTTGATAATAAGCAGCCGCGGCTGCAGAATTCTGAGTTTGACTGTTTTGTTGATTTTGTGCAATGGCAGCCAAATGAACATCGCCAGTTTGAGCTCCTAACGGTGGCTTCAAGTAACGTCTTTCTATATTCGCTTCCAGATCGATAATACGTTCTCTAATCATGGGTATAATACTGACGAAATCCTCTTCAGTGATGTCAGCATCACTTTCCAAATTCAGTTCACTTTCAATTCGTGGAGGTAGTTGCCAATTTTTCAATTGCATGGAAGCGCTGGCAATTTTATCCTCTAGTGCTTCTAACTGCTCTAGTAAAGCCATCTCTACCCGTTTAGCTATTTTGGGGCTCCAATCGTACGATTTATCAGGAAGAATAAATTCTTTTGCTTCAGCTTTAGCTTCACCGATCGAATAGGCCAAACCCAATGGAATTTCTTGACTAAGGAAACGTGTTAAGTTTTCTCTTAGCTCTCGTTCACGTAAGCCAGTGGGATTTAAGGAATCTATTACATGCTGTAAGAGTTCCATTGTATCGACTTTCCACCAACCGTAACGCAATTTGTATGGCACAAAGTTGCCGCTCAGCTTGTTAGGAAACCCCTCGCGTTTTATCCGTTCCAGCTGGCGATTTTCTTCCATTGTCATGTTCAGAGGTGTCTGAACATCGTATTGTATAAAATTACTAATATTAGCCAAAGACATTTGTGCCATATTTTGAAGTGATACACACAGCGCTTCGTCCAATTTAATTTCGGACTTAGCCTTGAGGTCAGACACTCCCATTCCGCCACCACCACTATCCATTAGTGCATCATTAAGAAAGGGAAAAAATTTCTTGTCTTCTGGATGTTCGTTTTTTAACATAACACTCTCGCTAAACAAATGCTCCTCGTCATCACATTCCATATCCGTCTCAGTTTCACTTTTCAGGCGATGTTGACGAGGAGACTCTAAACCGTTTTTTGAAGCTTGCAGTTTTATCTCAAAGTCGCGCAGTTTCTTTTCTACCTCCTGTTCATCTAAACCAGATAAAGATAAAACGCACTCGGAACTGAGTTTACTAAAATCTGCTTTGCAGTCTTCCATGGTCACTGTAAAGTATTGAACATTATTGGCCAAGTCCCAAGGATGGCCTTGAATCTGGCAGTTACTACTACAGGTAATATTGGCATAAGAACGCTGAAAATCGGCCATGGTGGCGTCACTTTGAGGCTCCGTTGTAGTTAATGGCACTTCACGATTGACTATAGAAAACCATTTTTCGCTAAAGTCTTGGAATGTAGTTATTGGAGGTTTTAACTCAATGGCTGTAGTACTCATGCAAGGAGCTGGAGTTGTCGAGACTATAATGCAATCATCTTCTTTTTTTAGATCCTCCATGCTGATAGAGGCTTGATTGATAGCTATGATCTTATCGAGCTTATTATTATCACAGTTTAGCAATTTATTGTTAGGATTATTATTGATATTGATGATATTTGCCGGTACCGCTACTGAGGGCATGATAGGTATTTTAATATCCGTTTCAAAGTCTTCTTTTTTCGGGGGAGGTGGCAGCAGTCCAGCAGCGTCGGGTTTATCCACTTTAGCGGCGCCATTATTGTCGAGTTGTATAGCTTGCGGTTGTATGGCCACATCGTAATCATCATCGTCGTCATCGCGTAAATCTACTATTTCAGGTTCAACTCGATTTGTTTCTACCACATCGTCATCACTGTCATCGGCGCCATCATTATTAGGTATACCCTTTAGAAGCACCGGATTATTGACAGTCCCACTTATATCATTAACGTTTTTGTTCAAAGAGTCTACCTGCTGCTTCTCTATTATTGGAACCGTTCGCATTTCAATATCCTCCTCGCCCTGTTCTTGTGTGTGGAATGCTCTTGAATCAACATTAACATTTTCTTTAATACCTTCCGGACCATCTAGCTCCTTCGTCACTTGGGACTTGGCGTCTCGCATTTTACATTCCTCTGTTTCCTTCTCCAATATCTCATGGTAGTGGAAAATATCATTTTGGGCCGACTCTAATGCTTCTATAAAAATACCACCTGCTTTAGGTAAACGCCAGTAACGTCTCCAAAAGCGATCTTGACCAAAGCACGTGGCTCTCAACTGATTAGTACTCTTTTCTAGAACTTCTTTGCAATTCAAAGAGGCCCGAATAATTTTATCGAGTTTCTTTTGCAATTCATCAGCGCTTAATTTATTGTCTTCATCTTCTTCCACATTGGTAATCTCTGATTCTATGTCGCTGATATCTTCGTCCATGCCCACATCTGTAGAGGCATCATCTGGAATATTCGTGGGGCGTGATGTGCTGCTTTTCTTAGTATTTAATAAAGCATTAAAATCACCGGCGCCTGGGCCACCATTGTGATGATAAGTACTGGTAGCAGAAGTTGAAGTGGTGGTTAGTTCGTCCAATTTAACTAATTGCTTACATGCACTTTCCGCTGGTAAAGAGCTCGTCAATTTTCCGTCTTCTAAAATAGGCAGATTAGGTAGATCCTTATCTTTGTCACTATACTTCTGTGGAGAATCGCTATCGATTTGCATAGATTCCTGATCTTTGAGACCGCTGTTATTATTCTGTTCGCTATTACCAATATCAGTTGGCAGAGCTCCATCCACAATTTCGGCGCTTATCATAACGCCTTTATTAGCCGTTTCCGTTAAAACGTTCTCCTTTTCTAAACGTTCGGCGTCTAATTTTTGTTGAGCTGCTGCTGCTGCCTGCATTGCAGCCTCACGTTCGGCTTGTAATTTCTCATAAGCTTCTATGCGTGATTTACGCATATGCAAAGCTTTGTATTTCCGTACCTTCATGTCAGTCATGTATTTCTCTTTGCGCATCTGAGCGCAAGTTTCTAAGCTATTATCAATTTGCTTTAGAACCGCTTTATTCATTAGCAAATCATTGCAAAGGTGAGCCAAAATCTGTGCCTTTCTAGTAGGGTTCAATGCCACGAAGGGGCGGTCTTTTAACGATTGTGACAATTTCCATGTGTCGTTCTCATGCAAAAGTTTGTAGTATTCGGCATTCTTTCCGGAATGTGTTACAGAGTCCGCATCAATCTGATGATGATCGGGTATACGGCGCTCCCTTTCTCGATCCATAACCACACCAAACATTTGCCGTATCTCACCGGTGGCAGTGGCATACAAATAAATACGCAATATCTCGGATACGTTCGAATTGGTTATATCGGCATTGCGCAACGATTGTCCAAGCAATGTTGTATGGCGACCCGGATTTGGAACGCCGGGGTCCTCTATGGCACAGACCAACAAATGAGTCATCACAGATAACAGTTCTTCCTCGGCTTCGACATTGCTATCGCTAACCAAGGCATCATGGAGATTTTGTAGCGTTGGTAAAGATTCCATATCTACAATGAAAATATATGAGAATAGCAAATTATCGCAACTTCTTTACCAATAAAAAATTTATAAGAATATAATAAAAAGGAAAACAATTCGATTAACAAAGGTGAATATGTCGTTTATGGCTACAACACGAACAACTAGAACTCATAACCTTCCTACAACTAACGAAAAATAGCAAATATTTAGCGACAAAATGCGATAAAGTAAATGAGTTTTTGACAATGAAATCGATCTTTCTGTCTGTCGGTCGCTTTGTTGAAATCATCATAAATTTTTAGCCAGAGCTTCGAAAACTCTAGCGCACTTGACATTTGAACTCATGACGATCGAGTTTTATAAGTCGAGATCCTTCGCCTTACGGGTAATTGAATAAATTGATATTTTATTCCATCTTTTCTAAACTATTAAGAAAAGTATATTCGCCTCGCAAGAAAACTGCTTCGGGATGTGAAAAGTGGACAAAGCCAAACATTGACCAAAGATAGCAGATAAAGTGGTTTGTAAGCAAGAACGCGATAAGTTATTTCAGATTGCAAAATTACT
The DNA here is from genome assembly GCA_000688715.1 of Glossina pallidipes. NCBI lineage: Eukaryota > Metazoa > Arthropoda > Insecta > Diptera > Glossinidae > Glossina > Glossina pallidipes. The sequence continues at coordinate 584,030 of KK499927.1, read as the reverse complement.
ACCCGCACTTCCAGCGGAGTAAAAACATGTTATTGAATAAAATAGAAGTAGGATCGATTTCATAGTCGCATATGAACAACTTACCAAAGCCTAACGTTTCACCAAAGTTGTGTAAAAATTCAAAGACCATTAACAAATCGGCCATAGCTTGCCCTGGCAATCGATTACCGCCAATACGCTCTAGATCGGGTATTTGTGAATTCTGCCATAGTTCAGAATCTTCTTGGGGTTTTCTGAAAAAGAAGTGAAAAAAAAAGCATTTATATATAAATTAAAAAAAAATAACTTTTTTCAATTTCTATTTCATTTTACCTTATCTGAGCTAATATCTCAGCATCCCGTTTACGTGCTGCCAAACGTTTTTCACGCATTATTAAACGATCCAAAACCATCTGATGTTTCTTTTTCTCACGCTCTTCAAACTTACGTCTCAAGTCCAATTGCCTGATTAATGTCATGTGTTGACGACGTCGTTCACGTTCCTATATTAAATGCAGTCAACACATGATTTAAATCACGTACGAGTGTATTCACTAAAGTTCAACTCACCATTTCTGCTTGCAAAAGTAATTCCTTCTGACGATTTAATTCCTATAGAAAGGAATAGAAAGAAAAATTTATTAAATACTTTTAAATTAAAGAATATCGTTAATGATATCATGCTGAAGGTAAAATCTACCAAGGAAAAGATATTGAACAGACTAATAATACAAAAAGTCTTACGTAATGATTTTTTTATCATATTAGATAGAGTCATAACTTCCGTGTTTTTATCAGACATTTGTTGTGTTTTTATTGAATAACAAAATTATATTAATTTAATCGTTGACTATGAGGTATTCAACCTTTTTGATATACCTCTTCTTGATTGGCGTCAATTTTGCCCCAATATTGCCTTTGAAAGGTTATCGACAAAGTCGGCAGGACGTCCCGTCTTTTAACGGAACAGATAGGAATTTTACAAATTAAATTCTAACTTCCCGATCAGTTATCAGTCCTTCATCATATATGCTGCATATTTTTTCACCCTTCCCCCTACCACTATTGACTTATATAAATTATCAAAGCATTACACGTCGAATATGCACTTTTTGTCTCTCCATTTCAGAGGTTAAGAAAAACGGTTGAATGTAACATGGACCACATAAAACAGTTGACGGAAGACTGAAACTAACTGAAACCTCATCTATATAGTGAAAACAAAAACTCCTTTGGTTTCGGTGACTTCTAGTGAGTAAATACGAACAATAGATTCTACCTACGTGCATCGGAAGTTATTTATAGCTCAATCTAATATACAACAATATAATATTGCTGTCAATTGTTTTAGTTAGATACTGACTTTCTCTAATATTTATTAAGATAGAGGATTTAAATTGTATTAATGTTGACGAAAGAATTTTTGATTTGAACAGCAAAGGTATGCATTAAACGCTAGCGCAACCCATGAACGATATTTTCATATTGAGGCTTTATTATTTTAGTTGCTTTCAAGAAGATTGCTTTTTTTTATTTAATATTCTATAAGATCGTTTTCTGTCTCAACCTCCAATAAAGAAGAAAATTACTTGCTAATGATAATTGTAAATTAAAACGTAGTTTAATACCTGTTCTTTAGCTAGAATAGCTTCTTGGCGTTTCTTTTCCTTTTCCTAGATAAAACGAAAGTGGACAAAAAAAAAAAAACACAAATTGTTTATATTCGGAAACACTTTTGCACAAGAACGATTTCAAAGCCAAAAAACGGTTAAAAAACTATGAATTAAATGTACATGTAATGTTCACGAAGCGTTCGCGGACCATATCCAAATTACCTGTTGCTTCTTAAGTATTTCCTCTTGTTTAATACGTTCCAATTCCTCTTGTCGTTTCTTCCGTGCCTAGAGATAAGAACATATGTATACTCGATGGTGATGATGAAGTCATTTCTTTCTTAAATCAAATTAATTTAATTTACCTCAATAGCTTGTTGATTTTTCAGTTCTTTCTCTTTACGTTGCTGCTCCAATTTCTCGCTTTTCTCTTGCCGAGCTTTCTCCTTGTTGCGAGCCATTTCCTCTTTCTGCTGCTTTTTGGCATCGCGTAGAGCTTGCTGTTGTTTGGCAATTTCAATGCGTTGCTCTACATTCAGTGTCTGACGAGTAAACATCTTCAAGTCTTCGAGACGTTTAGCCACATCTTCATCACTCATACGCAAGAAGTCACCATCGTTAGCATATGGCGGAGGGGCAGGTTGCAGAAATGAACCGACTATAGCACGAGCCGAAAAACTAAAGTTTTCGCGCGTCAATTTCGATGGATTTTTTTCCAAATACTAAACACAAATAAAATACATAGAAAATACATGATTTGTCGTTAAGATCTTTTACAAAAGAAAAAAAACTTGCAAATGTAGATTTCATAAAAATTTCCCAAAATGAACTACTAAAAAATGGTCAACAAACTCACAGAGAAAACTTGTCCAATAGTTTTTAGTGGCACAAGACTGCCTGGAGAATAATATATCACTTCGCCACGTATTTGGCCGGCTTTGGTTAAGCCACGTATTACAGTCTCTCGTTTCCATCCTAAATCTAGAGGTACCCGTAATTCGGTAACATTTAAAAGGTTAACCTCTTCACTTTCTGATTCAGACATGCCACTTTCCGCGGCCACACTTTCCGAATCAGTAGAAACATCCATTTGGGCGTTGGCCTCATTCAAAGCTTGACGTATTTTCTCCTAAAAGACATACCATCAAATAATGCAAACGTTGAGGTACATCGCTGCAATTACTTACAATATCTGCTCCTTGCTGCAATAATTGCTGTGTAGCTAGCATAGGCTTAATACCAACTGCTCGTGATTGCGCTAGCAGGGAAGCTACTGTATTCTTTTTCGGCTTGGACACTCCCCGACCTAGATTACGTGGCCTTCCCTCTTTGAAAGGCGGTTGATTGTTACGCTCATTCCCATTATTGGATGATACATTACAACCGGTTGAGCTGCCCCCGTTTCCACCACTTACGCTTCCAGAACCATTGTTACCCAAAGCTGCAGTTATAGAACTTAAGCTTTGCAAGCTGTTTGAACTAGACGCACTATGTGCGTTAGCATTGTTGCCGGATAAATCATTGCTATTACTAGACGTAGATGATTTATCAGGTTTCATGGACAAGTTTAAAGGCGTATCAAAGTCTTCTATTGTTATAGGCGCTGCCGCATTTGCACTGTTTAATGTGATGTTACCTACTGCAATAGTAGCGGCCGGCTTTAAACTAAGATTTACGCCGGCATTTATGTCCGTTCCGCCAGTTAAATCGTGTACATCTTTATTTTTATTGGATAAATTATAAGCTCCGTTCGAAGTGATGGTGGGTGGCAACTTAATAACTTCTACTCGATCTGAAGATGAATCGCGGCTACTGCGTCCTCCACCGCTAGACGACGTAGTTGTCAAATCAATTTGTGGAGGATTTTGCTGTGAACTGACGGACGTTGAAGAGATACCACCGCCCGCCCCACTTAAAGTACTTGTTAAGGCCGCTACTTGCGAAGCCGTCAAATTAGTGGGTAGACCTGCTGCACCTACGCCAGCCCCTTGCTGAGCAGCATTGGCTGCTGCCGCTATGGCCGCATACTCCATTTCGAGTCTAGCCCGTTTGGCGGGGCTCAGACCTGGAAATGCAAGCAAAGAGGAAAGAGCATTTGTTGTTGAGTCTAGTTCTTGTTTTTGTTGTAGTAGTTGTTGTTGTTCATCTGAAATGGTCTTTTTACGACCACGTGTAGTAGTACCGGGTATTTTGGGGCCCACGATGGATGAGGTATACTTGATGATCTCCGTATCCGGAGGCAAACGTACTCCCAATAATGAAGGATGATCGCTAAATAAGAAAAATTTCCAAAAATTAATTTTTCATTAATTAAATTGACCGCGCAAAGCTCACCTCAGTCCTCCTGATGGCATAAAATCTTTAGAAGAAGATTTATTAGATCCAGAAGCCGAATTAGTGTTTGAATTACTGCTATTAGCTACCGACGTACTGACTGCAAATGCATTCATGGCCGCCTGCATACTTTGCTGCGGTGTCATACCCAAAGCCCCAAACTGTGATAAAGAATTCAAGGCATTCAAAGAAGCATTGTTTTTATCTCTTTCTTTGGCTGACAATGATGATGAAGAATTAACGGATGATGATGAACTGCCCGCGCTGGAACTAATACCTAAAGATCCGTGAGGAGACATTAAGGCAGCTACCGCATGTGAAGTATTATTATTAGATGACATGCCACCGCCACCAGCACTATGGTGTGTAGTTACACTACTGGCACCTGAAGTACTTTTGGACTGATTCATTTGAGATTGATGTGATGATGAGGACGTTGAAGATTTCTTTGTTCCAGCTGAATTATTGGCGGCAGCCGCTGCCGCAATCAATTCTTTGTGCAACACCACCGGATCGTAGGCCGAACCAGGAGCCGGTGGCAATTGAACTGATATGGAGTTAGATTTACCATAGCTGGAGTTATTACTCTGCTTAATTGGAAAACATTTTGTTTGAACAACTTTTAATACTGGCCTAATTTTTGCAAACCCACCTTATACGAATTAGTCGAATTGCTGGAACCACCGCCGCCACTATTTCCACTACCTTGGGAGCTACCCAGACCCGCGGAAGGTGTTATAGTCGTACCCGTACCCACCAAACTGTGCATACCAGCTAATGCTGCCGCTGGGTTCGCAGCCGCCGCTGCAGCAGCTGCTGCTGCCGCCGCATTTAAACTATTAGCTAACGATTGTTGCTGCTGTTGTTGTTGCTGCAATTGTTGTTGTTGTTGCTGCTGCTGGCGTTGTTTTTCTTTGCGCGATTTGCTACTGGATTTACTGCTCGAAGAACTGCTGCTGCCACCGCCAGAACCCGAAGCTCCACTCGATCCTGAATTTTGGGAACCGCCGCTGCTCCCACCAACATTGCTATTTCCACCAGCCGAAGCAGCCCCCGTGCCACCAGCCCCTAAACCCAAAGCAGCCGGACCAAACGCAGCTGCTAAATCCGGATGAGGAAATGGTGACAATCCCGACGCCTGCAGTCGTGTAAAATAATCTTGAGCTGCCAGTTGAGCCATTGACCACCAGCCTACAAAATTTTTATCAAATCAATATTTTCTCTTTTTAAAAAAATGAAAATTTGATGTTAAGAACTATTCTCGAGAGCAATATTTGGATTGCGGACTTTTAAGTGTACTCTTATCTCGTGTAGGCAAATACTTAAGTAATGAATGGCCTAATGATATTTACGCAATAGTGACGTACCAATTTTTTTAATATATGAAACTATTCATTGCGAGCTAACTTCGCGCCATTTTCAAACAACACATAGTTGTCATTGCAATTAACAACAAGTACTTTTTCAGACATATTCACTGATTTGGATACCACCAACATCTGGCAGAAACTCCATGTCATTCGCGGTGTAAAAAAAATTCGTCAATATTTTAAGAATCTTGCAAACCAAGGCTTGTAGTTCCTATTTTTAAATTTTTGAAAAAAGTTCTTATACTTTTTGTGTACATTTGTAATCCAATACATTGTGAGAGAATCAATCTTAAAGTGAAATTTAATTCTTCACATGAGGATTTTTTTAATTTGATTTAGGAGCATTTTCTTCAAACGACACTTTTCGATTAAAGCAAGTGCGTTTGCTGTTAAACTCCCTGTCAGTCAATTTACATGACATAAGACCGGTCCTTTTGCCTCTAAAAAAACTCAAAAGCCTCACAAACATTTTAAATGTTGCAGCTATTGAAACTTTCGCATCTAGCCAATGTAAAGTGTGTGGTGTATTGTTAATTGTAGACAATTTCAAGTTTGATTTGGTTCAATACATTACTCATTAACTCACTTGCTGGATGCAGACCTGCTAAGCTAGCTGCCTGCGAAGCTGCCACTGCCATAGTGTTTTGATGGTGATGACCGGCGGCAGCTGCTGCAGCCGCAGCGGCCATGGAATACCGATCATTAGCGGCCGCCGCTGCTCCAGGGTTCGGTAACAGGCCTAATCCCGCTGCGGCTGCAGCATTAAATTGTGCATTAAATAAAGGATTAGCAGCGGCAGCCGCTGCAGCTGTCGGATCCCGGCCCCAATAAGCTATAAAAGAAAAACAGTTAAATTTTAATTGGTTTGCTACATTATTATAATAAAAAAAAAAAAAAACTCACCAAATAAAGAGGCTGCATCTAACAACGATGAAGGATCGTGTACTCCGCCTCCAGCTCCTGCGTTCGAACTGGAGGTTTTTCCACCACCACCGCTGTTCGCTTTACTATCGTTTTGTGCTCCTCCATTTCCCTCACCCGCATTTTTATCCATGTTCTTCATGAATGGATGCCGGCTGGAGGGTCTATTGTTGCGTTTAATTTTGAATGTTTATTTCGACCGGCAAATAGAATAAAATTTCTCGACGCCTTTCTCTATACCTCTACACTTCTTCTCTAGTGATTATTTGATATTCTTGCCATTTAAAGCTTTTCATATCATTTAATTTCCAACATTTCTCATATGGAAAACTGCTACTAAAATTGAACGTTGCAATAAAAAGAAACACAGAAAGAAAAAAGAAAACGAATCAATTAATAACCATTAACCCAAAATATATTCAAAAAAAATTATTGCACATTTTATAAAACGTTCGTAACTTAAACTACAACTTGGGGAATGATATAGAAAAAGAAAGAAAAAAAAGAAAAGATTGTCGAGAGAAGGAGAGCGACTAAAAGGAAAGGATAGAGAGAAGAGATATTTACGCATGTAAGAAAGGAAAGCAGAGAAAATGAGAAACAATATTGTAAACAACATATATATTATTGAGAGAGAACTTATAAGAGCAAAAATTTATTTTTAAGAGTATTTTTTTCGATTCGTGAATTAAGAGAACTTGTTGTTTCTAACACAAAAGGTGATTGTGTGAACGTGAAAATACAGTCAAAAGACAAGCATCAATTAAATGCTTGTTTTTGTTTTAGAGAACTGCATCATCACTTCTTCCCCAACGTCATCTATATTGCTGCTATCTTTAATAAAATGCAAGGGGTCAACAAATAATAAAAACTCACCGCGTTATTGGATATATTGGTCTTATAGTCAATGGGCGGAATCTAATTCATTTAAGCAAACCAAAAAAGAAAAAGTTTCTTTTTTTTTAGTTGCTTATTGTTTTTTATAAACATATTTGAAAATTAATATGACTATCCTTAACTTTGGAAATTGCAAACAAATCTAATATATCCTCGGTTGTGGGTTTGAAGAAAATATGTAATGAAAATAATAACAAAGAAATGGTATTACAATAACAAAAATGTAAACATTTCCTATTATGAAAGCTACTAATTAAATTAAAAATTGTTAAGATAAACAGTAGGTGGCACGAGGCCTTCTACTTACGCGAATCTTGCGTACTCATTCCGTAAAATCATTAACCTTTTCTTTGTTTTTTTGTTTGTGTAGATGAATAAAGTAGGCCTTTCGACGATAAGACCAATATATCCACTAGCGTGATGCGTTTATTTTTTGCGTTTATTTTTTGCGTTCATTTTTTTGTTTTGGTTGAACTGGCCGGTTGGTTATGTGTGCGCCAACATATACAATCGAGAATCACAGACACTAAGAAGTTTTTCGCGGGCAATGGAGGACTTTGTAAAAAATTCGCAATAAAAACTGCATTCTGTATAGAATTTGTTTCCACTCTATTGCTAAATTTACGTCTTATCGATGAAAAACAAATAGTCATGTCAACAGTAAACAAAAAACATGTGTTATTGCAATTGAATAAAAAAAGAGGCGAAGGGAAATGAAAAAAGTTGGAAAAAAACTCATGGAACGAAAGTTAGAATAAGATAAGGCGGAAATCTTAGCTTACTTAAAAAAGAATACTTAATACTAAAGGGTACATTTAGGAAATATTTATATTAGTAGTAATTTTATTAAGCGACTTGAATTTCTTTTTTTTTTAAATAAGAATAAAAAACTTTCTTTACATTTATTTTACTTTTTCTGGTTTTAAACACACGTCATATGTTTTGCGAAAAAGTGAAGTCAAGTTGGAAATATTAATTAAACATATATTTTATATGCTTTTTATCGAATTCTTTCAGTGAGTTCTATATAGAGTGGAACAAAAAATTCTTGCAAGAAAAGTTCATCGTTTGTAATGAAAACATCTAGACTTTTCAGTTGATTTTTTTTAATTAGAAAAACCACATTTTCTTTATTGCTGTTTTGCTATTAAAGCAATCCATCTGTTTTGCGAAAAAATGTAGTCAAGTTGGAAATATTAATTGTATATAAATTTTATATGCTTTTTATCGAATTCTTTCCATGAGTTCTATAAAGAGTGGGACAAAAAATTAAAGGATGAAAGGGTTGTCCGTTCGTAACGGAAACACTGAGATTTTCCGTTTGCTAATATCCAAATGAGGCAGAATAAATTAACTATCTATCAAGGCGTAGGAGATGTGCAATGGCTGCAGACATACACAATTGCCCGAACGTGGATTTCTATTAGAATTTCATTGAATTTAATCCTAATTCCTTAATAAGGAATTTTAGAACAAATTTATATTGTAAAATCATTAAATGCCTTTGGAGAAGATTACTGTATTTTCATTATCGATGAGATCTCATAGCATATAAGATATATCTGGATCTTCAGCGGTTTTCATGTAAAATAAGTGAGGTTAGATGTACACAAGCTTAGAACAACAACAAACATCCCTAGAGCTTTCCTTTTTTTACGTTTTTATTTTTCCTTTGTTTTCTGCTTTAACTGATTTTCTTTCCCATATTCCTAATGTATATATACGGTTAAGACACTTTTTTCAATTTATTACTTATGGTAAAGAGAATGCAAAAAACACAAGCTTTTTTTACTTTTGTTATATTTTCTCTTTAAAAATTTCACTGTTAAACACAAAAAATCGCTCTAATAGAAGTAATTTTCAAGAGCGTGAAAAGCATACACTCACGCATTCATACACAAGCGCGCAAGCAGACAATATAGCTCAAATAAGATGAAAAACAATAAGCGAAATAAAATTCAAAAACTAAAGAAGTGTAAGTAAAGACCAATCTAAAGTAATACAAATGTACATATGTATGTGCAGACGACGCATACAAATAAATCCTGACGCTTGCTTTTGTTCAAAGATAGAACGATGAACACAACTTTAATGCTAATGCTGTTTAAGATAATTTAGCTGCTAGTGTGGCCGTGGTTGCAATGGTGTTTGTACAATTTTATCTGAAAATGCGACAGTAGCGCGCATACCCACCTCTCTAATTAAATAACTTTATATATGTATATATATATAGTTAAAGAAGAGGTATTGTATTTGTAGAAAGAGATTTTTGTTGTTTTTCTTTTTATATATATTTTCATCAATACACATCTGCTAAATTAATTTTCATTTTTTCCTTATATTATGCTTTGTAGTCGGAGAATCGAAGTTTTTATGACGATAAGGATAATAAATAAAATTTCTCCACATTTTTACTAATAAATTTATTAAATTTCATTAAATTTAATTTTTTTCTGCTTCTTTTTATTATGTAGCGAAATTCTTTTATTTATTTTTTTTCGTGCAGAAATATATTACACACAGATACACACACATACATAATAAGCGCACCTTAATTTAAAGATATTTTGCTTTAATTGAATATAAAAATTTTTGCATTAATTTTACATTTGCGTTAATAATCGAATTCGGATAAAAAACCAGAATAACCGAAAAACGTTTTTATACAAATTGTTCACATATTGTACGCACAAACTTTCATACAAAGGTGTATGTATTATAGTTTACCGAGAACATTAAACGCGTACATGTTGTGTGTTTACGTTAGTACAACAGCAAAGTATCTGAACAGCGAACGTATATTCAAACTACTACTGGACAGACAATATAACAAGAACAACAGTATGCACATCAGCAAGCGTACAACTTACAGCAACAACCAATAAAATATACAGACAATAATACTACAAACACACACAGATATCTACATGCGAGTGCATGTGCAAATGTATTTTCATGTGAAAAACGTTCAAATGGATGGATGACTGTGTTGTGTATGTATAAAGATAGATGCATAAATATGTATATACATACATACATATATATATATATTTATATATAAATATGAGAGACCAACAGTTAGCGCAGACAGATGGACAGACAAAACAACACATCACCACACCACCACGATAACAACAACAATAATAATAACAATAAAAACGACAGCAGCGGCAACAATAAACCAAAAACAAAAAGAAAACGAAATGAATGAATCAAACAAACGAACGAACCTTTTGGTCTGGTTTGACTCGGCAGATTGGTTTGTCGACTTAACTTAAAACAAACACTCGGCTAAGTTCAAGTTGCAGTTGTTTGGTGACTATATAGTAGCAACCCGACCGACCGACAACAGCACTTTTATTAAGGCGTACGACACACACATACACACTCTCAATCATACACAGTAGTAATTTGCCTTAATTTTTGAAATATTCAAATATTTCCTTCTTTTTTTTTTTTTGTTTTTGTGTCATCATCTTTTCGTTGACGTCTATTCGTGTATTTACGTACATCTGTATGAGTTATTATTTTCGTTTAATTATGAATTTAAGCAAAAAATATAATCGCTATCATTGTTAATCGACTTTACACCGACGAACATGTTGTAGTCTAGGGTTGGATGGATGGATGTGTTAATTGTGGTGGTGTATCATTATACTGCAAAATAGTGCAGTTTGAAAAGTGTATAAACACTTTGTGACATACATACGAACAACAATTCATTCCGAATGTAACTCGTAAATCATTCATACATTTATTGATTTGTTTTAGAGAGATTATTAATATATATAATAAGAGCTAAATTATTAGAGTACAGAACGTATACAAACAATATATTCTCTCTATAATTATGCACAGAAGTGTAATATAGCACATAGGTTTGTGTGTGTGTGTGTGTGTGTGCTCGTAAGTGAATCTAATTTAAACTTAAACCTGATTTAATCATTCTTATTTATCATCGGCTTAACCTTTTCGAAATAATAGAAAGATGAAGAACCCGATAGGAAACGAATTTTGGATACTCCATCTGCTCAGTGGTTTTTGTTTTTTATTTCAATTATTGGCAGAGTCTGCAATCATTATATATCTAAGACCCTTTTTTCAAAGAAGAGAGAGAGAGTAGTACAGTATATGTACGACATGAAATTGCTGGCAATTAAATAACACTTCTTATTATCATATAGGCGCTATGGTTACGAAACAAAAATGCATTAAGGATTTTACATTGGCTTAGCGTAAACCAACTCTATACTATTAACTCATAATATGTAACACTTTGAAGGATGTCTCACGGTCATTACTTTAGGGTTATATGTGCTTTATGAAACTTTTCCTAAATGTCATAAGTGAAAATGAAGTTAGCTTCTCCGTCCTCTCTATCAGGTACGCAATGAATAAAAGCAAAAGGTTGATATCATCTTTTCTTCTCCTTTACCTTTACAAACTTATGTATGTTGGACAAGTAAATAACTGTATGCGTGATAGTAATGAGTATAAAGATTTCTTTCTTTACTTTTGAGAGCATCACTTTAAAGGTCTATCTTTAGCTAACTAAATATTTTCCTTATCTTTTCGTGATTTTTAAAGCTTACTACAGATGCTTCATATTTTAAGGCAAATTGTTTTTGTGTATAAGAGAAAGGTAAACTTTCTTACTTGTTCTTTTCCTGGTAAATAATTGAATGCGCCATCAATCGAACATACGTTGTGTAATCTGTACAAAAAAAGTTTCATGAATATATTGTAACCGTTGAATTAGGATATTACAGGCAAGCGCTTTTAACAAGTTTTCCAATGCTTTCCTCTTCTTTTTTTTTTTTATCTATTTTCCATCATAAAATCGTTGTTGCTTGTAAACGAGTGGTAATAATGCGTTTGCTAAACAGTATTAAATCTCTTCCTATACGGTTTACTTCTGTATTTTGCTCTCAGCATTCTTCGTACGGTTTAGCAAAAACTAAAAATTTATCGCAACAAAAATTTTCAAGGTAACTAAGTGTTGTGCTGTTTATGCCCATATATAGGCACATTTCGATCATATTTGTACGAAATTCATTTTCGCTCACGTCAAACGTAGAATCTAAACAAGCGTAAACCCTATAGTGGGAGGTGGCCTTTCTTTAAAGAGTCTACACGATTTCATATAAAGACTTTTCAAAATAAGCTGTTACAGGGGGAGCTGTCGTAAAAGTGGTCTGATACAAACCACTTTCAACAGCTTTTATCGTTGGGTCAACATATCGCCAAAATTGCGACCAGTAGATTGAACACAAGATTATATGGACAGACATCGGACGAACAGACAAGCTTAGAGAGAATAATTTTTTGAATCGCTCCGGGTGTTACAATCGTCCGCGCAAACTGTGATGCAGGATATAAAAATTTGCTGAATTGCATAAATGCTTGAGCGTAAACAAACGTTACAGACTAAGTTTTTGTTTTTACGCCGCTTGTGAGTTCGTTTGTAATTTTTTGAGATGTTCATGGGATTACCACACCTTCCACTCACAACAATTAGACCGTTTTATTCGATTGGCATAAAAGGAAAAATTTTATTTTTAAGGGTTTTATGATCGCATACAAAGCCGTAAAATTTAATTGACATCAAAACTTCTTTAATTAACCGAACCATAATCGCTCCTAAGATTAAAATCACTAGTTTCAAAATATTTACTAGTGTTAGTAATCCCAGATTTTTAGTTCCAACAAGCACTTGGCTTCAAAATGAAATTTCACTTCCATATATCCTCTCTTTTCCATCCTCTGTCCATACTTTTAAGCGTAAAATATCTAAGGATTTAAACATTATTACGATGTTAGTTGCATAAGCTCGTGCTCGATTTTCATACATGACGTTAAGATGAACAGCAGTTTTATTAAGCTGCCATGATCTTTGCATGCATTGCAAAAATAGTAGTTATCTCGGATGACTTGCTCGCCAAACATAGGTGAGAGAATGAAGAACTGAAGAATGTGTGTATTATGTAATGCTGCGTGAATTCCGGAAAGGCTCAAGTGTTGAGATTACATGAAAGAAACATCTCAGACATTTACTTGAATCTTGCTCCACCTCACCGGGCAATTAAAAAGGGATTTAACGTATTTCAAAAAGAATATTTCAGTTTAACAAAACAACTTTTTTGCAAGAAAATCGAAGAAACCGCCCTATGACCTTCATAAAATGCGCTAGATATTGCGTCCTTCGATTGTCATTTGCCTCTGAGTGGATTCCCTACCTTGCTTCTTTTTGTCAACCTTAACCATTCTCACATTCACCATTAGGCCACCAGTCAGAGAGGTATGGATCTAACTGGTATGTAGCCATATGCTGCCCAAAGTCGGACCTTCGACTTTTAAAACAATTAAGGTACCACGGGGGTCAGGTTGCCCAGAGGATATCCTCTGCGAGGAATTGTTGGCTGCAGTTTTTGCTGCAGCAGAATCCTCGTAGTTGTGGGTCTTCTAATTGGGTGCTGGGAACGGCCCTTCTGGGAGTTTCGTGGTGGCTGTGGCTGCCCCCAAAATCGCGGGAACGTTAAATATTTGAAGTGTTAGATAGGCCTCGCCCCCGTCAGAGGGAGGGGCATGCCATACACATGTCTTTGATCTGGAATTACTTGGGAGCCTCCCTGCTCCCAGCGGTGCGTGAGTGACGCTTTCTCATTTCGTGTGCCATCGGGCACGCTAGGGTTAAGCCTCCACGGCAGGAATCTACGTAAACCCCCTGTCACATCTGTCATTTGCCTCTCATTGTGTCTCTCCCTGAGGAGTCCTCAATCAACTAACCTCTCGGTTGCCAATTGTTGTAGGCAGCTCGTCTGATTAAGGCACATGCCAGGTGCAGACGTTAACACACAGACATATATCTGTCATTTGCCTCGGTCATTGCAGAATAATGTGAATGGCAAGCAAGACAACCATCCAAGATTGCCTCAAGAACCTTTTTCAACAAGAATCAAGCTCTCTCTAGACTTTTGAAAATAGTTGTAGGCAACAAGTACAGAGTGTATCCTTAATTAATTAAATCATAATTATATACTTTAAAATTATACATCTTGAAGAGTTATTTTACTTAAATCAAGCACGAACTTATTGCAATCGCACTATAGTCATTATGTGGATAGAACGCATTATCAAGGCCGCATTAAAATTCAAAAGTTAAACCCTTTCCATTTCGATTATCACAAACGGTGTGGCAAGTCTAATAGACTGTCATTTTTTTGAAGTATATATATACAAAAAATCCATAATAATTGCGAAAACAATATGTCAGCTCGTTAATGCATAAATAAAATTCTAGACATGTTTATGTATTTAACGACTCAACTATTGCTGATCATATTCACTTAAAATTTTCAGCTAAGACATCCAGTTTAAAAGAAAGTTTACCACAACATAAAACTCATATCATCTTGGTTCGATGATGTCGTTCATCTAACATGTACATGAATTAATAAAATGAAAATAGGAAATTATTTGCAATAAATTTATTGCATTTATTTGCTTGGAAGAGTGAATGGATACAAATTTTTACATATATTTTTTGACGCCTTCAAACCATCTATATAGAGAGACTGACTACGAATATATCTGCTTATGCAGGCAAAAACAAAGATATTTTTTTTTTTGTCATTAATAAATATATGCGAGTGCACATATACAACGGAAAGCCAAATGCCACCAATAATAACACAATATATAAAATATCGATCAATATGTCCCGGGATGCCGAGACATATATAGATGCCGTCTTTAACAAAAAAAAAAAAAGAAAATCGATATTGACTTTTAAAAATTCCAACCCTCAAGGAAAGTCTTTTCCAAGTTAAATTACACTGATTTCAGTGACGCTACTCTTGTTATTTTCAAAAACATAGACAACTTAGAATTCCGTCTGTTGATCGATGATTACTTGCTTTTTGATATGAAAAAATACTCTGCAAAGTCAGCTTTGATCTAAAAAGAGTTCCATTCGCTAGCTAAAAAAAACTATTCCCCGATGACGTATTGATCCTATACGAAATCTTAACTGACGAACCTGAATGCAGCGAACGCCATATTAGAGAGAGAGAGAGGTGAGCAAATATGGTATGGATAAGTTTTGGGGGTTTTTTTCAGTAACTTTGAAGCTTTTTCCCACAAAAAATTCGTTTATTCCAAGTATTATCAAGCATTAGCTACAATTTTTCCCCATTATTCGGGCAATTTTCGAATTCCAACTCGAAAAAAGTGTAGTCTATTAAGGCTGACTCTGAAAGAACCCCTATTTGGGCAGGATCATCAGAATCGAAGTATTGTTCAAGCAAATAAGTGGTCTATTGAAAGCAGTGATTATCGGAAGAAGGTATACTTGCTGATAGCAGCATGGAAGGCAGAAGATTCCTGCAAACATTTCCTAAACGATTTTCGCTATATGCAGCTGAATTCCTTCGTACTAAAAACTCACCTAATCATAACGTTTGCGCTTATTTTTTGGCGCATTTGCAACAACTACTGAACGTAGTATTTCTTGGGGATGGTTTCATTTGAGTGGAACACACTTTAATCCATTACATCGAATTGACCACTCAAATGGAGCGATATTCAGCCTTGTCGACATTATTGGTTCGCATAGTCTCTGCCATGTGATTATTTAGGCTTTGGATACTGCAGCGCATCCACTATTTATAACTTATTGAATTAACCAGGAAAAGCATAGTTGCCAGCAAATTGCTTCTTCTTTTTTTTGTGACACAACTGCATCCATACAAAGGTCAAAGAAATTGCGTATTGCTTGAAGACAGAACTTTCAAATGAAGAAGTCATAGGTTTAGTCAAAGCTCGAAATGGACCGAACCAATAGCAAACTCTCAATACTCTCAATAGCAATAATAAACTTACAAAATGTAAAGATATCAAAAGGAAGTATATTCACCATTTTACACGACACAAACACACACGTGGGAGTGAGAAAACTGTTTTTTAAAAGGGGAAAGCTTTTGTTCAAAGTGGAAGAAATGTATGGTGCTATAAGTCGATGTCTACATTGGAAAAGTTACAGGAATTAAAGTCCGAATTACTATCCGTCCCACCGTATTCTCCAGATCTGGCCTTCTTCGGCTAATGTCTGTTGGGGAAAACTTAAAAAAAGAGTGCTTCAAACGAGAAGAGATTGGGAGAAGGTAAGTAAAGTGTATTCGGCAACGTTGTATAGGAAAATATACATCAATAAGTTAGAGAAGCAATGGAGTAATTGTATCATTCTCGAAGTAGACTACCATTCGCTAGTGAACAGAAACTTTCCTCTCTTTGATCGCAGCCATAGCGAATGTTCAAACGGCCAAAGTGTAACACTTACAGATTGTGCCTAAAACCACTAGGCTGCGGTCAGTAGTCTTCTGCAACACCATGAAAAATTTTCCTTTTTTAATTAATCCCGGAAATTATTGATTGAAATTTTAAATGCATTAGCTAGGTTAAGTAGTTGATCACAATCACTTTTCAATAAGCTCATCGCTCCACAACGAACTATCAATAAAATTTATAAATCTTTGGCATCATTTCATCATCATTGTATAACGAAAAATACAACAACAACAACAACATATGAGTAAATGTTTTTAATAAAAAAAACACTAAAATGTTTGATGCATTTATTATAATATAGAAAAGCGAAAGAGAGCTTCGTTCACGGTCGTATACAGCGTGCGTTTACGATAATTTTTCATTGGAAACACATTAAGTTAAAAATGGCAAAACAGTGAAGAATAAATCGAATGTTTTTCAACAAACACAAAAACAATTATAATAATATTTATAATAAATAGCAACGACGGCAATCGTTCATAAAAGCACGATTAAACATTCATTCGCACATTCAGCACACATTCATCTAACCACGTCACAAACGCTATATACACACACACACACACGCGCATACACAACCCAATCTTACATAGATAGAACGAACAATGACAAATTTTACGTTAGCGAATAATATAATAAATTTCACATAAAAGCAATATGAATATTGAAAAGTAAATCGCAAAAAAGTAGTAAATATTTGTTTGAAAAAAAAAAAAAAAAAAAAAAAAAACAGCAACAAAATTATATGAAAAACAACAACAAATGAAAATGTCATTATTTTAATAACAGCTAATTAATAGTAACACACAACAGCAGCAAACAATCGCTATTAATAAAGCTTTCTTTCTTCCTCTCTCTCTCTCTGCCTCGGCCTGTGTGCTCTCTTTTGTTACTTTCTCGTTGTCCGAATAACGACGCAATTAGTTATCACCCATGCAATGTTTCACAGTGTAAACTGTATTATGTATGTACTCTTTTTTTCTCTTCGTTAAAAGGTAACCGTTTAATTGATCTCGTATTGTATTCGAAATACAGTAATTTTTCTTCGTATAAAATATGTGATGGGTAGGAGAGCATGTCGAAAACAATGTATAAAAAAAGCTAATTATAGCGTTGTTCTCACACACATGCATCGCTTATAGAATGTGGCGCTTTACTAATGTCGTTTCGTTTATTATACTTAAAAATCCCTTATATCTTCAGATTCGCTTGGGTGATAACAATGCTTAGAGCTGTAAACTTGACATAACGAAGAAGTCGATCGAAATGAGGCTTAAATTCTACAAATCAAATTAGAAAATGAGTAAAAAATTAAAAAAAACTTCCAATTGCTTATATGTGAATGTTATGTTCGTTAATACAAGCGACAGTCTGACATTTTGCGAACTATAATTTAGTGAATGATTTTGTAGAGATTCAACATTTAATCTAAAGCTAAAGTGATTCTACATCAAATAATAATAAGAATCAAAATAAAGCAAACAAATAAATGAAAAACATTACAGTCGGACAAAGTCGATTATTAAATTTAACACAATACCTTGCCCTTCACTATATTCGTCAGAGAATACCAAAAACTTTATTACCATGTTATCATGTAAATGTTGAATATTCATAGGAAAGCCATATGGAGACTATTCGTCTTATATGAAAGGGACTCCAAACGTTGAACCATATGATTCGATTCAATACAAATTTTCCATATATTTTAATTTTTTTGATAAAATGTCTTTTTTTAAACGGATTATTTTATATAAGGAGTGATGGTATCTACATTCCGATCCGATCCACTTTCAACATCGTTGATTCTTGGGCCAAAACGGAGCTGTTTGCTCTATAGAGGCTTGCTTTTCGTAGAAAAAATTATATAGGAGAGAAATTAAAAAATTGATCATCCACCGGATCCATTAATTTGGAAATATTATTATTTGGAGATTTTTGTCAAAAAAATTTTGAAATTTAGAATTGTTTTTCTTATAACAAGTCGGAAAATCTGATCGATTAAGAATCAATTTCTGAATCGAATTAAGTTTTTGTCTGTCCATCTGTCCCTTTCGTGTTTCTGTGTGCAACCTACATGTCGTAATTTTTGAGAAATACTGACCATTTTTACCCAAGGAGACGAACGCTATAAAAAATGGTTCGGGTCGGACCACTTTCTCAACAACTTTCCATAAAGCGTTTTATTTTGAAAAGTCTGTACGGGAGCGCCACGAAATCTTTTGATGTTTTTTTTTTTTTCTAATATTGCCAATCACTCATGTGTAACACGGTGGCGGTCAGAAAGGAGTGAGGACAAAGAAAAACGTAAGAAGATGGTGACCCCGATATAATGGGAAGGAAGAAGGAAGTTTAAGAGACCATACAAAGTATATACATATTCTTAATCAGCATCACGTTCTGAATCGATTTAAGTGCCCAGTGTTTACCACTGTTCTCCTCGTTTTTTTCTGACTAAGAAAAAGTGTGTCTACTGAAAACTAAACTAACTTAGCTCGGAATTTTAAGTCCATCTAGAGCATAAGTTGTTTTGTGGAATCTTAAATGTCGCGATTTGTAAGTCTTGCGTAACCTTCAAGTAATATCGAAGTATACGATTTTGATGATAATAAACATCAAAAACTTACTCCAAAGTCTAATATAATAAATTTGCATGTGTACGCGTGTATGTGTGTGCAGTTTTCTTTTCTTTTTTTATTATCCGCTTATCTACTTCATTCCATATCCGCACACCGCAAATCAAAATTTTATGTTCATTGTCCACTATATGTTACCCACGTATACTAAAAAAACAAATTCCAACATTGATGCACACAAGTTTTCGAATGAATTAAGAGATAGGTAGGATTGATAGCTGAGTTAATTAAAGGCCTTTTGAAAATACTAAAGTGTTTGATGATGAAATTTTGTGATGATATTATTTTCATTCTTGATATTACAACTCTGAGTGATTAAATACGTTCGCATCCAATAAAATCCGTTAAATTTTAAGAACACGTACATACATACGTATATGAACGAAGCTACGTTCATGCATTCATATAGAAGCATATGTAGTACACAGTGTATATCTTCAGTGTATATGTGTGTATAAGTAATAGCTAGCCTCAACTCTTTCGTAGAAAAAAAACATAGAAAAAAAAAGAAGAACAAGAGTCAAGGGAGCGAATGTGCATTGCGACTTGACTGTCAGTCAACATTTAGAAAAAAAGTGATTCATCATCATAATTTCAGTTCACATGTTTGCGTTCTTGTTCTTATTGATTTCAAGTCACATCGTCAACCATACTTTCAGTTATGCATATATATACATATACGTACATATATATACATATATATATAGATATATATTTAAGTAAGCATAAGCATTCAATTCAAACTCATATGGGTACCTGCAAACACACATTCACACACATATGTTATATGTACCTTTC
Source organism: Glossina pallidipes (assembly GCA_000688715.1). Taxonomy (NCBI): domain Eukaryota; kingdom Metazoa; phylum Arthropoda; class Insecta; order Diptera; family Glossinidae; genus Glossina; species Glossina pallidipes. The sequence continues at coordinate 564,137 of KK499927.1, read as the reverse complement.
TCATCAGTTCCATATATGACATGAAGTAGTATAAATATTTTATGTTTGCATCAAAAATATGTATGGATATATGTATGAATGTGTATGCAGCATTTATACACAAAAAACACAAAGAAGAAAAAACAGAAAAAAGATGAATGTTGTCTTAATGCTGCTGCTGCTGTCGTTGTTGTTGTTGTTGTTCGTTACTGTTGAATATTTAACTATACACATGTATATATATATGTATATATATATATATACATATATTTTTTTTGCTTTTTGCCAGCGTTCGGTGTCTTCGAATTGTGATAAAAAAAAAAATTTAAAACTTTTCCGAGGCCATCTCTTCCTCATTATAATATATATACATAAATATATGTATATATATGTATATATTTATATATATATATGTTTATATGTATGTACGTACTTTTAGCGTATGCTGTTGTATTGTTCTCTGTTCTGTATCTGCTTTTGAGAAGTTGATAATTTGTGTGTGCGACTGCTATCGAATACATGCTGCTATACGAAGTAAGTGCTCTTTACTGTGTTTATGCAGCAGAGAAAAGAAGAAGAAATGAGTATAAACGAGTTTTGACCTTTTTTTTTTTTTCTTCTCCTCTACACAATTATTATTATTTCGGTTTAATATAATATACAAACAACTATACTCTCTTCCTTTTTTCATTCTTTCTCTTTCTCTTTGACTCTCTCGCTCACTCTCTTTATCTATCTTTCCTCTTTCTCTTCTCTATCTGTCTCACGTGGTTTTTAATATCTTTGCATACTGATAATGTATGTAATGTAAATGGTTTGGATGAGCTCACCCATACACCGAGACACTTTTAATTTATTTTAAACAAACTAAAATTACTTGAACACAACAACAACAACAAGCAGCACATTATAACGAATGGAAATTATGAATTCGTATTTATATAATTTTATGTATATGTATATATGTGTATACATGACTTTTTTTCACATGCTTATGCTTTTATGACATCAAATAAAGATATTCGTGCGATTCCTCGCATCTAAAATTTATTAATAATAATGACGTGTGATAAAAAAAGATTCTTCATAATTGATCCATTTTGAAATGTTGGGGGTTTTTTTTCTTTTTTTTTTTTTTTTTAAAGGATATATACACTACACTATATCGAGAAATTTGCAACAAAAGTGAATAAAAACCACAAATCATTTATAAAACATATGGCGGCTAAGTGTTGTTTAAATTAAGAAATGAAATGATTAATGACGCACACAGTCCAATGTAACTTTTTTGAATACAATGTATTGAAAACAGTGTGTTTATGAAGCATACATGTATCCTTTGCGCATTTATGTAAAAAGAGTGCTATTGTACAACAAGTAAGAACGCTATGATATACCACCTTGTAGTTATTCATATGCCGAATTTTCAAAACAAGACGTTATATGGGAAGCGGTCGAAAAAGTGATTTAATCCGAATCATTTTCAATAGCATTCGCGCTTGAGTCAAAGCACGTCAATGTATTAAATTTCATTAAAACATTCGCAAAAATTTGCGATTTGCACGTTGAGAACACAGGAAAATAAGACGGACAGACGGATAGACAAACTTAAATCGATTCGGAAAGTGATTCTCAATCCATCGGTGGGTCTATCTCCTAACTCCTGACGAGTGTTGCATACATCCGTACATACATCCGTGTTGCATATATTGTTGCACGAAGTACAACTGGTGTAGGGTATAATAAAACACAGCAAAAAAGATTATGCGCTTAAGTTACTAAAATCCACGTGATTGGAATCATATGAAAAATGAACTTGTAACCATCACATTTCATCCCGATACCTATTATATATTATATCAGATAAAGCGCGGACGGTAAAATGAGTTTATTGAAATTTTATAATTTAAGGAATAAAAAAGAACATCATTTCAGATTCTAGGTCGTACACTTTTTTTTTTTGTTTTTACCTAACCTTCACCCACATATTTGTATTAATATTTATATTTCCATAATGTACGTGATGCACAGATGCACTGAAAGAAAGTAGAAAATGATTTGGTTTAAATTGATATTTTATATGTCTTTGTGTTCTTCCTTGCGTGCTTTAAAGGAATGGGGGCAACCTACTACTATAAATAGACGACACGACGACACTGACGCCGTTTTCGTGCATTAAGACTATTCAGGTCAACTTGGTTAAGCTCTGTCAGATGTTTTGTGCACAAGAAATAAGAGAAAAAATTATCTTCGACTTCGAACACAAAATCTGTAATAGCTATTGCCGCCTAATGCCTAATGTCTATATATATGTACGTAAGTGAATTAATAATAAGATGGATCGATGGATGAGCATTGTATTTACACTAACGTATAAACTACTGTGTCTCATACCGTGAGTATTAAAGGTTACGTTTTTAGAAAATTTAATAATTTGTAGAAAATTTGTAATGCATCAGCAAAGATTAACATAACATGCGTTATGTATATGTGGACTATAGTGTGCTAAAAGAATATCAAGATGTGTTGAGATGAGATTATTTTTACTTACTTTAGATTGTTTAAATTAAATGTAATTAAAAGATAATTTTAGCTGTAAAAATTATCCTAATAGCTGACGTTGTAATATTAGTTCACAAATTCAAGGACTTAAGGACGAATGAAAAACATTGTAGCTGACCAGAATAAACCAAAAAAAGTACCTTATGCCGCTTTGCACTTATGCTGGATATCCTACAACCTAAGGTTGACAAAATATTTGTAAGTGTATGTAGGAGCGAGAGAGATCCGGCCCCTGTACCATCTAAAAGCACTGCTGGGCATTAACACTCTTCCGACAGCTATAAAAAAAAAGAGCTTGTCTGGGCGCACCTAGATTGTCAAACATCGACAAACTCAAACCGGGAAATCTTAGGGGCCACCTAGAGGTATTAGAAAACTTCGTGGACGAAGTCTTTGTCAAGATATCGGACAACTGCTTCGCAAAGCTAGTACTGTCCCGTCAATTCAGTGTGACCAGAGAATGTGGCAAGATGGGGCTGGGACGGATCTGCTTTTAAACCCAGGGTGAAAATAACACACCGGCGGTTCAAAAATGGAGCATGACAAGACTGTGGAAAGGTCCAAGTTTCCAAAACGCCATACCAATGGGATATTATCGCTCCATGCAATCTCCGTAAGTTCCTCCGACTTACCGACAGTGCATTGCAGATGCAGAGGCACGTGTAACTACAGTCGCGTAAAGTATTATTAAAGGCATTATAGTCTAAATTTTACCTCCACGGGGTTTCAGTCGCCCGTTCACTACCCATCCCTGCGTAGAATAACACTTTGGGGAGTGAATTCCGTAGTTGTGGTTATGGGTCTTGACTGTTTTGCACAATCTTACGGGGAATATCGTGGTGGGTGTGGTTTTCAATCACTCCTAAAGCATATAATTACAGGTGATTATAGGCCCCAACATTCCTCAGAGTAGATTTATCGGCCGTACGCTTTAAATCAATCTAGTTCTCCAGGGCCAGTGGGGCCTCTAGCTTATAGGGACTTGCTCGTTCGCTGGAGGGCGCTCGTTCACGCACAAATAACCAGAAGGTCAGCTGGCATCGTGAGGTTAAACCTCCTGGTGCTGGTAGTGTGCACACGCAAAACTACATAGGGAATCTATAGAACAGATTAGCAAATGTTTAACTTATGTTCGTTCGCATGTATCAACTGTTATCTAACAGCATCAAGCAACCAAAAATAGAATATTTTGGCGAAAGATGCTTCCATCCATCTTTTTTCACAAATTGTCCTACACGATAAACGGAAGTTGCATTTGTTGTTTTCTGCTACTTATGGGTGCGCCAATATCACGAAACTCGTAGTTATGTAATTCTGATAATTTGTACAAAGGAATTTCAATTCTGCCATCTATTTGTGGCATTCGTAAATTTTTATTTCCAACTGCTTGATCTCAGTTAATTCATTCGTGTGTTTACATACGCAATGAAATGAGGGAGAGGTGAAAAAATGTTACTAAAATTTGCACATTAAAACGTTTATATGTAAAAGAAAGAAAATGTCCTTTTTTACGTTTTGTCTCGGTAAGATGCATATAGCGTTTTACTTAGCTTTAGTCTTTATAACTTACAATTCAATACTAAACTAAGTGCGATATTATTGTTAATCTTAATATTACTTGGTAACCAGTATTCCCGAATAGCATTCAAATCAGCTGTAATTACACCCTACACTACTTATGGCAAATTAAACTTTTTGGGACGTATGCAACACTCCAAAGGACTTGAGATAGATCTACCTTTTGTGTAAGTTTGTCTGTCTCTCTGTTCAACTTGTTGGGATGTATGCAACACCCAGAAGTACTTGAGATAAACATACCTTTTGTGTAAGTTTGTCTGTCTCTCTGTTCAACTTGTTGGGATGTATGCAACACCAAGAAGTACTTGAGATAAACATACCTTTTGTGTAAGTTTGTCTGCCCCTCTGTTCAACTTGTTGGGATGTATGCAACGCCCAGAAGGACTTGAAACAGACCTGCCTTTTTGTGTAAGTTTGTCTATTCCTCTGTTCAACTTTTTGGGACGTATGCAAAACCCAGAAGGACTTGAAACAGACCTACCTTTTTGTGTAAGTTTGTCTGTTCCTCTGTTCAACTTGTTGGAATGCATGCAAAACCCAGAAGGACTTGAGATAGACCTCCCTTCTGTGTAAGTTTATCTGTTCCTCTGTTCAACTTGTTGGGACGTATGCAACACCCAGAAGGACTTGAGATAGGCCTACATTTTGTGCAAGTTTGTCTGTCCCTCTGTTCAACTTGTTGGGATGTATGCAACGCCCAGAAGGACTTGGGATAGACCTACCTTTTGTGTAAGTTTGTCTATCCCTCTGTTCGTTTTGTTTTCTTTCGTTCAACCTACAGCCCGCCGATCTAAGCTTATCTGTCTGTCTCCTTTCGTGTTCAACACGCGAGTCGCGAAGTATGTTGATGAAATTTAGTACGCTAACGGAACAATTTTGACGAACAATTTTGAAAATAATTCGGACTAGACTAGCTTCTCGGTCACTTGCCATATATGTCTTTATATGACTCCCCTTAAGGCATTATGAATAATATGTCTGAAGTAATGAGTGATCAATCGTGGCTGGCTATAACGTGTTTACTTATTTCGCTTACATTGGCTTACCGCATGTTATAGTAATCAAAAGCTCAAATCTCCAAAAATTTAATCATTTTAGAATTTTGTATGGTTAAGTTTTACTCATGCATATGTAATAAATCCCCTAATTATGACAAATGCCGTTTATTATTGCAAACCAGTATCATCCTCATGTCTTCTACGCTTTTTTTTTTTCTTCTACTTAATCACAAAATACACCTGCCATAGTCGTATATAAACTTAAGCTGCTGTGGACTTTTTTACAAGTACATGGTGATCAAATATGAATTAAATAAAACGTCATATGTCAAAACGTCATAGGTTAAAACAAATCGCCATAGAAAATTATACGCAGTTGTATCGCGTGCGCAGATTATTTAAATTTATTACAAAAATATTGAATCTATTTGGTCTACATTGCGCGTATGAAGCTCTGTAGAAAAGAAAAATCGACCTTGACGTGCATGAAAACTAAGTTCTGGATGCGAATTGTGGGGTGAAAATGTCATTGCAGTTATCGTCAATGGAGTTCACTATAGTTATTGAAATTTTGTGGCACGAATGAGATGATTTCGACTTGAACGATAAATGATTTCATCAAAATGATGCAAAATGCATCGAACATCATCGTGACACAATCAACGAATGTGCAATCTTCAAAAATGCCGATATAATGAGTCGGCACATCAAAGCGATGCGTTGTAACTTCATCGAACTTTTTTCTTTGGGATTACGTTGCTAAGTCTTTGCTTTAGTCCAATAATCCACGATCCTATTTTTCAGGACTACTCCTCTTATTGGTGAGATAAGGGCATATTTATGTGAAAAATTTGGTGTTCCAGGATTGCACTTTTTGCAAAAACCCAGAGTATCATTTTGAAATGAAAAGTCGTCGTGAACCAATTACCCAAAAAAAAAAAAAAAATAAGAAAAATCCATATTGACATCTTTTATCATTTTGTTTTTATTTCAAACTAAAAGTATATAGCTCGCCTTCCTTTGATCATCCTGTGTCTAAACACTGCACTGCACATTTGCTAATTTCACACAAAATGTGTACAGAGTAAATATGTGGTTTGCTATCCTTTCGTGTAATCGTTTTCAATCTTAAAATGCCAACTACTATGGAAAGTACAGCATTAGATTTGGGAAACGGGTTTGCTTTGTTAAATGCAAGCAATAGACGCCGGAACTTCATTAATATTCTTGACCGGCATGAAGAGACATCCCCTATTTAGCTATGCTTGCTTGGCTTTGTGTTGAAATCACGATTGGGTTCTTAAAAGTTTGCTTAATGTGACATACCTGTGATCCTATACATAAACGTAACAATTAGTATATAAGAAGAAGAAGAATTTAAAAATGATTATTAGTTCGTTCAGCAGAATTGGAGAAAGAAGAGAAGTCGACAGAATACTTCATACTAGGATATGAAGATATTAAACTTTAAAGTCCTCTGTCCCCTGCCGGGGAGGTAGGGGCTGCTGAAGGCACCCAAATTACCTTACGAGTCTTTGGGTTTCGTTTAATTAAGTCACAAAGGCATTAAAGATCTAAGTCATCCGTTTAGGCACACATTCATTAGGGTGTGGCAACTCCCTGTCTTCGCTCACTCTCTTTCCTCATTTCATTCTGACTGTCACTGCGATGTTCATGTCCCATGAACGATTATGAAAAAATTCTATTTAAACCCCCTGCCCTTTTTTAAGTGAACGGGAATGCAAGAAGTTATCGTGCTGGTTAGCTTTGATTCAATCCAAAATAACTTTATTGTAATCTCGAATAAAGTGTTCATTAAGCATTTCTTGACATTAGACGTTATATGCATGTCTTCAGCATGCACAGACAGAATAGATCGCAATTACCGCAAATGCTCTAAAAGGAGAAAATCAATTAAAAGTATTGACCAACAATTTTGTTTTCCATTTTCGCCCAAAAAGAAACTAATGTAAGAAATTATGAATAAGTACAATGTGGAGTACACCACTGTACTTTTTAAAACCACAAATGTGCAACACATACCTATATATACATATATATATATATATATATATATATATATATATATGTATATATATAAATCTAAATATATATGTATGTATATATAAATCTAAATATATATATATACATATATATATATATATCTATATACATAGAAGATATACACTTTAACATTTCATAACAAAAGCTCTGAAAACAAACTGCAAAAAAAGAAAAACAAATGCTGCAATGACCCGATATACTATACTGAAGACGTTGATGACGATGATGAGCACACGATGCTTTGTTGCTATTGCCGTTGTTGGTGTTGTTATTGGTGTTATTGTTGTTTTTATTTTTATTTTTGTTGCCTGCTCTTGTGTATGATAATAGAGAGCGACCTAAGGAAAGACAAAAGCATAAAGAATAACTATGTTTGTGGAAAGGTTCGAGATACCGACAACAAGAAGGCATCGTGCACAGGGCACAGGATAGTGTAAAGTTGACTGTATGTAAAAGGAACGGAGAGAGAGCGAGAGAGAGAGGGAAAGACGGAGAGAGTGAGGGAGAAAAAAAAAACAAACACAAAATAAAGAAAATACAGTACTTTTTAAGTAAAAGAATTTTATTAAAGACGATAATGCTGCATTTACCGCAAACAGTTGCCTTTTAAGTGATCAAATGATTCGAAACCGATTTCATACTTATATCGTTTCATGTTTACCCAGGAGTTTCTCAATTTGAAAATGGAGCAACGACAGACACAATTCAGTCGGTTAAGTGAAAAGTACTGTACGTATGTATCCATGTAATGTCTATTTAACGCGCTGCATTCAACAGCAACACCAACAACAACCACAACAACAACAACAGCAAGGAATGAGCTGGAATGGCAACAAAAAGCTATGCACTTATAAAATGAAACGTCCAAAGTATAACGTTATGTGCGTTTATATGTGAGAAACTTGGGAAAACAAAATAAAAAAAAAAAAAAAAGACTTCCAAAACAATTTTTTTATTTTTTTATTTTTTTTTTTTTTATATAACAAATAAATAAATAACGTAAAAAGATAATAGTTTAAAAAATGTTAAACCAGTAAAAAAGCAAACATAGCAGATATACCTGCACACACATGTAAAGAGAATTACAGCTATCAAAATCTACACGCACACACACACACATACTACATTGCATTCGTATTCATGCATACAGTCTTGCTTGAATCCCAAAAAAAAAAAATAAAAATAAAAATAAATGAAAAAAAAGGTAGGAAAAGCAAGGAGATGATGATGAAGAAGAATAAATTATTGTAAATGTGAAAATACTGAAATATATATATATATATATATATATATATGTATATATGTCTATATGCATACGCCTGTGTGTATACATGTATTCATACATGCACAGTTGGCTGTTTGACTGGATGGTTGCTGGCTTTTTGTTGTTACATGCATTCGTTGGTTGGTCTTGCTGTCAGAGTAGATACCACGGAAAGTTTACAACAACACACCAAGTGTCACCAGCAAGCAAATACATATAAAAGTTGTACGAGAAAATTTTCCTTCAATAAATTTCTTGTTTTTGCTTGTTTCTTTTTAAAAAAAATTTATTTCTTTTTTTTTTTTCAATTGCTTTATTTTCTCATGACCAATAAATGGAGGAAAACTGTTAGAAAATAGCATTAAAAAAAATTTTTTTTCTTTCCATTCTTTGCAAAGTTGTATTGCGGCGAGGGTTGCTGTGGCCATAAGGTACACAAATATATATATATATATATATGTATGTATATGCGGCAAGACACCCCCTGAGTAACATCACTTATATATAAAATATGTACAAACAATACCGAGATTATATAAAGGATGCTTCTCAGATATGATATTATGTTTTATGTTTCTTTAGATATAAATAATTTTAATTTAGAGCATAAGCAAATTTTGAAAATGACTAAACAGAATATTCTCTTTGAGGCTTAGATTCGACTCATGAGATCTCCGAATAAGATCAGCAGCTGTCTGTAAACCATCTATGGAAGTCAGTTAGTGTAGCAATAAGCAATCGGATGCTGTTACTTACTCCGAACAACATCAGCATCTACGCGTGAACTATCTAAGGAAGTCAGTCAGTGAAGTAAAAAGTAATCGAGGGCTTTTCTCATCATGTCTGAATAAAGTTAATCTTCCGATTAGGGGATCAAAATTTTCTTGTTTCCATCAAGCTTTTCTTCTTTAATGAGGGACGATTTCCTATATCGAGAAGGGACTATTTTTATATTAATACCACGCATATCTAATTATTTCGCTGAATGCTCGTTCATTGTCCGTCCAATTCGATACTGAAATGCTCTGACTCTGCAGAGACTTTGAGATCCTTTGATGACTTCTCTTAAATGGATTTAACTCTTTATCTTTTGACCTCGGACAGCGGTTAAGTCCTCAAAGTACTTTGATAAGAATTAGCGAACCACCACAGCTAAATAATACATAGGTCAGAAAGTACCCGGGACTGAGACCCTTTCTCCAATAAAAAAATCATATTCTTTTTATAAACTGACTGAGTTTAGACAAACCCTACGAACATTTTTATGTCATTTGAAGGGCGCGCTCCTACTTTCCTGATTTTCAAACCCTGGAAAATTCCGAATTTACTGCATTGATCAAACGTTGTTTTGCGACAGGCAAAAATTCGATTGAAACTCCGTATCAGCTTGACAAGTACGATGGTAAAATTTCGTCAATTGTCGATGATTTGCTTATTTTAGGCCAAGCATTACGCATACCGAGCTGGTCTCATATAAAACAGAAAAAAAGAAAAATCAGAAAATTATTCTCGATGATCGAAAAGTGAAGTTGCAAGAGATGCAAAGGCTGACATTCGAAAGACCTTAAAAGGCAATATATTCACTATTTTCCATGATATATCGGGCATAAGAAAGCTGTTTCCCAAAGAGCCTACTAAAAGCACGTCTGCTCACCTGTGAAACAAGGCCATCAACGTGCTCTTCGCACATTTTTAAACCCATTTAAAATCTTGTTAGAAGATGGACAAAGCGACCAAACGTGCAAAAATCAATCCGCAAGGTCACATCTTATGATAAGCATTTAACAAGTCATCGAAAGAATTCCAAGTCAACGGCAGCGCATTTCAGTATTGAGCTGAACAGAGTATGAACGAAGGTGCAGTGGAAGAGTTAGACATGCGTCATATTAATATGAAAAGGTTTCCTATTCCAAATTGAGAAAGTTGTAGTCGTTCAATGAAAAGACTGGACTCTTGTAACTGAAGGATGTTATTGAAATCGATTAACTAACAACCTAAGTTTGAAGTAGTCATAGAAAGAGAATTTCAAAAAAGTATATGAAGGAGAGAGAAACGTAATGGCTGGGTTTCACTCATTATAGATAAAGCGGGTATTGTGGTTGATATTCGATTTAAATTTATTCAATTTACACGACGAAATGAAATCGTTACTATAGGAACGGCTATCAACTGTCATTTGCCATTAAAACTGAGTCAAGCATACATGAAACAAATGTAAGTTTTCTCACCAGCTTTCATGACTTGGAAAACTGTAACAACTTGTACTACGTAGAACTAAAGAATAAATTAGTTCCTCATTTCAATAAAATTCAATTTTACTTAATATATATTTGTTGCAAAGATTAACCATCGAAATATGCGTCATCATTATCTATGGTCTTTTGCCAATTATAGGATGGCTTAAGGATGCTCTTCAGGGGGCGAAATAGCCATCGACCCATTTTCACGCATATACGACTTTTGTCGTTCTCTGACCTGCCACATATGAGTGGGTAATCGGAAGGCGCCAAGTCTGGAAGTTCCCAGTCTAAGCTGGATGCGTTACTAAAGACGGACGGACGTATGCGAATTTTCTCGTTTGAACGTTTTCGTAGCTTACATTCCAAGTCAACCTAATCATCTCCGTAGCTTTAGCTGGAGGTTTTTCCAGGTTTACCCAGTTAAAAACTGAAAAAAGCCCAATGCCGTAAATAAGATTTATCTCTTTAAACGTTGTTACATACTGAACGACACCTTGCGAACAACTGGAAATTACATCGTTTAAACGTCAATGGCTAAGTAATCCATACCTGAAATTTCGGGAAAATGAAACGCGTTTGATGCGTTGTACGCAGAAAACATACGTAACGCTAAAATTTCCGTACATGCACTTTTGGGTGACGAAGATAAAGACTGAAGATTAACTCGCAACGGCTGATTAAGCCGGTATTACCATCCCAGCTAATGCGATTTAAGGCGGATTAGGCCAAAAGAGAAAATTTTTCGAAATGAATCTAATTGTACTGAAATTTAGTTTCTTTTGCCGCTAATCCCATCTCTACGGTAGCGACAGCTTCGTCCCCTTAATTCGTGTTCAGTTATTAAAAACTTGTTAAACAATTTAATGTTCCTTGTTAAACGTCAACGGTTACGGGTGACTTTAATAAAAATTATTTTAAACCAGAAGTAAATTCAATAATTTGAAGAGGAGCACAACAACAACAGCCTTTGTAGTTCACTTCAAATAAAATCATTTAATTATAGTCGTCCATCCATACAAAATGAATAAAAGAACTTAAAAAAAAAAAAAAAACAGAAAATATAAACAAAAAAAGAACAACAACAACAACAACAATAATAATAACATATCTACTATATCTAGGCATATACATAAACATGAAAAGAGAGAGCATACAAATGGAAAATGCTTTACATTAGTTGTGCATACAAAGGGAAACTAGGGAAACAGGAAGAGAACAACAACACCGTAGTCGATACATGAACAAAACATACAACACTGGCACTTACTTATGTGCACACGCATTAAAATTGTTACGAGCGTAAATATAACATACATATGCGCAGCACATCATTTTTCCGTTACATTCAAACCAAAAAATATAACAACAACAATAAACGAGCATGAATGAATACGACACAAATGCTTAAAATGTTCAGTTACTTGGCGAACAACAACAACAACATTAACAGGCGCAGAGGGTGTGTGTGGAAGATCAACGCAGACACACGCGCACACACGCACAAATGCATACGGATACGCATATATTTATTTATTTGTAGATACTTAGAAAGCACTCACAGCCAGCTTCGTTGTTCACATATTCATATATGAACACAATTTGAAAATATAAACACAAAGCGAACAACAAAACTTATAGAAGAGTACAGACCACAAAATACATACACATTAGAGATATAGATATATTTGAAAGCACCATATATATATATATATATATAATACATGTGTGTTTGTTTGCATATATAAGTATGTATACATAAATATATATATATTCTATATAAAAATCTTTTGCACAAATTTTTTCTTTTTTTTTTTGTTTTGTTTGCTCTTAGCGACAATCACTGTAAAGCAAAATGGGAAGCAAATAAGAAAACCAACAACAACAACAACAACTGCGTAACATATACAAATTCTAAAAAGCATTAAAATCTATGGAAGGCTGATAAATTCATCCATCATTTTAATTACCTTATCATGCAGAAAACAAAACAACCCTATGTTAAAAATACGAATGAAGGCATCTCCTCATCCCCTCACCCGTTGCGGCGTTGGACACGATTAACACCAAAAGATCGTAAATTGTAAGCCGCCAGCGTTAGGTTAACGATATAGTAGGAAAAATGAATAACTGTGTTGTCCTTTGTGGGGAAATTTTCCATTAATTGCATATATTTTCCCAACAATACAACCGTAAGCAAAACTCCTATCATTGCTTCCTGAAGATGTTCGCAGCATACCTGCCTCCTAAGCAGGGAGCAAGTAAAGGGAGCAGGTGCAAGAAATGAAACATGTTTCCTAGCCTCGATATATGTTATTGGTGAGATCTACAGCAACTTGAGACGATGCAAATCGCAACAGTTTATCTTTATATCTCTGAACATTTTTAAACGCATCACCGAAAGATGGGGGGTGCATCCATCTTTCCCATTCAGTTTACAAAGCCTAGAAGGAAACTTCAGTGACCTTGATCAGCTTTAAGCATCTGTCTGTCTGTCTTTATGGGGTCTCTGGAGCTTCTTTCTAGGTTCTGCAAGCATTTTCACAAAACCCCTTATCCTATGGTGACAGCTATAAACATAAGTAAATTTAGCTGAGTTCCTTAATGACCAATAGTAATCTATATAGGGTTGAGGCATTGCTTTCACCTTATAACGTATTAGGTGAAGCTTAGAAATCATTGCTTTATAAAATGCATCTGTAAGGGAATGTATGAACATTTTCATACATTCTCGTACGAATGTGGAGCAAGTGCTTGCCTCATCAAAGCAAGCAGTTAATAATCAATGGGAAATAATCGAGTATGGTGGGTAAGGTGCTATGGCTTCCCAGTTAAGTGCTCCCAACGTATTGCGAATCGGTTTTTTTGTGTTGACGGATGGACAGATGAATGTCATGTAAAAAGAAAAACATCTTGAGTTGCCTTCCTTGATATCTCTCTCTAGCTTTTTAATGAACGAACGGGGTACAAATAAATTAATTATTGTTGACTTTAACGGCTTATAAAAGACTACACTCTTCTCTTGCTAAAACTATTCAGTTTTGCTGTCGCAGTCAATATGGATGCCAGGTAAGCCAGGAATACCCAATCCAATTTTCATTCCCAGTTGAGGCCCGATGCGAAGATGAGTTACTTTTTCATCGTTCAGGCAAAGAGAAAATGCTATCTATGGATGAGTGTTTCTTTACGTGGCACAAAGCTCGATGACATATTCCTTTTTAGCAAAAGTTTGTTTCGATATCTGCTTATTATTGGCAGATCTTCCAGTTTCAAAAAAAAAAAAAAAAAAAAAAAACAAGGACAACAACATCTTTAGATAGGTATGCTTATTACGTGCGATTTTAAGGCCACCTATGGGCATAAGAAATTTTGAAGCGATCGTTTAGGAGAAGAAAACAAAGCTAATAGATCTTATGTTATATAATGAGAAAAGACACCCTTTTTTGCTCGGAGTATGTCATGTACACAACGACATACAGAGAAATAATAAAGAGATGCAATGCCTTTAAAAACATTACATGCTATTTAATATGTGTGTATGCATGTGTATGCATAAGTATATGGTGATTCATTCTAAAGTTGAGTTTTTTTTTCAATTTCATTAATAAGTTGTAAAAAAGTTTGATATAAATCTAAAGACAGATCAGTTTGTACGATGAGTTTACCCATGCTCTGAGAAGCAATGCCCTCCCAGAAAAGTTAAAGCAAGTGAATGAGTGAAAAGAAACTATTTATTATTTGTGAAAGCATTTCAATTCGTAAACGGGAGTGAGGTACACATTTTATCCCCTCAAAAGTCTAACCTTTTTCCACGGTTTGCAGACCATTTGTTGTTAAAAGAGAACTTAATAAAGTTTTGTCTAGTGATACAATGGAGGTCAGATTATAGCAATCACAAAAAACATTAAATGATGATAAAGACACGTAAGCGGACATGAGCGGATCTTCTCTACTTAATGGTTCAAGAACTGCATGAAATAAACTTCCTAAAGCACTGATGGAGTGACTTGACTATGAGATGGTAAGCGGTCATGCTTCCCTTTGAAAACTGTTGCCTCCTTTTTGTCTCCCCCTGCTCGCATTTCTCCTCACTAACTCAATTAAAATTAAATGCTTGTGTGTGGTGTTTTTTTCTTCCCTAAGACATCATCACCAGTTTTTTTGTATTCATTCAATATAAGCAAAATTTCTATGTGCACATATATTATGTGTATGTAGATATGTTTTCTTTTCTTTTCTTTTTTTTTTTTTTCATTTTATTCAATTATAAATTAAGTGTAATCATGTAAAAATTTTAAGTACAAAAACATTCACATACATATACACATACACATATACAAATATGCATATATAATAATAATACCAAGTCCAACTTGTACAAATGTACATATACACATGAACATATATATAACACATAACTTTTTTTTTTTTATAGAGAGGTTTTAGTCTTCGTTACTTATGTCACTCGGTGTGCATGTGACATAAACTTTTTGTTATGCTTGGTTTCTATAGCATTGTCACTCTTTTAGTTCTATCTCTTTCTCCGTCTTTTACAGATTTGTGTAAATGTGCACAAGAGTGAATACATCACATTTTTTTTCTAGAGTTGGTATAATAATTTTTATTTCATGTACACACACACACACACACACATGCAAACACTCATACGAACACGAGCATATACACACACAGTCTATAAAATTGTGCAGAAAATATAATAAAAATAAAAAAAAAAAAAAGAAGCGAAAGAAAACATTTTGGCGACACTTTTTAATGTTTGCATGCCACCCGCCCTTAGGAGCTTTTATAAAGGATTTTATTAAACACAACTGTATACATGCAGCACGTATGTGCACAAACACATATAACTATGTATACATATATTACGTGTATGTGGTGGAGAGATGACAAGTACCTTCTTCTTAGTGAAAATTTGTGTATATTGTTCTCTTGCGCTCTTGTTAATACTTTTGCCCAACGGTACGAGTACCGAGCGAGCTTCAATACCGATAACAAGAAGATGTTCCAGTTAAGTCTACTAATTTTATCATACATTTTGTAATTCCCTGAAGACGAGCTTAATTTATTAGTGGGATATTTTAAGTTTATTTATCCCCTCTCACTGCCGTCTGCTCTGCTTATCACTGCTTATCTCACCTATAGCTCCTCTCATTGCAACCATAAACTTGTTATGACTTTTGGAAAATTTTTTTAAAATTTTTCTAATAAATAGCTTATCTTAATATCCTTTAGCAGATGTAGCACTGACCCCATCAGAATTGGGTATAGATGTGTGGGTAAACTGATAGGCATTTTTCATTAATAAAAAATTTCCAATTTTCATAAAATTTAATGTGCTGATGATATCGTATTTCATTGTTTCCTAATCACTTGAGCATTCTAAGTTTATCATGTCGTTTGCAAGGCTTTGATAAAAAAAAAAAAACAAAAATAATTTTAGAGAAATAGAAATAAATGCAAAAAAAACACTTCTCATGCGATGAGTCACAAATATTCGACTCGAGCGTGTATAAGTGCACACATATGTCCATGATAAAGTTTACGTTTGTCCATAAGAGCACCAAGGTACCAAAATAAAGTAAGTGCTGTACATATTAAATATGCACACAAGCACACACACACACACACACATATGTATGCATATATACCATAAGCTTACATTTATTTGTATGCATTGTATTATAGTAGATGTGAAAATTTTCTTACTACGCTTATATGTATGTATGTTGATACGTATGCCGTAAGTTTGTCGCTCCATGATTCTCATTCTTTTTTTTTTTGAAAAGCATAACAGTTGTAATAGCATGAATGCAATGCAAGTCAGTCAAATTCAATAGAAGTAAGTAAACCATATGGCAGGCAAACGGCAAGCAAACGAGAAGCAGGCATTTAGTCAGCCAGACGGACAAATGGACAGACATATAGTTAGTTAAGGCAGCCATTTCGTCAGTTAACAAGAATAAATGACCAAAACGCCGTACAAGGCGGCTTTAGCACAAACACACCGTTTTGCTTATGCCAATTACCGGCTGTTGCAATTGTTGTTTTTATTTTTATTGCTATTAAGCTTATATATATATATATACAAAGCTAAAATATGGCTGTGTGTATGTGTGCCCGCGTGTGTGTGTGTGCGCGCGTGTGTTTTCATTATTATATGCAGTGTTCATTTTAGTTAGGTTCACCTTTCTTTCACGTTGAGTTGAAGTTGTTACCGTCGTCCGCTATCGTTATATTATTTTTTTTATGCGTTTTATTGTATTGCTGTTCGCTTTGTACATTTGTGTGCATGTGTGTGCATTTGTGTGTGTGTGTGTGTGCATTTGTGTGTGTGTGTGTGTGTGTGTGTGTTCATATTTAATTTATAAGTTTATGGTTTTCTCTTCAAGTTTCTTATGTTATTTTTGCTGGCATGTTCTCAATTCTGTTGTGTAGTTGTCATGTGTTTTTAAAGGGATTTCTTGCGGTTTTCTTTTTCTTTTTCCTTTTCTTTTGTTTTTTTCTCGTTTTCGTTTTTTATTTTAAACATTTTTCTTCTTTGTTACACATATAAGTATATATAGCAGCAGCAATAATGGCCAGGATTATTGTAAGCGTAAAGTAATTGACCAACTCGCATTACCTGTCTCGAGAAAATTGCACTGAATATATTATAGAGCACTGAACACATTTTAGAATTATTAACAAATGTAAGCGGCGTCGTTAACCACCGTACGCCTAGCATTTAAAATTTAAGCCGCAGCAGTTCGTGTGCGTGCGTTATATTGCTTTGTATTTCTCGCATTTCTCTCACTCTGTCTCTACTCTGAAATTAGAAGAAATAACTCTCTGCCAAGCATTTCTTATTCGTTATAATTCATCCTCTTTTTCATTTTTTCATTTTTTTTTTTTTTTTGTTCTTATTTATTGTTTGCTAGCTTATGTGTGTATGTATGTAGGCGTCATTAGATTGTTGTTGTCTCGAAGAAATAAAAACGGAATGTTATGGAAGCGAAAGAAATGAAACGCACCGTAAGAGAAAAAATATTTCGAGAAATTCGACCGACAGATAAGAAGCATCGCAATATGGAACCAGATGAAAAGAAGAAAAGTCTAATATGCGAACTAGAATGGCGGGCTGACCGGATTTCATTCATTCAGGCATTTCTGGTTACACTTAAAAAAAATTTCTATATTTAGAACTAGATTTCCCCAACAGCCATCAATTTGATGGGTAGACTTAGTAGAATTCTCACAGCCGCAAAAATATAGATAGGAAAGTGAAATTTGGTAGAAAAATAAGGTCGATCTATCCCCATGCACACACACACACACACACACACACACACACACACGCACACAATGCAGGACAAGCTAACATAATCCCGCAAAATACAACGTGAATTTACGATTAAAGTTAAAGATTTGTTCGTATATTCTGCGGTGATTCCGCGATTTTTGGAGAAAAGTCCAAAAAATCGGCCAGACTGTCGAATTTTTGTCGAATTCTTTTTTTTGTTTTTGTTTTTACGATTAAAACAAGTAAAAACATTATAGCCAGTCATGGCTCACCATTAAATATCCTACATGAGCTCGCTTAATACAGTTAATCGCCATAACGAGTTTTCAAAATAAGACGTTATATAGGAAGTGATCGAAGGAAGTGGTCCGATCTGAGCCATTTCCAAGTGCGTTCATTCTTTAATTTAATTAAAAAATAGCGACTTGAAGATTGAACACAAAAGTACATGAGAAGACATCCGAGGGACAGGCAAGCTTAGGTTGATATAATTAAGTTCGGGTCTATCTCTAGTCTTGTTTCGTGTTTTATATTTTCGCACGAACTTAATATACCCTTGTAATACAAGTGGTGTAGGGTATAATGATGGGTATTGCAGATCCGGTCGAGGCCAAATATAATTTCCTTCCCCCTTTCTTTTTTTTATTTCATTCATTTTTCATTCATTTATTTTAGTTAGTTAGTATTTACTTTACTTTAAGTAAATTTATTCATACGATATTGGAGATAATCAGTAAACCCATCGCTAAAAAAGCCAGCTTGACAAACAATATTCCAAGTTAGATCTATTGAGTTATAAAAATTTACTTAAGATGATTTCTATATTTACACTACTAAGAACACTAAGGAGAACCATTGTCGTGCCCTGCACCTACATTCACGACAGTTAAAGGGGTATATATAGGCACCATTTATGTTAACCGGTTATCACCCGAGCTCTTACGGAGACTGGAAAGAAGAACTTCAGGAATAGCATCATCTTTAGATTATTTGTGAAAAATTATTTAGAAATAGTTTCCGTTACCGATACATCGATCGAATGCATCGACAATATTTGTGTTGATAAATGGGGAAAACACTTGTGATACTAAATGGCTCGACATTGAATTCATCTCTCCTCGCTTGCTCTTGCTTCTCGACGAACAAAGTGCCCAAACGTAAAGGGGACATCTCCTGACTGAGTCTGGGCAAAGAAGAAAAAAAAGAGAAAAGTTGCGAAACCTCGTTCAAGCGGAAAAATTCAATTATTCCAAGAGTTTGCTTTAATGTGATTTTCGAGATCCGAATACTGATTTCAATTGTCAGAGATGACTGCATTAATTCCCGACACGAAGCTCACGTGTATTGCAGAATCCACGTTACTTTACTTTTAGCGCCAAAGAGACTTTGCACTCAAGGACTCCGAAGCGGAGCCATTTGAAATTTTTCTTCCAAAGCGAGGCTTTCTCTATACAGAGAAAGAAGTTTTCAGCTCACAACATAAGAACAAAAGCAAATCATAAAAAAAAAAAGAAAGGCGTCCATCGGTTGCTGGTATACGAGAATACGATGAGACTATAAACGAAAAACAAAGCAAGTGAAAACATTATAGTATTAAATACCCTACGCCACATTGTCTAACACAGTTCTTATTTTTACCATAGAACACAAAAATGATACCCTGTTTTTACAGGAACTTACTATTATGTAACTTTATATTAAAAATTCGATCCCTTTGCAATTGAGGTTTACTTTCCGTAAGAATGGTTGTGCCCAAGAGGTTCAAAAACTGTGGCACGTATTCCATCCAACTACTATTAAGAATCAATTTTCATTGTAAAATATTAAAACTTGGCCTTTCCCCTACGTTAAAAAGCAAAAATTTTCATGTAGATCCTTATATACGGTGCAATCCGAAAGTCGGCGTATGGCGTCAAGATTTTGCAGTACTAATTTTTATATTAAATTACTATTATTATGGATCGACTTTCGTATCATAGCATCTTAAAAGTTAAACCATTCTGCCGTAAAAACAAAATTTTTCGCGAAAATCCTTACACAAATCGGGCAGGATCCAAAAATAGGTAAGGGTCTTCCAAATTTGGTACAGTGAATGAAATTTAATCATAACATATTAAAATTAGACTTTTCTGCCCTATAAACGATTAATATTCGGGAAAATCCTTTTGTAGAGAAGGATCCAAAAATAGGCCGAGATGGTTCAAATTTGTTGCTGTTAATTCTTTTTATCTTAAGTTACTATTATAATCTGATTTACATTATGAAACATTGAAAATTAGACCTTTTTGTCATACAAAGTTCAGCTTTCATTATATGAGAGGAAATTCAAAAAATCTGCCCAGCCGCTCCAAAGTTTTCATACTAATCTAGAATGCCGAAATGCTATTACTTAGCCACTTTTGTAGAGAAATTTCGAAAATCACAATTTCTTCCATATTACGACTGTTCAAAATAAGGCAAGGGGAGTGGTTGAAAAAACAGACCAATTCGAACCATTTTCAATTCGTTGCGTCAAAACACGTTAGTGTATTAAATTTCATTAAAATATCTCTAAAATTGTTACTTGCAGGTTGAACACAAGCAAATAAGACGGACAGACAAATTTAAATCGATTCGGAATCCATCGGTATGATAAAAGGTGGGTCTATCTCAAGCGCTCCTGCATCCTCATAAGCTTAATGTACCCTGTACCACAAGTGGTGTAGGGTATAAAAGCATCGAGTGCATTGTGAATGTTTCGGAAAAGAGCGCTTTAATAAACAACATGTCACGCGACTATTGCGATTCCCAACGTTTACTAAAAAACCTTGCAAACAATCTGGGACGCTTCCTACTGAAAGCGTGGAGATTTTAAACGTGGGAATGACTTACAGTTGCCTTATAGCACAACAATTTTGTACATATAGCATGAGATCGTTGTGAGAACACAGAACCAACTTTAAAATAATTCAAAGAAAGCCAACTTTGGCGCCAAGATGAACTGCCGCGAATTTTTTCTAAACGAATTCATTTTTCCATCGTGTTTCTTACTGAGACCAATTCAAGATATAATCCCGGAAAATAGATTTCGGGAATGTTTTTTATTTCCACGGGTATATTATTAAGGTTGTGCGGATGTGTGCGTGTGTGTGTGTGTACAGCATCCAAAAGAATTTGAGATAGATGGTCACGCTTTTATTACACCGATCGATTTAGGACCATTTTCTTGTCTGTCCGTCTGTCCCCCTTGTTTTCTCGTGTTCTATTTATAGGTCGCAACTTAAATATTTTGATGAAATTTGGCCCACGGACGCGACTCGACTCATTAACGATCGCTACTGAAAATGGTTTGGATCGGATCACTTTCCATATAAAGGGCTTGTTTTAAAAAATTATTACATGAATAACTGCAGGATACCTTAAAGACGATATAGAGATTTTACGTGTTTTCTTTTTTAAATTTTTTGTCCAAAGATAGATATCCTTCCTTTTTGCATATATGTATATATATATATACACATATTTATTTGCAGTCTACAAAAATTTACTGTAAAAATGATTGGAAAGTTATTCAAATTAATGAAAACTGGATGATAGCGGCATAGCAAGTAAATTTATTAAGATCCAAATTGTGAAGCTGTTATAAACAATAACACGAATAGACAGACTTCTGCAATTAATGCGAACGTAGGCATTGCTTCATTCCGCTGCCCGTTACAATTTATGATACCGTTATCTCGATTTCTTGAGGCAACAACGTATAAACACACACATACAATGTTCATTAATGTCTATGACATATGAGTTTAAAGTACAACGACAATTTTATGTTAAACATTTATTTTTCATTATATATATATATATATATTTATATGTATATATATGTGCATTGGTTGTGTCAGTTTTTCTAATTATAATTATTCCAATATTTTTTATCTTTTTTTTTTTTTCATATAAGCAAGCAAACGAACATGAAAAATGCAGTTTTTATTCCTCACTACCATATGTACATATATATATATATATATATATGCTTCTCTCTGCACTTTTATTCTCTCTAGAGCGCCTCTACATGCATCTCACAATGTAAGTTTGCATTAGTCGTTATTACCACAAAAATACTGTAACGTCGTTCATCTCATACCGAATATGTATCTATAACAATGACCACGAAAGCAATGGAAACGACAACGGCAATGGTGGTGGATTATAGCAATAGTCACTAAATCATGTATACATTACACTCGTACATATATGGCATGAAAAATGGAAAAAAAAAAAACAAAAAAAAAAAAAAATAAAAAAGAAATATTGTATGTGTGAACTCTTAAATTTAAAATCTATAATATTTTCCAAGCGCAGATATATATTTTCTACATTTTCTATTGTTTCTATATACATGTATATATGATTTGATTGGGCCATTTTATTATAGCTTCGACCGACTGCCTTCCTACTAAACTATAACTCGCTCTATTTCTCTCTTGCTTTATCATTCACAGCCACAGTCAATACGATTGTTCGTTCTTGTTCTTCATATGGAAATTATAGATCAATAATAATAAAATACGTATTGTATATTTGTTTATTTGTAGATATATATATATGTATATATATATTCCCCTTTATCACTGTTTATTTATTTATCTCTCATATGAAAAAGTAAATAATAATAGGAAAATGCCAGAATCTGTCTATTTTCTATTTATTTATTTATTTATTTAATTTTTTTTTTTTTATTTTTTATTTTATTTTTATTTTTTTTTTTTGTTTCCCTCGTGGTGTTCCCTCGTACTATCAAAACGTTATTCCACTTGATTGGTTGTCATAGTAAGCTTTTTATTTTTCGGTATCCAGTGAATGATTGACAGAGTTTATGTGGCCATCATATAAACTTTATTCAATACCCATAAAGTCATATTATTTACACAGCCGAACAAACAGGCAGACACTCGACCAGATACAGAGTTACACGTACTCTTTAAAGCTGGTCTACATGATTGTAAGTATATACGTATGTATGTAACGATGTATAGCTCTTAGCATAACGTACATGTATATGTATTAATAACTCTTTGCCTATTAAGTAAACACAAACATAAATGCACACGCATACGCACACACACACGCGCGTGTGTACACAAACACTGGGAGAGACACAAAAACGAACATTTGGTCATGTAGAGGAGATACATATCTATCTATTCGCATAACTCTTTAGGCGCTCTTACCCTTTGGTTATGCTTTTTTTTTTTTTTTATTCGATGAACACCCAACCACACTATGATTACGTTTGTACGTGCGAGCGTGGATAGCAGCTAAATTGTGTCTACGTTATTATGAACTACAAGCTAAAATAAAAGCAAAATAACAACAACAACAATAATAATAATAATAATAACAACAGCAGCAACAACATGTTGTCGTGGTCACGGGTAGATAGTTATTCAGTTGCTCTTTTTTATTATTATAGTTTTTTAGGTTTCTTTTTTGTTTTTTTTTTTTTTGTTG
This sequence comes from Glossina pallidipes, assembly GCA_000688715.1. Classification (NCBI taxonomy): domain Eukaryota; kingdom Metazoa; phylum Arthropoda; class Insecta; order Diptera; family Glossinidae; genus Glossina; species Glossina pallidipes. The sequence continues at coordinate 540,665 of KK499927.1, read as the reverse complement.
TTTTATAGTTAATTGTTAATTTTGTGTATTATTTTTTCAATTCCACTTAAACTACTCGTACAGCCGAAAAGACAGACAGATAGACAAGAAAAAACAAAAAAAAAAAAAAATCGAAAAATTTTATTTAAATTGAGTTGGCATGCATGTGTGAATGTGTATGGATATAGAGAGATATAAAACCGATTAATAAACATGTAACGTTCAAGTACCCTTTGCTTACACCTTGCTTAACTCTACAAATCAACATCAACATCAACGCCACCACCACCGATATAACTACTAATCGCTACTATACTGAAGTTGTAACGAATTGCTTTACTTTAGTGTATAGATATTTTCAATTTTATTAAACGTTATTGTTTTACTATTGCGAAATGAATCATTTTTATGGTCTCTATAAAAAAAAAAAATAGAAATAAATAAATAAAAAATAAGAAAAAAAAAAGAGAAAATTGTTGGTAAAATTAATTATCAATTGCCTTGGGATGAAAGTTTTCGATACCTAGAGACAAAGAGAGATAGATAGATAGATAGATAGAGAGAGAGAGAGAGAGAGAGAGAGAGAGAGTAAGTATAAAAAATTGCACCTTTCTTTTTCTTATGTAGAATATTTAAATAATTCTGACTGATTATTATTCGATTTGAAAATTGTTTTGAATTGTCTTAGAAAGTTTTTACGAGCTCTTTATCGCTCCAAATGAAATAAAAGAGAAATAAATTAGAAAATAAAAAATTTTATCGTTAATATATATAAAAAATATATATATATATATGTAATATATGTACGTGTACCTTCACCGCATATAAAGATAATCGTAGTTCTAGTATCTTCATTGACAAGTCGGTTTGAAAATAATGCTTATGCGAATGTATGTGAAAAAGAAAAACGATTCAAATGACGATTTAATGCTAAAATAAACAAACCCATTACAGTCGGCTACAGCGCACCCATAACTAAGTACCCTGCACCACTTCTGGGCTTTCCAAAATAAGCCTTTATTGAAAAAGTAATCCGATCCGAAGCATTTTCCATGGCGCTCGTCCTTGGGCCACTTTTTTGCGTAAAAGAAAACAATACATATTTAGTCACAGTCAGGCATTTTTGTGTAACGGAATATTATATTATATAAATACAGTCAATGTCAGTCAAACGGTCGGGGGGTTGTAAAAGCAAAGGCACGTGTCATGGAAAAAAAGGGAAGGGTGGAGGTGTTTTACGTTTCATTTGCGCTTGTTTATGGCGAAAATTTCTTACCCTCCGGGCTGATGTTATACGCTGAAGTATTCTACAGTCTGCCCGACCTATAATCTCCTTCGTGTGCGGGAGACCTCATCAGTGCAACAAATTGCGTCGAACTATGTCAATAATTGCCACTTGGACGGACAGACAAACCTAAAGACATCTTGTAAATCGCTGTATATAATAAATGATGGATTCATCTCAACTCCTCCTGGGTATTGTACACATCCGCACAAACATTATACACCATGTACCACACAGTTGTGATGGAGTTTATGAAATGCATATACAACACATTCAGTGCAAAGGCATGCCCTGCATCCGGTGTACGTTCGAGTTGCAAGTGCACTTGCAAAACCTCGAACAACCCGTAATAGTGAACATATTCAGTTTACTATGCGAATCACACGACATAGGTAAAGCGCGCGTATTAACGTGGTTTGATTTGATATGCCACACTTTAAGTCGACAGATATTCAAATTTAATTTGATGTCCACTTATTCAAGTTTTCGATTTATCACGAAGATAATACATTTCAGTGAAAGATTATGACTTGAATTGATTTTATCATAGTTGTTGTTTATTCGTCCCGCGAACACTTGGTTCTTATAAATATTTAATTGATTTCCGCAAAATTCAATCAAAGCAAATTCAAAACACAAAACTTTTTTTGCCAAAGCAATAAAAATTGTTTTAGAAATCTCTTTTATTTTCGCAATCTTCTTCTTTTCCATATGCTTCGGCAAAAAATTTGCGATAAAAGTAGAGATTCACAAAATCCCTAATAGGAGGAATAACAGAAATAGAATCATTTATCGTTCATACATCTAAGCTGTTATCTGTATATGTGAAGATTGTAAGTCACTATAAGAAAATCAAGACAATTTGAAGCACTTAAGTAAGGCACCCCTTTCCCCAAAACCACCCTACAACCGTATCCATATTCCGATTTCTCCCAATAGGAAGGTGAAGAAACCATTTTCAGGGGCCTTGAGCCAAAACAGGTTTGTGTAGAAAATTTGATCAAAATGTCTCAAAAATTGCTACCTGTAGGTTGAAAGCGCGACAGATGGACAAACAAGCTTTAATCGAATAAGAAAATGATTTTTCGTGTAATATATTTCATCAAAATGTCCCAAAAATTGTTACCTTTAGGTTGAAAGCAAGACAGATGGACAAACAAGCTTTAATCGAGTCAGAAAATGATTCTTCGTGTAACAAATTTTATGAAAATGTTTCAAAAATTGCTACCTGTAGGTTGAAAGCGAGACAAATGGGCGAACAAGTTGTGATCGAGTCAGAAAAATTTCATCAAAATGTCTCAAAAATTACTACTTGAATATTGAAAATAACACAGATGGACAAACAAGCTTTAATCGAGTCAGAAAATGATTCTTCGTGTACCAAATTTGATCAAAATGTCTCAAAAATTGCTACCTATGGGTTGAAAACAAGACAGATGGACAAACAAGCTTTAATCGAATCAGAAAATGATTCTTCGTGTAACAAATTTTATGAAAATGTTTCAAAAATTGCTACCTGTAGGTTGAAAGCAAGACAGATGGACAAGCAAGTTGTGGTCGAGTCAGAAAATGATTCTATGTAATAGAAAGTGGGTCTACAACAAATCAAGTATCAAAGTATTATACACAGCCGCACAAACGTAATATATATCCTTGCAGCATAAGTGGCGTAAGAGTATAAAAATAAAGAAGTTATTTAAGTCAAGAGCGTGAAGTTAAAGTTCATATTTTAAAGAAAAACAAAATTTCCAGCAGCTGTTTCTTGCCTATGGCTGGTTATATAGTTGCATGTTATGTTAAATTTGTTAAGTTAATTTTGGAAAATTTAACTACATTTTTTTTATGCAAAATGCGAGATTTTTTATTAAGCGGATAGATAGTCTCATGACGAGAGTAATGTTTGAAAGAACGATTTTTTTTTTTTTTTTTCTTAAGTGATTTTCTCCAACAGAAGTCTTATAGATCACTAATACTTTGAAAGCGTTTATTTATTTTATCACGCTGACTATTTAGGTATCAAGAAAAAAAAAAATTTACCTTAATTACTTCCTATTTTTTGTTTCTTTTTTTTGTTTTTGTTTTTGTTTTTTGTGTATCCAATTAAGTGTGTAGTAGTAAGTAGTTATAATAATAAATCCATAAATATTCTTCTTCCACATATGAATATAGGAGAATGAAGCCAAGCCTTTGAAATTTTCACTCTACAGGCGATTGTTGAACATGGATTTGTGGGGTGAATTGTCAGTTTTATGCATCAAATTTTTGAATAATTATTCGAATATTTATTTGAATTTATTCATGATGACATTTGATTTAATTGAGGATGATTTCCATTGCGTTCCTGCATGAAATATGTAAATAGAGAATGATTTCTTTTTTCATTTTCACAAATTTTATCACACACACATATATATATATATATATATAGATATATACGTATACAAAGAGCACACACAGGGATGTGGATAAGATGTATACACCGATTATTGATTATGAAAACTTTTCTTTCTTTTACATTTTTTGTAAATTTTTATTTAATTTTTTCTTCTTCTTTCTTT
>KK499927.1:476834-525801 GCA_000688715.1 Glossina pallidipes | reverse complement strand
GTATGTATGTATGTATGTATGTATGTGTGTGTATGTATTTATTTATGTGTACATAGGATATTTTCACACAGGATATATATATATATATATATATATATATGCGTTTGTGTGTGTGTATTTATACATACAAATATTACAGTAAGGTTTCGCTTAATGCTTCCCAAAAATCAAATGAAGTTTAACAACAAGATATCTTAGTATTCGAAGGTAATATCTAACCAATCAATTACAACTAATCTGATCCCGGAAAAGAAAAGGAAATTTTCGGAAGTACTATAGAAATTTGCATAAGAAATTCACCTTAAAGTGAACTAATATTCATTCAGTCATTTTATATCATTTCCGTAAATTAATTACTCAATTATTTATTTAATCTTATACTTCCCGCTGGTAAACTGATCCCGTGATCATTTTCATTATCAATTCAGCAAGCCATTTATAAAAAGACATGCAAAACTTTGCTGATAAGGCACAAATTTACCTCCCACGCCCGCTTGGACAGGTGGAGGCTACAATTAAGCGAATAAATGAACGTTTAGATCGTATTATTCTCTCAGGTCTAATTTTAATAACTTAAAATTAAACTCAAGCAACACCAAGGCCACTATCTACGGTTTATGATTGCCATTCTCTAGCCCACGTGTTAAAATGGTCGATGAAGATTTGATTGAGTTTGTTAGTCCGGTGAAAAAACTTGATTTTAAACTTAACTCTCGCTTGAGCGCGCACTGAGATGTGGATTTCATAACTAATCCGTATTCATAATATTTTAAGAAAACTATAGCTCTCCTCATCTTAATCCAATCTTTCCAAATTAAGATTAATTAAATATCTTGCGGTGCCAGCTATAGCGTATGTAGAAGCACTTGCATATAGTAGATTAGAAGGCAGTTCTAATACAAATATTGCAAGTTGTTTCAAATAATTGCGCGAGATATGTCTTCAGATGTCAAAAGACATTGTGTTCCGATTTTCCGACATATCTAGGGACCCGAACGCCCTGAATCTGCCTGAATCTAATCCTGCCCGACTACAAGTACTATTCTTTGTTAACGCAGTAAAGTTATGAAATTCGTAACCGTCGCAAAAACCCAACTCTTCACAGTTTTGCAGACAAGCGAGAGAGAAATCGCTGAGCTTCAAGAGACATTACTGTAATATTCACAATCTGCGTGTGTGCATACATCTTTTTATCAGTTCAGTCTAAATGCCGTTTTATACTACGCAGTGTACGATATGCACGTACGTACGTACGTACGTACGTACATACTTGTATACGTACAAACAAGCGATATTCTATTTTCATGTAGCAAAAAAAAAAAAAAAAGAAATTGCAACAAAATTTACTGTAAATATGTACGGATGGATATATGCATTCAACATTGTTGTTGCTTTTGTGTACTTCTCTTATGGTTGGATGCCATTACACTGTGTATTATAGATTTATGTTTTATAGCAAATGCACATTTGAAGAGCGTTTTTTTTTTTTTTTTTTTTGCTAAATTCTTTGCTACATATACAAGAAGCATATATGCACATACATCTTTTCATATACATGTGTTTTATTATCTACACATATGTGTATATGCATTAAAAAAAAAAAAAAAGAGGAAAAAAAGAATTTGTTTGCTTTTTATTATTGTTTGCTTTATTTTTGTTGTTGAATTTGAAATGTTACAAATGTATAGAAGTAAAGAGCAAAAAAAGGAAAAATATTTTTATTTTTTTTTTCCAACTATAGGTTTTTATGTCTGTATATATGTATGTTCTCGCGTGCTCACCATCATTACCACTACTATCACTTGGCAAGGCATGTAAAGATACATGGATAGATGTAAAAAACAAAAAAAAAAAAAAAATTGCACACCCATGGACACATATATATATATACACACCCCCTCATATAAAATCTCATTGCATGATGCGCACTAAATTGTAACAACACCAACAACTACAACGACTTTACTTTGCTTTTCTATATGTTTGCTTGAATTTATATTTTTCTTATTATGTTGTTGTTATTTTTCTTCTTTTTTTTCCACTCTTTTTTCTATTTTATTTTCCATATATTTTTTTCTCCTTTGTTGTAGATGTTCATTAAAAAAGTGGAAAATATTTAAATATCATGACTACCTTCTTTATTCCTACTACTTGCTTACTTCCGTTATGAAAGGTAAGTTAACTTTTCTTAGCAAAGAGCACTCTCTTGATATCTAGATAATCTGCGAACAACGTTATACCCAAGTATTTAACACTAAATAGCTTAGATTAAGGCTGATCTAAATTAATTTTACTCTTTGATATGCTACTCTGGGTATCATTTTTTTCTATTGATAACACAATAAATAAACTCGACGATATCTGGTTCATTTTCATTCATTCGATCAGCATGCGTTAATACTCGTGCAATGGCCTTATCTATGTTTAATGAAAAAAGGCTTTCTTGAAACGAACTCCGGTATTTCTCACAAGTCAAATTCAAATTTAAACCAATCGATTAAATGAATTCTTTGGCATATAAATATAAAAATATAAGACCTTTTCAATAGGATGCTAAGGAAATTTGGACCATTATGTGTTACAGATCTTATTATTAGCCATTATTCTTAATATTCATTTGAATACATCTTAGATTTGTTCTATTTACTCTGCTGTACATCGAACTCTTCTTCTACGAGGTAGATACGTCGTTCCTTAGAAATTCGTGCAAAAAAAATCGTGTAAAAAGATATATGCAACATGTGGTAAATTTCCACAAATGGGGAATATGTTACATAGAAAATTGTGTAAGATGAAAAAACCGTGTAAAATGAAAAAACCGTGCAAAAAAAATTGTAATGGAATCCACATTTCATATTTACAAAAGAGCAAGTAAGAAAGTTATATTCGATTGCGATAGGGCTTCCATACCCACCATCATTAAAATCGTTAGCGTCCCATTCTTTCATTTATGTCATAATTTATTTTTCACCTCTCAGTTCAGGAAAAGTTGTGACGTTCACCATAATTAATCTAGAATTAACATATCTAACTTGTCCCATTCTACTCTCCCGTTCCTCTTATTTCATATCTATACCGTCAGTATTGTGGTGTAAAAATCAATCCACTACGTCGTGACACCCACCACAATTAATTTAGAATTACTACACTTATCTTATCACCTTTTACTCTCCATGTTCTTTCATTTGATACCCATGTCCCTGGTATTATTAAAAGAAAATTGACCCACCAGACAGATAGACAGATAATTTGTCTTCATTTAAGGAATGTACAAACTATATTTAAACATATGTGTGGCCACAAACCGCGATATTCCCCCAAATGTGTAATTGTATGTTGTCTACATAAGCTTCTGTGAGACAGCCAAAACTGAAATTAATAAAAAATTTGTTGGGAATCGTGGTAAAACAAAAAATTCGTGTAAAAAAAGGTATTTGTTTTTATTAATGAATTCTGTTATGTAAATATCGGGTAAAAAACACCGTGTAAAAAGAGTGTCAGCTGTACATTTTCTTTCCAATATAACCAATCACTCAGGGGGAGTCCACTATTCGTATAACACGACCACGTTAGGAAAGCAAAAAAGAAAGTGAAAGAGACAGTGAGCTCGTGGCCGGGTTAAGCTTATCTGCCCGTCCGCCACATCAGTAAATGCTACACGTCGGAATTTTCCACATATTTTAATGAAATTCGCTACACTCCCATGCTTGGGCCCAAGGATGGACGTCATTGACAATAGATTGTATCAGACTACTTTTGCATTCGCTTACCAATACAATGCCAGTTTGAAAATGTTATTAGGCGAAAAAATATTACACTTTAAAAATTCCCTGACAAAAGTCCTTGAGTAAAAGTATTTGAAATGTGAAAAATTTAGATCAGAAAAATTAATATTTTGAACTGAACTTCCATATGATCGCCCCTGCGAAGAACAAGCCTTTACGTGCTAAAATAGTCTACTTTCGAATAGGTCGTGACGAAAATCGGTTTATAAGAATGATTGCACGACAAAGTCAACTGTACGAGATTTTGATCATGTAAGCCTCTTTTTTGTACTCCACACTATATAAGGATTCCCAGGAAAAGTAAAGCTTTACATGGCTTTACATAGGTCTAATATTTAATACTTTATGATAAAAATTGAACTGTAATAGTAATTCGAAGAAGAAATTAATCAATTAATTAATTGCAAATTTGAACCTTTTTTTTTGGGTCCGATCTCATAAGACGGTGCTCCCATGGGAGGTAAGTAGTAATGAAATATAATTTTATGATAAGAATAAGTAAAATGTTATATTAAACAAAGTGATATAGGGGGAGGGTCGCCCTTGTGTGATAACAATATTTTCGATTTTTTTATACTCGAATGTTGAGGAGTATATTTATTTTGTCAAAACGTTTGCAACAGCCAGAAGGAACCACCAGAGACCACACAAAGTATATATAGGGCATCAAATTCTGAATCAATTTACGTCCGTCTGTCCGTCTGTGTAATGTCTGTTGTGAACATTCTCCTGGCGGCAAATATGAAACTATCGACATCAAATTTGGCAGAAACATTGGCAGATTAGTGTTGAAAACAGAAAGGCACGCCCACTGCGCCACGTAAAACGAGAACACCTCTGTTTCTCAGAAGGAATATAAATTAGTTTATTCCGCTTTACTCATAAACTATAGCGGATAAATATACAAAAAATTTGAAACCATATTCTATGGGCGTTGCTGCGGCACTCGTGCACAAAAATGAAAAAAAATTTACCACGCCCACCCAATATTATAGTGTATCAAAATTTAATTATTTTTTTAATAACTTTGTAACGCGCAGAAACAAGCTTCAAAAACCCCATAAAGTATATAAATTCTTGGCCAATTTCAAATTCGGGCGCCACTTAAACATACCCGCCTACTTGTCTGTCCATCTGTCTGTTGGCGTAACCTTATAGTATATGTGGTAAACATTCTCCCGTTAGCGAAAGCGAAGGTATACGTCAGTTGCGCCCACTCCGTATTATAGAACATGAAAGTGTATTTCTTTTACTTCTTTTGGGTATAAAAGATTCGATCGCGATCGAATTTAATTTTCTTACTTGTTCTTTTATACCCGTCATCAAAGAATGAGGGTTTTATTCATTTTTTTAAAATCTTTGTAACGCCCAGAAAGAAGGTTCAGAGGCTTCACAGCTTGTGGAGCTCAGCTTGTCAGAGCTCCACAGGCTTCTTTATCAGCATCAAGTTCTAAATCGATTTAAGCATGTCCATCTATCGACTTCAAATTTGGCAAAAACATTGGGAGTTTCTCCACGCTGGTTACTATTGAAAATGCGCCAAATCGGTCAAAGGACACGCCCACTGTACCACGTAAACTGACAATAGCTCGGTTTTCCAAACGTATTTTTTCATTTATTACAAAAATTTCTATATTCTATGGGCGATGCTATTGTAACAATACAAAAATGGAAAAACTTAACTACGCCTACCTTGTATCAAAATTTAATTTTTTTTTAGTTCCTTTATAGCGCGCAAAAACAAGCTTAAGAAGCAAAAATCCCGTAAACCATATAAATTGTTGGCAAGCTTCAAATTTGGAATGCACCTATGAGGAGTTCCTCTGTCCATCTGTCCGTCCAACCGTTTTGTATGTGTGGTAAATATTCTTTGTCTCTGTCCTCTGGAAGGGGCAGAAACAAACTTCAAAAATCCCTCAAAATATACAAATTGTTAGTAAGTTTTAAATTTGGAAAAAAAATAAACATGTCCGTCTGTCCATCTGTCTGTTTGCGCACTGTGTAATATTTAGGGTAAAGATTCTCCCGTTAGTGAACTTCAATATATCGCCGACAAGTTTGCACAAGAATTTGCAAGTCTCCTAAACTTTTCAAAGGGTACGCCCACAAAGCCCATGGGCCTATGGGGCAAAAACTTTTATTTTGAAAATAGAAAAAATCAGCTGCACCCACTCAATGTTATAGAACATGAAAATCTACTTCTTTCCCTTTCTTTTTTTTTGTGTATTTTAGGAAAACGATGATGGGTGCAAAGGATTTGCTTACGGCCGAATATATTTTTCTTAGTTGCTTAAATTCGTACAAATCTTATTGCAAGACATTGCGTTATTCCTCTCATATTCAAATTTAAAGCAAGCAATAACACTGGCTTTGACTCAAACTGTTACAATGAGAGCCAGCAATGCCAGCTTAATCGTTAAGTGCACCAAATTTCAAAAGGTAAGAAGATATGAAATGCCATTCGTAATGCAGTTAAATGCTGGAATTGGCCGTCAGCACTTAATGACTTGTGGTTACTGCTTATACCATCTAAAAACACTTCAATTGTATGGCCAGATGTTTTTTGAATTTCACTTGAATAATATCTTGAAAACAGAAACAAGCCCATATAGAGTTAATCATCATATCGTTTTAAAAAGTTCAACTAATTGATAGGTAGTAGAATGTGACGAAAGTCAATAAAATTAATTATATTTATTGGTATTTTACGAAAACAATCTCAACAACAACAAATCGGTAGTAAACATATATAACACACACTGTCCATATCCATCTGAAATAAGTAGTTGAAGGTGAATTCTTCTCGAGAAGCGAAAGGAAACTTTGTAGCATAGAAAGATGTTTTCTTCGTTTAATCAAAAGATTGCAAATAAATATATTTTTTTAATAATAAATTGATAATATGTTGTTTTGATAATTAAAAGTTTAAAATATTAATTCAATTCAATTCAATTCGACGCAGAAACATCAAATAGTCGATAGCACCTGACAAGAGGACGCGATAGAAATGAATATAGACAGAGAGGAATAAACATAAACACACACATATTCGTTTTTTTCCAATTCTTTTATTCAGTCAGATACAAGAGTACAAATGAACGCACATGCATATATACGCACATACATGCATGTAAGCATGAAGACATGTGTATGTGCATCTAACGAGCAATCGATTATTTTCTGTAAAGCTACAATAAATGAAACTGATGTAACTTTGTTTATAGCAAGGCATATCTAAGTATATATATATGTATATATATATGTATGAATACTAACAACACAACATAAGCATATATATATATCTAGATATATGTATATATATATATAATTATATATCTAGATATATATATAAATGTTTGTACACACAGACAAATGCAGTATTTGTATATTTCAAATACATATAAATGTAGAGTTTTATAGAGAAAATGTCGCAATTTTCATTTGAATCATCAATTGCTTCATTGTGTTTGTACTGTACTCTATTTTTCCTTTTTTGTGTTTGTGTGAGTTTTTCTTTTTTTTTTTTCTTTTTTGATATTATAACTGCGTGCTGGTGCACAAGAGCGAAACCTAAACTGTAAAGGTTTTATTTGTGTTGTTCTTGTTATTATTGTTGTTGCAGTGCTGTTGTAGTTGTTGTTGTTAAAGTTGTACACAGCACAATATGTATGTTTTTTTGTTTTTTTTTTTTTGTTCTGTTTTATTCTGTTCTGTTCTGTGCTGTTCTGTTCTGTTCTCAACCTCCTCGCATCGAGAACAACATAAGGTGCTAGAGTCGTTCCGAATTGTTAGTGCTGATGCCGCTTCACCAAACAGAAGGAGACAGTGGAAATATTTTACGTTCGTTTATAAAAGTACATTTATATTTACAAATAAACATATACACACATATATATATAGATATATAGATATATATATGACGACGACTGTAAGGTAAGGGTAACAGAAACAATTTCAAATCGAAGTCAAATGAGACAAAAAAAGTTAACCTACCATGCAAGTATTAATTCACACATAGATATGTATTGTACATATTCATATAAATATATGTATACGCATAGATGTATAGTGAAGAATGGGCATTCGATGAATAGCTGGTAAAATTTTGTAGAAATATTATATATGGACATATATACAACTGCATATATATATATATATATATATATATATATATATACGCTAGATTGATTGTCTGGATGAATGGACATGTACATATACATAGCGACCGTATATTCTCATATTTCGACATATGTTTATACGTACGTGCGTACGTACGTACATACATATGTACATACTAATGTGCATATATTACTAATAATGATGGCACAAACACTAATATCTTTTCGTATGCCCTCGAGAAGTGAAATAAATTGCATACGCACACACATTTAACATCGCACAATCATGCACACATAATAAACATCTGCATGCGAAAAACACCGACAATGTTATGCGTTATGACGATGATGTATGTCTGCATTCGTCGTCGTCGTCACACAACTCTTCTCAAGTATTTTGCTATATATTATTGGGTGGTTAGTTGATTGGTGATGTTGATGATGATACCGTTGTTTTTGCTTTATATTAACTTTTACGGGGAATTTCTTTTTTTTTTTTTTCATTTTATTTTTTTGTGTATGCGCTCCTTTTATAACTTTGTACAACTACAACACTTAAGTGTTTAACGAAAAATGTGGAAGTTTATGAAGTTCATATTATTTATTTTGTTGAATATTAAAACAAAAAAAAAAAAAACAAACGAATATTCTTTTAGGAAAATTAAGAAAAATTAAAACTTTTTTTTTTCTAATGCAACCAATTAATTAATTCATTTGCTTTATTTGTTTATATTTTTCTTGTTTAACTTTTATTTTTTAATTTTAGTTATTTTTTATCTATTTAAGGATGAGGGTGCACTTATGGTGTTTTTTTTTTATCATATATTTAACACCCGAAAGGAAGCTTCAGAGACCCTTTTATATATATATACACTTGATCAGCGTGAAATTCTGAATCAATTAAGCTATGTCTGTCCGTCTGTACGTTGTTTGTTGTTGGACATCTCCTGGTCGCAAAAATGAAGATATGGACTTCAAATTAGCTAAAAACATTCGAAGTTTCTGCACGCACGTTGGTATTGAAAATGGGCCAAATTGGTCAGAGCAAGAGCCCGCAGTGGAGCATTAACTAAACGCAATTCCGTTTTTCTTAACAAAAGTTTGGGAATTTTTGCTCTTTACTCAGAAATTATAAAAGTTAGAAGGAATGTGGAATTTTCCACATTTACTGTACGAAGCATTCTACTCCTTACGTGGAAAAATGGAAAAAAATGTGGGCCATGCCCACACAAAATGATTAAATTTTATTTTTTCTATTTTTTTTACTATTTTGTGGCGTTATGTTTATTGATCATAAGACAAACAAAACTGAATGTTGAAAACTCCTCAAATGAAGATATATTTTCTGCCTAAAAAGGGGTTCATTCTAAAATTATTACACCACAACCTGGTGGAGTAGTTTTTGCTTAATAATACCGGCGATATGGGTATCAAATAAAAGAACTTGGAGAGTAGAATGCGAAAAACATAGTGTTGGGTATGCGAGATTCGTCCCCCACCTAATAGAACTTTCCTACATGTTTATTTATTTCATATTTTTTTTTATTTATTTATTTTTTTTTTAATTGACCAGCAACGAATCTTATAACTTATGACGTATAAAAACTAATCGACATGTACTTTTGAGTTAGTTGAATTTTGTCCGTATTTTTCTCTTCTTTCTTTCGCCTGTGAAGTGTGTGTGTGGGTGTGTGTGACGGTGACATTCACAAAATTCGCATCAAAGATTTCCTAGTAATTCAATACAATTTCATCCACAAGCACGTCCACGTGCCTTACGCTGAATGCAATACAACAAAATCTTGGTATGGTATTTGGCCAGGCGCTTACACCATTACATTCTACATTACTTATGCGATGAACTTAGTTGTTTCCTTGCATAAGGATACTCTTGAACTGTTCAGAGTTGTTCTAAATCAAGATTTGAATTTTTCAACCATCAATTGATGAGAAAATTTAGTGGGAACGGATCAATTAGAACGATCTTAAAAGCTCTGTCTATGCTTCAACGCAAAACATGGAAGCAGTTAATGGGTGTGGTGGATTGGATACTTCGGAAAGCTGTCTGATGCCTCACGAAATACTTGCATCTATATGCTTGCAAAATTTGATTGACTTAAGATCTGCAGCTTAATAATCACGCACAGCGATTACGAGTCCATTGATTAGGTTAGGCAGCAACAACAAGCGGATGCCAGTCTGTGCAAAACCAGCACTGAAAACTTCATCCAAAGGCTACATATGCACCAGCAAAGTTTCTGACCTGTTTTAGTGCGCCACATGTCACCCTATACGTGGTATACTTTACGAATATATGTAAAATATGAATTGAATACATAGAAGAAAGTACATTTTCCAACAAGACCATGTCTGTTGCAGCTGTTAACACAAGAACTACCGCAGGGGTGAATATGACCTTTCCAAGTTTTGAGCTTGAAGAAAATGGTTTTAAAGCAGGTAAAAGAGTCCAACACTTTTTCTTGAGTTTTGTTTATATAACGGGACCTATACATACTTGTAATCAATTCTTCTTCACATAGTCTATATTTCGAAATGTCGACAACATATAGTCATTTAAAGCAAAATGGAACACTTTGATCCATAATCTTTGTTGGATTATCATAGATGCAAAAATGAAGATAAGAAGATGGAATTTGATACGAACTCATCCTTAATCGGTCAAGAACCAAGTAGATTATGAAATGCGTGACACCTGCCCACATGCATGCTAGACACTATAGAAGACACTAAGACACAACACTGACACACAACCACTTTTTTAGCCCCTTGTTCTTAACTGATCAAGAAATGTCTGCACAAAATTTGCGATCTTTCAGTTTTGCGATTGTGGGAATTTCTTGAAATATCCCTAAGCGAAGACATTGTAAGCAAATTCAGAACAAGTCCCATTCTCGCCTATCCATTAAAGACTTAGATTTATTTGGCGGAGAAAAAAATAGTTTTTTGATGGTAAGATCAATACTCAACGTCCACATTTCGACCGAATTTTCCTTCTTACGTAAAATATTTATAAAAAAAATAAAGCATACATTTATATATACAAATTGGAATTTGATCAATTTGAGAAAAAAAACATTTGATTTGCTGACGAATTTATAACGATACAGACATCAATGAGAGCTAGAATCATTGCAAACTCCCAATAAAGACATTAGAGATTGCGGAGGGGTTTTATCATGAACGACATACTCGTACTCATTTGTTCTTATTTAAATCTTACTTCATTTTATATAATAATACAAAAGGAAAAGAACGTGTTTTACGTCTTGAATGTAAAAACGAAAAAGAAAAAAAATATCAGCCGTTCGTTAATGCAAGTATTAGCAGAGTTCCCACATTACTCCACATTACATTAGCTTGCGAACCATAAGCCTGACAGATCAACTGATACACTAACTGCACCTTAAGGTAACTGAATGAATGTTGAGTTGGAGAGTACTCAGGATACTTTTCAAGTGCATATATTTCTGCTTTCGCTTTTATTAATATAATTCCGTCTAGCATTGTAATTAAATGATTCGAATCTATCTAAATGACAAGTGCGCAAACATATTCTGTGCATTGAAATTAGTTGCTTCATAGGACGTAAACGACCTGTTCGTTCTTTCCAACATTTTAGATATACTCAGCTTACATATTGACGCTTGTACGATATAACTTGGAGCTATCGTTCAGTGCGCATCCAATATCAGTCCAGAACTTGCAACCTGCAGGTTGAATACAAGAAAAGAGGATAGACAGACAAGCTTAGATCGATGCGAAAAGTCATTCCGAATCGATCGATTTAATAAAAGGCGGGTCTCTTTCAACTCCTTGTTGATATTCAAATATCATGTCAGACCTTGGGACCTGTAGTTTGAATACAAGAAAACAGGACAGACAGACAAGCTTAGATCGATGCGAAAAGTCATTCCGAATCGATCGATTTCATAAAAGACGGGTCTCAACTCCTTGCTGATATTCAAATATCATGTCATAACTTGGGACCTGTAGTTTGAATACAAGAAAACAGGACAGACAGACAAGCTTAGATCGATGCGAAAAGTCATTCCGAATCGATCGATATAATAAAAGGCGGATCTCTCTCAACTCCTTGTTGATATTCAAATATCAGGTCAGAACTTGCGACCTGTAGGTTGAATACATGAAAACAGGACAGACAAACAAACTTATATCGATGCGAAAAATGACTCCGAATCGATCGATGTAATAAAGGGCGGGTCTCTCTCAAGTCCCTGTTGCATACATCCGCACAAACTCGAACACACTACTATACTTCAAGTGGTGTAGCGTACAAAACAATATGCAGTTGAGTAGGTTGGCTTGAAGTGAAAAGGCAACAAGCTACAAAGTGCTAAGCGACAGTTCACGCCAACAATTTTATTCATGAGGACAATGAACGTTAACGCAAGCAAAAGCAACCCAAGAAGTGATATTCAAACATGGCCGAGAACTTCTTCCGATTTCGGCCTGTGGCTCCTTCTAGGTAGCACTACTAGTGCGGATGATTGCAAGTCATATTTAGCAGCTAAGCATGAACATTCCACTACGATAGTATCTGCGAGTTATCCATTAAGACGCAAAAGGCTAGAAATATATTGATCAGTGAGCTTTGTAAGAATTATATTTTAAATAAAATTGAATTTTACTAAAAAAAAAAAGTATCAGAATTTACTTATACACCTACAAGTCGCAAATTGCGTTATCTTATCAATTCAATGCAAAAAGATTTCAATTATAAAATATGGTTGGATCGCTTGGGATCATCCATCGATATTGAGATTTTCCTCTGTGCAGGTAAATAAACGATTCGGTTATTTCAGTATAACCTTGATTTTTGCAGCTATACTTGGAAAAGGAATTCTATTGAGACCTTGTGCTCGCCCATGGAGTTCGTTTAACCGGAAATGTCAAAACGATTAATTGACAACAACGTCGTTTCAATGTTAATTGTTTTAAAGCATTAGGTTAAGTTAATGTTAAAGAATTTTATGCGTACAGGTGTGTGCGCATTATGCGCGGCAATGGATATTTTAATTACGCTATCATTTATTTTCCGGATGTTAAATTAATGAATATTTTTCTTTGTCAAGTGAGTTTTTTGTTAAAATATTTTTTACAAACTTCATTACCTAAAAGGTAATTTTCTTCCTCCTCGGTCGGTTCTGGTTGAGCGACCGAACATCGTCCACAAAGTAGTTTTAAGTGATACCTACATAATATGTCATCTTCTCTTAGAGAAATAGAAGGCTAACAGCTAAGCGTTCGTGTATTATATATTTTTCCTTATATGTGTCTGTGTATGTGTGAATGTTTGTGTATGTCGTCCATAATGATAAGAGTCCTTCTGACCTTTATTTGGGCGGTGTACGAAAAGACATATTCGATGGCATCTCTTCGTCTTTTCGCCTCTCATTCCCACTATCTCTCGCTCGCTCTCTCTCTCTCTCTCTCTTTTTCTGTGAATTTATGTAGGTTTGTATGTTTGCTATTGTATCCCTAAACATTTAGGAAAAGTTGAACGTTTATGTGATTGTAGGATGTGTTAAGAGAATTCTGGCTTACAATTGCGTTGTTGCCAAGTTTTTTTTTGCATACTAAACTGTCTACAATATATGTAAGAATATACATATATATGTATAGATGTATGCATATATGTGTGTATGTATTTAAAGATGCTAGCTCGTGTGTTACATGCATACATTCATAAATGTGTACAAGGCTCGTATGCTAGCTTAAACACATATCGCATATATATATACATACATATACATATATATACATACATATACATATACATTCACTAACATATGATGGGCTACAATTTTATGATCACACTTGGTATGGCACTCACTTAATACTGCATATATGCATAACACACATATATGTATGTATACAAATATTCCTTGTGAGAAGAAGAAAACATAGTGGTGTCAATGGTGTGTGTGTGTGTGTGCATCTGTGCGCCTGTGTGTGTTTACATGTGCATATATATATATATATATGTACTTATATATATATATGAATCTGGTCTGGCGAATGTATTTTCAGTTGTATGTTACTCTGTTAAATACAACATTCCTTTAAAGTGTTCTGTACACTGGATTTACTTATGCATGTATATGAACGACGTATCCATACTCGCTTATACATATAGATGTATAATATGTATCCACCACACTATGCCGTTGCCTTTTACTCTATTCTTATGCTGGTGGTTATCGATTTAGTGCCGTGTCGAGTCTCTGTTTGTTCACTATTCTCTACTTCATTTATATGCAGAGTAAACTAAAGCACTTTTTTTTTTTTTTTGTTTTTATTGTTTTTCAGTGTTTTTTGTTTTTGTTTTTAATGCACGTTTACAATACAAGACATAAGTGTAAGTATAGCTGTTGTGTGTATACGCAAGACCAATCTATCGAATATTGGTCGGTCCGTCGGTGGATCGGTCGGTTGTTTGGTTGAATGGATGAGCTGTCCGTTTGACCAAGTGCATAACCAACCAAACAATCAACTCGTTCATCGAGTATGTGCTTACACATAAATATATATATAAATATATATAAGAACGCGACCCATCATCCATCCACACAATACAGCAAATGAAGTAATGAATGTTTTATCATCTTTAGGAGTTTCACATCCACCAATATAATACATATCTTCTATCCTTAGTGAAATTCATTTTTTCAACATGTCTTACTATATATATATATATATATATATAAAATTGAGTGTACGAGCGGCGAGCAGAGTTAAATGCCATCTCGTCTTTCTCATTTAACACTATATATACATACATATATATATGTATATGTACACACTCAACAATGAAATAAATATATTTTCAATTTGTGCACGAGTCCACAGTTCAATTATTTTAAAGACATATTCCAGGTATATACCGAACATTGCTATTATTCTTATTCCACTCGGTTCTTCTTGTCAATCTCTTTCTCGCCACAGAAACATTCTTTCACATCATATCGCAACTAATGCGTACATTAGGTAATTACTACTACTCCTCCTCCTCCTCCTCCTCCTCCTCCTGTTGCTGCATCTTCTCCTCCTAGATGCATTGGGCTTATTTATACATGTATATAATGATGTTTCGCATAAGTAAGCGATTTACAGTTCTATTGATGACATGTGATGTTACGAAACTTATCGCACTTTATATTACGCACGTTTTTAACGCAATCCTCTAGAACTTTAGAAATAGTTTTTCCGAATGCCGGTAACGATATCGATACATTTAATTCTTCTTCTTTTTCTTTCAGAAATTCATATTCAATGTGTTGGTGAAATGCCTTAAGAGCGATCACGAAAAATATAAACGATATAAACACAAAGCTAATCACTCACTAGAAATAAGTGAAATCTTTTCTTAAAAAGTGCAGCAGCAGCAATTCTTATGACAAATATCTCACATGACTTCGTTTCATAACGAGAAGGTGTCTTTTGTTCTTTTCATTTTATTCGAGTTATGAAAGTCAATGTCAGTGTATTGTAGGCGGATTACGTCCAACATCGTCATCTACATCAAGATGATATCAAGAATCTTCAGATAAAAAACAAACAAGCAGACAGATGGCAGGCACGTGCCAAAAATTCATTTTATAGACATTTTCCCTAACATATCCAGAATTTGTCATTTTAAGGATGCGCATAAAAGAATATCGCCACAATCGCATTTCCGTAAGCTAGTTGTGCACAATGTTTAGAGTCGGACAACAAAGCTAGGGGTGTAATATACGACTCTGTATATGTAATGGTTGCTTATTGCTTTCTTTAATCTTACACTTTTTCTGAAAATTTTCCGCTGCTGAAAATATTGTAGAAAAACAATCGCTTATACCGACTACACATACGATTGATATAAAGCATTCAAAGAAGCCCTAGCAGTAATAGTTTGTTTATTATGCCCTGCACTACTTGCTGTGGAGAGTATATTAAGTTTGCGCGGATGTCTGCATTCCGAGTGACTTTCTGAATCGATCTAAGCTTGTCTGTCCTAGTGTACAATAATATATTAACTTTGGGCGGATGTCTGCAATACCCGGAGGGACTTGAATGAATTCATCCATTTTATTATATCAATGTAAGCTTGGCTGTCCGTCTTGCTTTTTTGCGTACAAAGGTATATTAACTCTGTGCGAATATATGCAATACCCTGAACGGCTTCAACTAGACTCGCCCGTTTTATTATAACGGTCGATTCCGAGTCACTTTCTCAATCGATGTAAGCTTGTGTGTCCTCGTGTACAATAGTATATTAACTTTGTGTGAATATCTGCAATACCCGGAGGGACTTGAAATAATCTCACCCATTTTATTATATCGATATAAGCTTGTCTGTCTGTATTGCTGTTTTACGTACAAAGATATATTAACTTTGTCCGAATGTCTGCAATACCCCGAAGGATTTCAAATAGACTTGCCCGTTTTATTATATCGATCGACGCGGTGTCACTTTCTGAATCGGTCTAAACTTCTTTGTCCTTATGTCTAATAATATATTAAGTTTGTGGGAAATAATACTATTAAGCGCAGCGGTGTAGGGTGTTTAATGGTGCGTCATGAGCGATTGTAGTATTTTTATTTTTTGTTTTTCCAATCGAAAAAGCTATTACTTGAATGTCAATTTGTAATATTTTTCGTTTCCGGATGATTGATCTTTAAGAGGGTCAATTTTGTCCTCTTCAATAGGGGAAAACTTTTTATTAAAATCTTAAGCAATGTAATGAATGTACTATCTCTCATCTGCTACGACTCGGTCAGAGGATTTTCTTGTGTTTAAACAATAAACGATATCTCCTCGACTGGGGACATACGTGCGGTGTACATTTGCCGTAAAGGCCTAATCAATTGATTATAAATAGCTTACGAGAAACAAGTAAAGACAAATCGGAAAATCCCATTCGCCTTATCCGCACCTTTATAGGCTGCTCAAGTGCCTTTTGATAATGTGTTAAATGTTTTCTGAATTCAATTCTATTAACAACTTTTCGATTTTGTTAATTACCGTAGACACCGTTATGTAACCGTTGATTGTATTCATTGTAACGTGCACAATGCGAGATTTTTTTAAAGCAAACGAAAAAGCAAAGTGCCAGAGAAATTCTCCCATAGTCTGTCAATTGAAAGTTGTTTGGAGCGTTCCTCGGACATATGGACGTAAACTTATTATTAATCAAAGCAAAGGTGTAAATAATATTTAATTTATGAATAAAATCTTCCCAATTATTTATATATATATTAATATTTTACATATAGATATTAATTTTTTTTCGAGTTAAGCGTTAATTTCGTGGAGTACTATCGTCGTTGTATTGTTGTAGTAGTGTACCATAAGTAGAAACGACACTAGGAATTGAAACAAACGAAAAAAGCAGAAAAAGAACACAACAGGAAAAAATAAATGAAAACGAAAATAAAAACTGCAAAGTCCTCAAGAAAATATATTTTTTTCACAAACGAAATGAATGTTGCGGAGAAGAAAAGAAGAGAACACAATTTGAAAGGAACAAAGCAGAAACAATGATATAACTGATACTCTGACTGAAGACATTGGTTATATGTAAATGTCTTCAATATGTATATGAGAGAATACGAAAATCCTCGATGTGAAAGGCAAACCGTATAAATGTGTAGCAAATAAGCAAACAAACAAACAAACATAAAGCGCCCAAGAATCTTCACGGAACAAAAGCAAGAAAAACAAAACTGCTCAAGAGTCATAAATATTAAGAGCCCAACAAACCAACAACAACTGAAACTGAAAAACAACAGCAATTTCAAGACGAGAATGACGAAAACAACGACGACAACGCAATATAACGCACGAAAAAATGTACAAAAACATACGACCAATGAAGAAGAAAAAAAAGCAACTAAATATAAAAAAAATTTTTAAGAGTATGAACCAACAACAACCACCATCACCACCACCATCACCACCACTACCACCTCAGAAGCAACAACAATTCTTTTTACTTTTTTTTCATTTTTTTCATTTTTTTTTTTTTTTTCAAAAATACACACAATGCAAACAAACACATTAAAAGCATTACCAAACAACATATACACAGCCACACATAAGCAATTGTACATAAATTCATTTATTCGGGCTGCCACACAGCACCAAAACGACGGCTACGATGACGACGATACAACATTTCCACTCCAATTTTCAATCAATTGTTATACGTATACACTGTGGTTATATATTCATGTTTGTGTTTGTTTGTTTGTTTGTGTGTGTATATATATATACATATATATATATATATATATATATATATATCGTGTTTGTAATTGTACAGATATGTGCATGTTTTATTATTAACTGCCCCGTGCTTGGCTCATTTTTGCACAGCGGTGTATAGTTGCCGTCTAGAAAACCATCTCATGGATTATGAGAAGAGAAAACAAACAAAACACTAACAGCAAAATCGACAATAACAACAACAACAACAACAACAACAACAACAACAACAACAGCAGCAGCAGCAGCAGGAACGTAAAAGAACATAAAACTTGAACACAGTAGAAAAAGAATTTCTTTCTACATATTAATGCGCACTGATGAGAATCAAAATGAGAAACAATGACAAAAACCCAAAAACAAAAAAAAAAAAAAAATTATTATAATAACAATAAAACGAAAGCAAGAAAGAAACGTGTGGCAGGCAGGCAGGCAGCAGCAAATGAATGTGGAATAATAACACAAGAGCAGTAGCAGCACCAGTCCGTAATATTCCCGCGTACACGAGCGCACACACCTCGAATTGCTTTAGTATTATTGTCTGCTGTTATTTGTGGTGTAACTGCTCTTACCGGGTCTAAAGTCAAAGCAAATTCAAGCCAGGAGCCAAAACGGTGTTGAAATGAAACATTTAAAACAAACCGTTTCAATCCAATCCACTTGTATTCCCGACACAATACGACCGACCAACCAAATAAACACAAGCGCATTCATTCACTTACACTTAAGTAGAATTATACAAATATATGGATACGACATCATCGTCATCATCATCATCATCATCATCATCATCATCATCATCATCATCATTATAACACACACAAACATGCTCATAAAGTACTACTCTGCATCTTACCTTCGTGTTCATATTCATGTTTATATGCACTTTGAAACTACTACTCTTCCTCTAACTAATCCACACATCTTCTCCTTAGCCTTCTCCAACAATTATCTACTCTACACTACACTACATTACACTACGCTACGACACTGCACTACTCTACTCTACTATACTCTATAGCAAGAAGAAGACTAACTAGTGTTGCATTCAACTTCAATTTCAGCCTAAATCATTTGCTTTTCATTTCTTTATTGTTTCTTTTCCTTTTGCACTGCACCTTAAGGTAGAATTGTTGCAGCTAAACGTGACCAAAAAATAACAGGGCCCACTAAAGAGCAATAAAAATAACAAAAAAAAAAAAAGAAAAAACAAAAAAAATCTGAAGAAGAGCAGCATACATAGTTCGAGAAAGAGAAAAGGGATACACACTTTCACACAAGAGAGATAAAAGGAATGCAAATAATTATAACATTTACAAGCATATTTTCATCTTATATTTATTCCATGTAGAAATGAATACAAAATCCTAAAAAATATAAAAAGAAAAAGCCACCTTGATCGTAATATATATATATATATACATATCTATATATATATATATATATATATATATATATATATATATATATATATATATATGTATGTATGTATATACATGTACACATATACATATGTACGCGCGTGTGTGGGGGCGTATGCCATGTATGTGTATATACATGTGTGTGCATATGTCTGTATTTATTTATGTATATGTATGTATGTGTTTATGTACATGTACGTATGTATTTACGTATATCTATGCATGTGTGTATATGGGTGTATACGCATGTATGTGTATGTATGTGTATGTATGTGTATGTATGTGTACGTATGTGTATGTATGTATTTATGTGTATGTATGTGTATGTGTGTCTATGTATGTGTATGTGTGCCTATGTATGTGTATGTATGTATGTATATGTGTATGTATGTGTATGTATGTATGTATGTATATGCGTGTATGTATGTATATGCGTGTATGTAAGTACGTATATCCATGTATGTATGGATATGTATGTATATATGTATGTATGTATATGTATGTATGTATATATGTATGTATGTATATGTATGTATGTATCTATCTATGCATGCACGTATGTATGTATGTATGTATGTATGTATGTATGTATGTATGTATGTATGTATGTATGCGTGTATGCGTGTATGCGTGTATGCGTGTATGTATGCGTGCATGTACGTATACAAACTACTTCCGAAATTCGTTGTAGTCCATGTATGTGCGTGTCACTTAATAAGACTTTAAACTTTTATCAGACTTGCAATTATATATATATACATACGTATATATTTTTCCCACTCTTTTCCTTTACGTATTATAAACATTTGCACGAGCATTAGTTGCGTAAAGCATTCAATTACTAAAATATTACTAATATCTTAATGCCTGTTAACATCGGCCATTATTACGGAAAGAAAGTTTAACCAGTTAGCTGCGTAAATCTCTTTTTAAAAAACTCTCTCACACAATGTGCGTAATTACAAATCTTGATGATGACTTGCATACACGTCAAACTCAATACAAATGATCGCTTAACAAATTTTGTGAAAAAAAATCCAAAATAAAGCGAGCGAATATGAGAGGATTTCATTATTTTTGTTCAATAAACAAATTAATAAATCATTTTGTTATAGAAAATGCCAGAAAAAAAATTCATAAACACGAAAAACTAAAGAAAAACAAATAAGAAAATTACTTTGGGTTGTCGCCGAATATTTTATACCCATCAAAAAAAAAAAAAAAATCTAAAAAAGGGCGCAGCTGATACATTGTCTAACCATAAACAAACAATCTAAAGCCTGTTCTAAATTTACGTTGCATTATAGACGCATCTCTTGGCCGACTTGGCCCATTCTCGATATTCTTATGCACACAAGAATTTCGAAAATGTTTGTCAAATTTGAAATCGATGGCTTCACTTTTGTGACCAAGAGGATATTTACACAGATTGACAGGCGGACACATGCTTATATCAATTTAGATTCTGATCAAGAAAATTTGTTTTTTAGGAGGGGTTGGGTGGTGTTGCACATCTTTTGACAAAATGAATATAATATTTGTTGTATATACATATATGTTCCAATAGGGCTAAGCAATCAAATAACAAACGTGACCACAATGGATCGTAAGGCAGGAAAAAAAAAGATACAAATATGGTTGAGAGGATTTACAAGAACTTACTTGGCCTGCTAGCAAACCCTTTTGATATTGAATGTAAAGCGTTCCATAACTTTACAGCGTTAACAAAGAACAATTTTACAGATTTCGCGAACTGAATTTTCTCATATAAATATCTTGATGTTCGAATGCGGATGGGCTTATGAAGAGCAATTCGCTTTCTAATATTAAGATACCTATGAATCCAACATCTCTGGCGGGAAGTGCGACCGACATTTTATCTTTAGTTGCACGTGCATGCGATATGATTGGCACGAATAATTTGAGGGAAATTGCGGTATGAGCCATCGTTTCTTTATCCAAATATCATGAACCTGACTTGAATTGATTTTTTCTTTTTTAAATTATAACCGTCTTGGTAGTACTATAAAGAAACCATGCCATTAAATCAATCAGATATGTGTTGTGTGTACATATGCACATCCAACCTCAGACAGATACCATGCAACGAAAAATCGTGCAAAGCAAAGTATTTGTTCTTCTTCGTGAACCGTATCCTTTCAAAATCGGGTTAAAAGAAGCCTGTGTGTGGCTCAGTATATATTTATTTTTATATATTTTACGAAAATTTTGAATTTTTATAAGATTTCAGACGACCTGTCCACAAGTCAAACATAAGGGCGTGGTTTGATGAGTTTTTTGAGTTCTTAGATCGTTGCATGAATCTTCTAAATCCTTTCGATGTTCCGCAAATATCTAAAAGTAGCTAATGAATTGAAATGACTATCAAAGGCAAAGTTAAGCCCATTATTCTGATAAGGACAAAGATCGCTAAATTTATTCCGCCGTTGATGCTCATCAAAAATGTTTATATAAAACCTGAATAATCGCAATCTACTTGAAACGGCGTATAGAAATTTCAAGCTCTTTTTTTTTTTTAACTAAACGGAGCTTCAATTGGCGAATTTTGACCATTTTCAGATCACGTTTAGAGTTATTACATATATATGTGTGTATATATGATTGTGGCAATAATTATATTAAATTTATTGAAGAGCAATTTTTTAAGCTTTCAGGAGCATGTCAAGGATTGTTACCCAGCAAAGAATATCTTGTCATTGTAATCAATTCGTCAAATACGAGATATGTTCAAAAAGAAGATGACTTTTCAAATACAGGGGATTTTAGAGGTTTGTTTACTTATGTTAGTGCATATGTCCCCAGTATATATGTTGACATTATCAGCCAATTTGCATTTTTAATTTTTTTCTGACCGATATAAAAATTAGACCTACTTTAATGTGTATGGCGATTTTCTCCGAGCAAAAAAATGGATCAAAGGATTCGTATTAAAATGTTGACTGTGGCATTTGAGAAATTTCCTTTGAGCAGAAAAGAGAAGAAGGTTTATAAGTGGTACGAGCTCTTCACGGAAGGCTGAGAAGATGCTAATGACAATTTCAACTCTGGACGCGAAAAATCGAAAAGGATGTCGCAGTTTTCGCTGCAGGGCTTCCGATCTTCCGATATGTCTTAATATCGGAATAATCTGTTTGTTCTCCACAAGCGTATACGACGAACACGAACATCAAGATATTTACATGAGCAAATTCATTTCGCGAAATCTGAAAGGACATTGACTCTCATCTTACCTGAAAACGAGGCTATTCTTTGTCAATGCTATAAAGTTATGGAGCTCGTTACTGTTCCCTATCAAAATGATTGTTAACCCGAGTAGATTTAAAATAAATATATAAAAGCGTTGTATAATTTACGATCACTTTTGAGCCTTGGCTTTATGTCTTATACGATACTCTTATGTTATTTATATCTCTACCTTTGTTCTGCCTCTCGTTGTTTACAATTGTGCCGAAAGAGACTTTTATATTAGGCCTTGTAAAAAGTTTCCGTGACTTTTCCCGCAGGATGCCTACACAACGGGTCATAGAAGTCTCCGCGCTTTTTTCCACAGGATGGTGGAAAAAACGCTAATCGGATTGCCTCACACGACGATGTGCTTAGATGTGACCTTTCAGCTAACATTTTTTGTGAAGACGGTTATCTAACTCTTTGCTCGTGTAGAATAATATTGAATTGATATCTGAAGAAATGCGCTATGTGATGGTTTTTTACTTCAAAAAGGGGTAAAAACGCTGCAATAAAAAAAAAGATTTGTCAAGTGTACGGTAAGAATTCTGAAGCGAACGGAGGACCCAGAAGTGGCTTTCCCGGTTCCGTTCCAGAAATTTCGATGTCAAACATGCATCCCGCTCTGGGCGAAAAGTCGATGGAATTTTGCAACTGTTGGAGAGAGACCGGCTCGCAAACTGTCAGGAATAGCGAAGGCACTAAACGTCAACCTCATGAGAGTTTGGAATCATTTGAAAAGATCGGGCTACAAAAAGAAGTTCGAAACAGCGGAAAAAACCGAAGGGCCTTTTTAAATGACCTAATAGTGTTACTAGCACATTAATCATTAATTGTGGTAATGATTATTATTGTGCACTGATATTGTCATTAATAATTATTATTATTAATTAATAGATTAAACTTAAACTTATGGAGAATCGTCGCATCACCATTAGGGGAGTGTCTGAGGATGTCGACGTAGCGTGGTTAGCCCAAGGAATTCAATTTTTTCGAACGTTTTGGGTATTGCGTGTGAATATTGCATCAGTCAGCTTATAGCGTATTCGTAGTTTTATTGTCACCGCAGTCACCGAACTTGGCTCTCTCCTTCTTTTTCCTGTTCCCGAAATTGAAAGGACGGAGTTTTGCCACGATTAACGAGATAAAGGTCGCTTTGGTGCAAAAGCTCAAGGCCATACCAAAAATCGCATGTCAGAAATGCTTCGAGTGTTGAAAAAAGTGCTGGCACAAGCGTACAATATCTAAGGAGGATTACTTTAAAGGAGACTAAACAGATTTAGATATTTTCTGAGAAAACTAAAAAGTCACCTTTTTTATCTAAAATTTAATTTAATTTCGCAACTGCAATAGATAACAAAAGGTGTTATTGCGTATTCTAGTCACCTGTATTGTGACCAGTCACACGTCGTAAGAGAAAAAATAAAATATTTGTTTGTTGTAGTTGTTCCAACTTTGTATTGTTTTCTAAAACTGTATGATTAATAAAAAGGAAAAGAAAAATTTGGTCTCAAAAAGAGAAATACAACTCTTACGGCTTGATGCACAAATAACGGTACTAATTGTAACGGCATTCTGATACAGTGGGAATAAAAAAGCAAATAGTGCAAAAAAAAAAAAAAAACATGACCGAAGAGTTTAAGTTTGGTATCGCAGTTAAACTCCCCAATATTAATTTTGTTATAAAACAACGTTGAGAAGGAAACGTTGGGGAAAACAATGAAAAGGAAAGAATGTCTTGTGACATTTCTGCGATGTTGCATACAAGATGACTGCAAGACAAACTGTCTGAAACAGTTATATGAATGTAATAACAATGTAGAGTCAATTTAAAATTTAACAAAAACTATTCATGTGCGACGTTTTAACTTCCGGATCGGAACATATTGAAATCAACCCGTAATTCAAGAAAGAAGGGCGCATTTCTACAGAAGGATGAGAAATTTTTGCACCTTCGTTTCCTTATTGGATATACAAATCGCCAAACAAGACCACACAATATCGATTAACTACTGTCTTGAGAAGGTTTGTTATGACAGAGGAGAGTTTTTTCTTTTCTGTTTGTTTGTGTTATGTATTTGAACGCTTGCCATACTATAATTGGAATCATTCCATTTCCCCCAAGGCATTTCTTGGGTTTTTAAGTGTAAGTGTCTGTCGTAAAGGATTACGGTCACTTTCAAATACGTCCTTTGGCTATTAAATGAAAAACATACAATTTTACAACAAAGAGTGGACTAACACAGAGATCATCAAATCGAATTGAAATTTCCAAAATGTATTTATTTTATGAGATATTTCGCGAATAATAAAACTTAATAGACCAATGTTGTTCTTTGCTTGCTTATGTTTGTGGCGGGAACCAGGGAATCAATATTTCTTCTCTATTATTATCTTCAAGCGTTAAGTAAAAGTAGGTGGAAGTGTACTCAGTTGAAAAGAACTGCGTAACAGTTTCCGCCAAACTCCTAACAAGCATAAGTATATACAAGTGTAATAATAGCTTTACATACATCAATTTTTTTAACATGATACTGACCTACAACAAATTTATAAAAATATTCATTAAAAATTCGTATTTAAATGAAATTTGCTTACACTTAAATAAATTGCTTTAATGTATAAACTATAAAATGAAAACATTTTTAGAAATTTATTATTTTCTTCTAGCACTTACCATTTGAAGCATTGTTGTCATGAATGGTAAAGTTGCTTTTATTTAAAAAAAAAAAAAAAAAACTGATTTAACATTTATTTATGGATTTTTTTCTTTTTTTTTTTTCAATTTGTAATTAAAATATAAATTTAATTTTATATACAGTTACAAAATTCGTCGCAGTAACAAAATTAACTAATATTACACACGTACACAGAGGCGATATTAGTAGATACATATAACGATTGAGAAAGACATTAAACTCATTCGTGAGTTTACGCACACAAACCATATAATCAGAAAATGGTGGATTTTCTTTGTCACCAAAGAGCTTATGCTTACTTGCTGCTGTCGTTTTATTTATACACACACTCGACATACACACAACACAATTGTAATTGATTTTGGTGGGTCCTATACGCGAAAATGTACTTATCGTAAATATCGCTTATGGATTGTGCTTCAAATGTCATGAAAACAAAAAATAAAAAAAAAATTAAACACTTTTTCTTGTTTTTTGTTGTTTTTTTTTTTTTTAATTTGACAAATAATTATTACTTAACGTTAATAAATGTTGTAGAAACGATGATGATGAATGAGACACTTTAGGCGGACTGTCTTCTAATGTATTTATTTTTATTCAAATAGTTAAAATTATTTAAACGCTCAACTGCATTAAAACGATGTTTCTCATGAAAACGAATACAACGAAAATTCATTTTTTGCATTTTGCACGAATCACAGTTTTAATAGATTAGTTCATGTGCTCTCACACTCAGATATCGTTTCGTTTATTATTAAAAATTTTATCATTACTTTTCCACTTTTATGCAGAATAGGTTTTTGTTTACCTTATTCGTTCTTCTTCTTACATTTTGTATTAACAAATATTCAACATTTTTCTGATATACAGATTCGCTCCAGAAGATTTAGTTTATTCTTCCTTTTTCTTTCATTCTTTTTAAGGAAATAAGAATTTCATATGAATTTGTTTAGAGCAAGATAAAAAAGGTTTAAAAATATCGAAAAGAACAGGCCGTAAAATGTGGTCACATTTATTATTCATAATTTATTGTGCGTTCGAAATGAATGAAGTATTCGCGTAGGTACTTTATGAGTCTTATTGTTGCACGTTTAGTTAGCAGGGAAAAATCTGCAATTTTCTCACAATTTCTTAGGAGATACACACACAAATTATTGTCGACCAGATAATATTAAAACGAATCGCGATTTGCAAGACACCGACACCCAGAGCAAAGTTAACAAACTGGTAAATGCCATGCAGGCACAGCCACCACCACAATTACCACGCGTACAAACATTCACATTCAATAATACTGAAAAATTTTTTTCACAACCTTTTTTTTTTTTGGGTTTGTTTGAGACGAACTGACATACACTCATTCAGTAGACATACACATCTTTCTTACGATTTTTTCACTTGATTTATAAATTTTAACAAAGTCTGATTAAGTTTGCAATTCGTTGTCTTATTGTTGTCGTCTTAAGGATAACAAAAGTGAAAGATAAAAACTTTTTTAAATCTTCTTTCTATAGCACATTTGCTTTGATTACTTAAACTCTTTTTGCCGCATTCTTAGTTGTTTTATTATGATAGCTGCCGCCGCCGCCCATTGAAACTTCTTTTTTGCGCTGAGGTTTACCACCATATTGATTTTTTTCGGGCTGTTTTTTTTTATACATGTTTTCAAAACTAACAAAGTCAGCTTAAAATGTCTATTTAAAGTTATAGTTAATACAAGTGATTTAAGAGTTTACGTTTATGATAATACTGGAAATGTTTATAAACTCTATTCAGTTTTATTTTCTAACATTTTAAGTAACCTCACGAAGAAACATTTCTCTCATAATCGACAAAATTTGCAAAGCGACAGCAGTGTTGCCGAGTCTTTCATTATGGCACCACTTAGAAAATGATGTTGCCATACTCTAATTTAAATTAATAGAGATATGCAGACAATAATATTACACAAATTAAAATAAATTTTTCTGAGTTGGGTTTGAACCACTTAAACGTTCATTGTACACATGCCCCGTTTTGTATATTTTGCAAATGTAAGCAACCAATATATGATTTGCAAAGCAAAAACAAGAAAATCAGTATTAACATGAACATATGATTCAAAAGTGACAATAAGAAAAATTAGTTAAAAGTGAATAATATTAATATTTGTTCTGATTGACTTTTTAAAATGTAGAAATTACGATTGCAACAAAATAGACAATTTCTTGACAATATTTTTTTTATTATTATTGTAATCATTGTTATAATTAATTTAGCCGGAGAATAAATTCTAAGACTAAAAACTAGCATCTGAGGCTATCGGCTTAATTGAAAATTGTATCGCACTTGAGATTGGAATCCAAGATCACTGAGTTGCTAGTCGAGATCCTTAGGCTAATCGACCGCTCAGGCGGATAATATTAATATTTTTTTTTAATTTTTTAATAACAAGATTATAGTCAAGCAACGTCAAGCATTACATATCCCACATCACTTCGCCTAGTACCTTTCCTTTTCTTTTCATTCCTTTTGGTAATAATACATCAAAAAGTACACATTATTTTCATTCAAATCCACAATTTTTATGAAAGTCCGTATATTGGAAGATTGGAAGATTAGACTTTCTCTCCATACAAGAATTTGCTTTTGTTATTAATATCTATATTTGGTAGGGTCCAAAAAAATAGCCCTATTTGATGAAAATTCCCTACCGTCACTTTTTTCACAAAATATTAAAAATGAAGCCTTTTTCCGAAGGCCGTACTACTCGCGAGATATCTTATATGGAGTGGTGCCAAGAAATAAACTTGTGTGGTTTAAATTAGGTCCACTTAATTCTTTTGTTTAATTACTATCATGGACAAGAGGAGAATCGAAAAATTGCCTCAGCCGGATCAAAGTTTTTACATCAGTTTAGAATTCCGAAACACTACTAGTCAGCCGCTTCTGCCGAGAAATTTTGAAAATTGCAAATTTTTTTCTTATAACGACTTTTCAGAGCAGGTCGTTATATAAAGAATTGTCAAAAAATTTGACCATTCCGAACCATTTCCCATAGCATTCGTTCTTGGCTCAAAGTACGTCTGTTTGCCAAATTTCATCGAAACATCTCAAAAATTGCGACCTGCAGCTTCAACACAAGAATACTTGGGCAGACATCAGACGAACGGACAGATGGACAGACTGGCTTAGATCGATCGAGAAAGTGATTCTGAATCCATAGATATAATAAAAGTTGGGTTTACCTTAAGCGCTTCTAGGCGTTACATACGTCCATACGTCCATCACCTAAGCAGGTGTCCAAAATGCCAGCTGACGTGATCCAAATTTGGCTAAAAAAATTTTCAAACCAATTTAGAATGCAGGAATATTATTACATAGCGACTTTCTTCGAGGAATTTTGAAAATTGCAATTTGGTTTCCCGTACTTACTTTCCGAGATAAACCGTTATATGGCTAATAGTGGAAAAAGTACTCCGATTCGAGCCATTTTCAATATCATTCGCCCTTTTTCAAAAGCACGTTACTGCACCAAATTTCATTAAAATATCTCAAGTATTGCGACCTGTGGATTGGACACAAATGGCAGATATCAGACGAACGGACAGTCAGACAAGCTTAGATGGGCTCACTCTCACGTGATTGAAAGTAATTCTGAACCTATCTATATAATAAAAGGTACGTCTATTTCAATGTTTTGTCACTGTTACACAATGGAGCAAACGATTGCTCAACAAATGTAGGGTATAACAAATTGATATCAGGTTGGCAAGGATGAAACCTGTCGTTTATAGTTTTGCCAACTTCGGCAGGTCGTTATTTGACAATGACTTGACTTATTTTGCCCGGAAAAGCAAATTATTCTAAGACCCAAAAAATATTATTAACAATATTTAAAATCCATTCGGTCCATCCAATGGATCGGAGAATTATACTGTCATGAAATATGACTTCTGACGTGGAATTACAGCATCGCAGACCGCCCGAAACATAGTGTATTTGACTCTAGTATAACTACACAGCAGACGGCATCAAATTGGTTTGCCAAATTTTGTATTGGTAACTTTGACCTCACAAACAACCCACGCGGTCGCCCAGAATCGAAGGTCAATAATGACGAACAAAAAATCATCGCGGAGCCATTTCAAAATGCTTATGATTTATTATTAAAACAATATTAATTGATTTAGCTCAAATCGGGAAAGTGAAAAAGTTAGATAAGTCGATTCCCCATGAGCTGAACGGAAAACAGGAACACAAGCGTTTCGAAGCTTGTAATAGTAATAATAAAAATATATACATAATAATAAAATAAACTAATTTATAAATCAGAACAGAATATCAATTCAATATATTACTTTATTAAAAGTACTAGGCTCAATATCTAATGTACATTTTTATAAATTAGAGCCGATAGCCTGTGTTGCTAGTGCTCAATATCTTTTTTTTAGTCTAAGAACTTATTTCATTAGTCTAAAATTTTAAAAATAATAATAATAATAAAATGCAAAATCGCATATTGTTTGTAAGGTAATAAAATTCAAAGAACAACTTTTAAATTTGAATATATCGTCTTTTTATTTCTCTTCTTTGCTCTTTTTTGAGCAACATATGGTGCGCATGGTATTTGTTTGTTTACATAAAATACCATATGACTACTTGTCATAGTCGAGTAATTTGTCAAACCTCTAAAGCTTTAAAATTTCTAACCTTGCCTACTCATTGCTTTCCATATGTTATAATATAACAATATTTTCTAAAAATTATCTTCAACTTCAAGCCAGCAATCAAAAAAATGTATATAAGAAGCTTGTTGTGAGCTTCATTTTCTATTTACAAAACTCGCCCAGGGCTGCCACGTTTATTGAAAGGATTTTTTTTAATAGAGATGCAAGTAAATTTGAGAGGAATCGGATGGAATCGTAACCATAATCTCATTAAAAATCCGTATTAAGGCTTAACTTCAATCTTCAAATATGCCGACAAAGTGCAGTTTGTTGGCAGCTTTGCATCTTCGAATTGCGTATGTGGGATTCAAGATACCTATATAGATAGGGCCGTTTTTCAAACTTTATTGTACTTAAAATGATTGTTTATTGGCTCCTAAAAATTATATTTCAGAGGGTGTTCCGCAAAATATCCTTTGCTTTTAATTATTTGCTGCGAGAGGCGATGTATATTTTTGTCATTATTCACATATTGACCATTGAAAATTTCTGTGGCTAGATTCTTTACTTTTTCAAAACCATCCTGGCAGATAGCCGTAGCAGTTAAAAGTTCATGATCAGCCAGATATAAGCCAATACAATATGATCTCGATCCTCTCGCTAAACTAGAAAACATGCAATAAATGGTGGAGACCATATCGGCTATGCGACGAAATTCGTTGTGGCATTCCACGATACCCGTACCATGACGGGTCAGCAAAAGATCACAACACATTTGCAGGCGAGCAACTGACTGTTCTAAGCACATAGAAGCCGGTTGTAAGCTCGGGTGAAGATTCTCGTGCAGTTCCATGTTCGTCTTGGGATTATCAATACTTGAACGTTCCATAAATTTGGAAAAAATATGACCAGGAAAATATAGAGGATTACGTTGTTTGCGGATGTTATCGCCTACAACGATCTATAAATTGATTTACATTTTAATACTTTTTTAATTAACATTATAAAGAAAAGATCTAAAAACATACTCCCACATGCTGCAGACCCACTAAAGCTATAAAACCATTTAACATAGCTATTGACTCTCCATGAACATACAGTTGCATAGCATCTCTTAAATACCGTTCCGACATTTCTCCAGTTAATAATGCTTTAGGACCTTTTAAATCCAAAAGGCTAATAGAAATGTTTAAAAGCTCTTTTAAACTGAAATACTATTATAACAAAATTTAGTCAGAGTAATTCCTTACGAGCGCTTTGTAACTTACTTTTGTAATGGCTGTTTCTAAGATAACGTCTGGATTCTGAAATTCATCCAATAAACCTGCAGTCATGTAAATCATACTCTCCATGCCATATAGCGATAAAGTAGCTTTAGCTAAATGTGTTCGCGCGAATTCCATATCTCTTAACAAAAGAAAGGAGGAAAAATAAAAGAACTAGGCATTCAGATTAAATTCGTTTGAAAACTCACTTTAAAGTAACGCCCATTTTCTTTGTCTCCGTACAAAAATTCGTCAAATAATTTAAAACATTTTTTGACAACCCAAGGGCTATCAAAGCATTCCGTAACCGGCTCGATTGTTGCAAGAATTCGCCTACTAATTGACCCTCATGTGGCAAGCCTAAAATGCAATTTTCTTTCAAGTTAACATTATCGAAAGTTACTGTTTGCATCGTAGTGGATCGGCAACCCAAGGTTTCAACACGTTCATGAATTTTAACGCCGGGAACATTCGAATCTACTAGAAATGCAGTTATGCTGGCTTGATCATTTTCCACTCGTTCGCTATACTGTTGGGTTTGTGCTAAAACCAGAAAAAGCTGCGAAGCTTCTGCAACTTTTGGGGGTGCTACCACAAAAGTCTTAGAGCCATTTAAACACCAGTTCTGGTTGGTCGCGTCATAAGAGGCTTCAGTAAGAAATAAGGAATACTCGGGAGCATCTGGCTCATAAATCGCTTCCGTCGCTACCAAAGAACCTAAACAAAGCTTATTAAAATGACGAACTTTAAGCGAAATGCAATCAATGTTTACCTTTAGCCAACTTTGTTAAATATTTCTTCTGCTGTTCTGGTGTACCTTTCACTTGCAGTGCATCAACAATAGAACGGTGTGGCAGCAGTGATAACGCTATATCGACAGAACCTTGACATTCCGGTTCCGCAGCCATTAAACTGGCACTAAAGTTCCATCCTTTACCATCATAATCTCGAGAAATATTGAGACCGTATATATCCAAATTTTGTAAATCTTTGGCCAAAGTCGCTGTAGAATTGATAGCTTCTTTAAATTTATCTGCGGTAAAGTAATCCTGCAAAGGCTTCAGATCATTTTGCAGCTGAGCCATGTCATCGCGTGGTACAACCTCCGGGTATGCTAACAATTCCTTATCTACTAGGCCTACGAAGAAGTTCTTTACTAAAGGCAAGCGAGCTTGTAATTTTTTGCTGGCTTGTAAAACAATTTCTTCATGTTCTTCTTTAGCATCGGCAACAGACGCTGGCGCGCTAGATGTGTTAGATGCATGTTTGGGCCACGCTGCGTATTTTAACGATTGCAAGACATTTCTTGATCTACTTAAGTGAAACATTTTTCTCTTTAACACTTTGCTAACAGCAACTAAAGATGAAACTTAACTAAAACATCTGTTTGTGCTTTTACAAGCAGCTGTTCACATGTATGAAAAAAGGTATATTTTCTTATTTACAAAAATTCTATAAAAAATCAGCTGCTTTAGCTTTACCTAAGGAGCGTAATTTTTCGTTACAATAAATAGTTAAAAAATGTTCCTACGCGCTTGTTTAAGGCTGAAGAAATTGGAATATGCGGACTTACACAAGCGTTTTTATTCATATCGTAATATGTTATTACTAACTGAGCGAGATTTCTTTCAAGATTTATTTCCTGACACCGCCCGGTAAGAAATACACAGAGTGATATTTTTTTTGGCTTATCTTCTTTGTCCTTAGACCACAGATAACAAAGATTTTTGAAAATTCTCCCCAAACCATATATGCTGGATTTGATCCGACCGCTGAAAGCTTGCATGTAGGAAATTTATTGGTTATTATGGGATTATTACATTTTCAAAGGGCTGGCCATCATCCCATTGCCCTATTAGGAGGCGCCACCGCTTTAATAGGTGATCCCAGCCATCGTAAAACAGAAAGAAGCCAATTGAAGAAATCTCTAGTACAGCGTAATTTAGAAGCAATCAAACAGCAATTGATGAGAATATTTGAAAATCATCAAAATTTTTTATGGGATGACAAACGACATCAAAGACCTTTACCACAGTTAAGGTAAAATGCATTTTTATTTACGCCTTATGTTTAATTTGTTTTCCCTTAGAATAGTCAACAACGCTGAGTGGTATGAAAACCTGAATATAATCGATTTCATAAATCAAAATGGTCGCCATTTTCGCTTGGGTCAAATGCTTTCACGCACATCCGTGCAATCTCGCCTTGAAGCTGAGGGCGGAATGAGTTTCGCTGAGTTTACCTATCAGGCATTTCAAGCGTACGATTGGTTACATTTGCTGCGGAATTACAATTGCCGCTTTCAACTTGGAGGCTCTGATCAGATGGGTAACCTAATGTCTGGCCATGAACTTATCAGTAGAACAGAAGCAAAAACGGAAGTATTCGGTTTAACGTTGCCTTTAATAACAAACGAAGAGGGTGATAAATTTGGCAAATCAGGCGGTACGGCAGTTTGGTTAGATCAGGAAAAAACATCGGCTTTTGCACTTTATCAGTTTTTCATAAGACGACCGGATGCGGAAGTGGAAAAGCTCTTAAAACTATTTACTTTCCTGTCGTTACCAGAAATCGAAAAGTTAATGAGTGAACACAGAAAAGAACCAGAAAAGCGAAAAGCTCAAACTATGTTAGCCGAGGATGTTACCTTACTAGTTCATGGAGGTGAATACAAATTCCGAAGCAGTGTCAAAGAATTTCTTTACATTTTCTGTAAATATTTGCAATGTGAAAATTCTCCTCTAACGGAATTTTTAATTTCACAGAAAATGGTTTAAAACAAGCCGAACGCATAACGAATGCTCTATACAAGGGCCAAGTGGAAGGTTTGGCCGAATTGAATTGTGGAGAAGTTCAACAGACTTTGAACGGTGCTACATTGGTAGAATTGTTAGCCGAGCCGGATATAACTATACTGCAAATGGCCATGAAAGCTAAATGCTTTCCTACAGAAGGTATTTTTTCTAATCAAATTTATTGTTCTTTTAAAGAAGACCAAGACTAATTTTATTTTTCAGCTGATGCTGTGCGAATTATAACAGCCGGAGGTTTTTATATTAATCAGAAACGTAGCCAAAATATAGCGGAAATAATCAGTCATGGCATCCACGTGCTACGGAATGGTCTAACTATATTACGTGTTGGGAAAAGAAACTTTTATATAGTGCGTTGGTTAAAATGAAATAAACTGTAATAAATAGTTTTTGTCAATTTAGTATCTTTTATGTCTTATTGCGTCGCCACCTCTTTCTTAACAATAGCTCTGAAGATTTCTCCTTCTTAATCGTTTTATCATAGAATTTACCGCTTTTTGTGAATGCTTTCCGCTCATTACGCATTTCAGCTAATTTGCGATTTTTTTGTTTTAAAATATTCTTTTTATTCGCCGATTTTTTTTTGCCGCCTTCTGAAAATTGAATTTTAATGCGACGTCCTTGCAGTTCGGTATTATGCAAACTAAAGCCTCTTTGATAACCTTCTAGGTCATCCATTTCGACAAAAGCAAATCCGCCACGACGATTTTTAGGTATGCGAACGGTACGCACCGAGCCTATTTTGCTAAAATGCTCCAGTAAATCCGTTTTGCTTGTGCCAAAGTCCAAATTCGTTACATACAAAACGTAGCGGTTCGCTTTTGCAGTTCCACGCATCAGCTGAGCTAATTGCTCTTTCGACAAGAGTTTGCTGGATACTTTATCGGAATTGTAAAGGACGTCGCTTGCACTTGCAGGTAAGGGTTCATTCACAAATACATTGTCTTCCTCTATCCTCGTATCTTCTTCTGCATCACTTAATAATTGACTTTCACTTTTTTCACTATATTCATCGAATACATTTTCATCAAGACCACTGTTTTCTCTGCTGCCATAGGTACCATCTATGATTTCTCGACGTTTTTGGTCGTCAAAATTTCCCAATAAATCTGCTGTATCGTCATTAACCGGTTGTCTTATTCTATCTGGCTTTACATATTCATCTACATTATAATCGCTATCATCAGAATAATCCTATAAAAAATGCAAAAATAAAAATAATTAATGGAAAATAAAGGCAAAAAAGTTATATAAAAAGATATATAATTATCATAAAAAATGTTACCATTTTTATGAATGCAGATTCCTCTAAATATTCCAAAACTTTTAAATTGATTTCCGTATAATGATTCTCATAGAGAGGAGACACAGTTGTCCAGCTCAACTACATACGTTATTCTTGTTTCACTTTTCCTTTACTTTCTGTGTCTTCTCAATATTAGATTTTGTCCTTTTTTCCAAAATTGTCCAACCCAAGCTATTTACGCGACAAGTTATTTATGGTTCACTTTACGAAATGCGAAATAGCAAAAAATGCTGAAGATTGCTTTTAATTTTTCGCTATGGAAATATGCTATTATTAAGAAACTATATAAACAAAATTATGCACAGATGATCTACACGTGTTTTGTCGATTCGATCAGAGTTGCTATTGTTAAAACCAAAACTACACATTTTATTCTGCCCGTTAATTATGACGCTATAGCGAAAGATGAAATATAAGGAAACGAATTTAAAACTAAAAAAATATATATAGTTTCATAGAGAAGGGGCGTCATATATTCGGTCTACTTACTATTAATATTATTAATATGAAGCTTGCCTTCCACGTATATTTAAGAAAATACGTTCTATCCGAAAGTGTCCCGCTTAGTAGTTGACACAAATTGCTTAATACTAATGTACGATCACATGAATTTAGATCTGTTGCAAAAAGGTTGCTTAACATACTCTTATCACAAAGGCAAACGACACTAATATAACTTTCGTTCTTGTCCTTACTGCGCCCAATTCATGGCATACGAATTGCTTAATGCTTCAGTTATTTACTTACCACTTCAAAAGGCAGTTCTAACCATTCCTTTTTATGGATTAATATGACAAAATTTTTTAAAATATAGTCATGGCTGCATTCGTAGAGTTCGTTGAACGGTGGTTTATCTGAGAGAAAGAAATATTTGTACTCTAGGAACAGAAGCAGGAATTCATGCTCTTACCGGCGATTCTTCGTAAGTGGAGACAATTTGTTGAGTTTAAATTACGTTTAAAAAATTCCACCCATTCTTTAATTTAACTGATTCAGATGCACTGTATTAAACTGTGATTTGAAAAGTCTGCGAAATTACTTACTCTTGATCATAGCTGCGAAATAGGGGGAAGCAACCGCAAGGGCCAGCCTGTTCTTTAACATCAAATGGTTATATGTTATATGTTAGATTCTACTAACACTAGCTGTATAGTATCTAGTAGTTACCTCTCGATTGATTCACATTTAATTTAAGAAAGTCATTACTACAATCGAGATTTTTATGTTTCTCTGCGAAGAATTGCTCAGCTTTCTCTGTACGTCCGGCAACAATATTGTTTGATTAAAAATAGTAGATATTACGATCATTTTAATTTAAATCTCAACATTTTTCGTATAATAAATGGACGGAAATATAATTTTAATGCAATTTTGTAAAAAGTAAGCATAACTAGGCCTACAAAAAGCTTTATCGTTTTATTAATTCATTTAATGAAGAATTTCACTAGAGCGTCGCTTAAAAAATCGGTAAAACGAATTAAAAAATATATTAATGATTTGCCTTCAGTTTAATCCATTTTACAACGTTATGTTTTTTATAGCATTTTTCGGTTATCGCAAGCCAACAACCCTGCTTTAATTCGAATCCAAAAGAAGAGTTTCGTTTTCACTTTTGCTTCAAAATACGAAATTTGGTAAAAAATAGCAAAAACATTGACAAGCAAACGCAAAAATGAATTTTATGGCTGTTTTAAGGATGGCAATGCCAAAATAAGGCTCTTATTATTTTTACGCTGCTTTACTCTCTCCTCTCTCTTTCTTCGGGAGTATTTACACTCACAGCAAGCCAACAACGTAGGTAGCATGCAAGAATTTCTTAACCCCTACTACGTTCATATCAAATCGGACTTTTGGTTAAAGGCCCGTCATGTTGCCAACATTTGTTGCAATTTGATGTGACTACATTTTATTTTTTACAGTAAAATTAGTCTCATTGTTATATTAACTTCACATTCACTTTTTCCAACTTTGCCTTGACGCAATTGTTGACAATCGCATAATCGAGATAACCAGCTAGATAGCCAGGTATATGATGATCTCGTCAATGTATTTAGATATTAATTTACAATTTTTTTATATAACTGTTAATGAATGTAAATTATATTTCGGTGGATTCTGATAATCTGATACATTTATGCCATCGGATTTGAAGAAGTAGTTGATCTTAAGTTAAAGCTAATACGGACAACGCGAAACCAGCTGACAATCCAAATATCTCAAAGAAGATATCGCAGAGTTGCTTGTAATAAATAAGAAAAAAAGTGGCAACGCAAAGCTGATGACTTACTGTTAAGTTGATGGCTTACTGTTACGGGTTACGTTAAGCTGATTACTGTTAAACTGATGACGTACTACAGCCGCTAAATGAATTAATTGAAACAGGGCAGAATTGCAAAACACAATTTCTAGAGATACTGATTTATGGATAACTGACTTTGGTGGGTGTATATT
This sequence comes from Glossina pallidipes, assembly GCA_000688715.1. NCBI lineage: Eukaryota > Metazoa > Arthropoda > Insecta > Diptera > Glossinidae > Glossina > Glossina pallidipes. The sequence goes on along the minus strand of KK499927.1, from coordinate 487,760 downwards.
TGTATATTTATATTCGTCCCGAACATGACCCCTTTATTCGTGATGTGATATAAAGGAAAATCCAATAAAAAGAAAATAAATTTACTTAGAAGCAATTAAAAAGAGACATATGGAGTGTACATAAAATTCAAATGACACTTTCTGCACCGGAAAATATGTGTCTTTATGATCAACACGGTATTAATAAAACAAATTTTACTTGGTGTTATACAGTTATCGACTTTATGTTTATTTATTTATTAACACATGTTTATTTCAATATTTTCTCAGATGTAATCAAATTTTCAGGCGGACTCTTTGAATTACTCTCAGATGTTACCAAATTTATATTCGCTCTTTCAACTTACTTTCATATTCGCTTTTCGAACTTACTCTTAGATGTTACCGAATTTATATTCGCTCTTTCACCTTACTTTCAGATGTTTCCAAATTTAGATTCGTTTTTCGAACTTACTGTTAGATGTTACCAAATTTATGTTCGCTCTTTCAACTTACTTTCAGATGTTAATATTGCATTGCCTACATGAGTCAAGGTTGCACTTTTCGAGTATCATCAATTATGTGAGGAGTTGTTTGTTACGGTCTCGCCTGGGATATTGTACTTATTTTCTTCGATTATTGCGTTTTTATATTGATAAGCATTTTCTACAAGGCAAGAGAATATGTAGCGTATACGTGGAAGAGGAATGAATTTAAATGAACCCAATTCCTTTGTCTCTTTTAAATTTTTTCTTGATCCTATTATGTTTCTTCATGAAATCTTCATGAAATTGAAGGCATAGACCTAAAGGATCGTTCTAGAGTTATGTAGACATGAATAGAGAAATCTTAGGATCTCCATCACTACTTTTTTCTTTGATTCAAAGTGGTAAATGGATTTCAAAAGCAGCTTCGTAAAAAAATGTTGTTTAGATGCCTATAATAACATAAAAGAAAAAAGTCGGTAATCTTTGCGACGAGCAACATATTTTTACACAAACTTATATAAACTTATATATAAATATATATATATATATATATAATTATATATAATATACGGGTTAGATAAAAGCGAAGGAAAGATAGTATTAGGTTCCATTTTCGAAGTGTCGACAAGTGACATATATTCATAGCCATATATGAAACCATATAAGTCGAACGGTTAATAATCCATTTTAACATCCTTAAGAATACACAGTATTCGCTATAGAGTAAGTATTCTACCTGTGAAATGGTGTATATGCTACCAGTTTATGTGCACTAACCTAAATTTGCCAATTTCACCTATTACTGTATAAAAAAATGAAAATATATATACGAATAAATAATTTAATTTCATTAAATAGCGAAAATAGTTCAAAAATCGAAAGTTTTCCAATATTTGAAGTTTCGTATCCGGAGTCGAACGCCTTCAAAATACCTGGAAAGCATAGTATAGTTCTATTGTGAATCTTGTTAACTCGTTCCTATTGTAAATGTTATCGTTGAACAAAAACCATAAACCAGAAGGAGAGATACAAAAGTGAAATTTCAAAAAGCGAACTTGTTATTTTTTCGATAGTAAAGATTTTGCTACTTGTGGTACTTGTGTTGATTAAAAATCCTTTTACAATACAAGTGTGCGTCTGATAATTCTCTTTGCAACTCTGTGTACTATTCAATTTTCGAAAATGGCTGGTGTTTCCGTTTCGATAATTCCTATGTCTTTCCGAAAAACGGCGTTTGCAAGTCGACACCATGAGGTACGGTTTTTTTGTAAATAATGCAACAAAGTAACGATATAGTGCAAAATTAATTAAAGCAAAGTGCGCGGAACATGTGCAATAATTTATATACGAAATTTTCACGAAGAAAAATGTCTTTTTCATTTGTTATTACAGTTCTCTTAAACTTCAAAAGAGGCTTGCAGCCTCTGTTATGCGTTGCGGTAAAAAGAAAGTATGGTTGGATCCGAATGAAATTAATGAAATTGCCAACACAAACTCACGTAAGCAAACAGCAGCAATAAACAGATTTGGTTACATTATTTATCACAATGCAAACTTTTTGCAGGACAAAACATTCGTAAATTGATCAAAGATGGTTTGATAATTAAGAAACCAGTGGTGGTGCACTCCCGCTATCGTGTGCGTAAAAACACTGAGGCACGACGCAAAGGTAGACACTGCGGTTTTGGTAAACGTAAAGGTACCGCGAATGCCCGTATGCCCACAAAATTTTTATGGATGCAACGCCAGCGTGTTCTTAGACGTTTATTAAAGAAATATCGTGATAGCAAAAAGATCGATCGCCATTTGTATCATGATTTATACATGAAGTGCAAGGGTAATGTATTTAAAAACAAACGTGTGCTTATGGAATACATTCACAAAAAGAAGGCTGAAAAGCAACGCAGTAAAATGTTGGCCGATCAAGCTGAGGCTAGAAGGCAAAAAGTGCGTGAAGCGCGTAAACGGCGTGAAGAGCGCATCGCCAATAAAAAGCAAGAACTTTTGAGTCTGCATGCAAAGGAAGATGAAGTGGCCGCTCAAGCAGCTACAACCGGCAAAAAGTGAATCATGTAGCGAAGTCCTTGTTATCCCCTTTTTTATTATCAAAACAATTTCTTTTATCATAACAAGGAAGAAATTGTTTTGATAATAAAAAAGTGGAAAACAACAAAAGTGAGTTTTTTGTTAAACAATTGAATGGAATATAACAGTCACATTTCCTGACGAAATAGTAAATTTTACTTATTACCTAGAAAGTGTTTTAATAATAATTTTATTAACAAATTCTTCTCCTCTGGCAAACAAAACGAACTCACTAGAATTTAAACATGCTAACTTTAGACGCGCTTCATTTCGTTAATCAAATCGAGGGGTTTAAAATGATTCACTATATTGATCGTCCAATCAGATTCCTGACCAGTGGTGAATTCCTTAATGAAACGATAATTGCAGACGAAGACCTTATCTTGATATTCAGGCATAGTGCCCATATTCCAAGGTATTTCTTCGCCTGATTCTCGAATTTCATGAAGACCTCTCAAAATGTGAAACACCATCGTTATTTCAACCCAACGCTTCTGAATTTTACGTCCACTTGACTCGTCAAACATAATACCCACTTGATGTGGGAACGTTAGATAGACATCACTCTCTTGCACTTCTAGCTGACGTCTTTGCGAAACCGATAGTTTTTGTATAACCGGTTTTAGTTCGGCTAAAGCTTCGTCTGTAACCAAATTGTGAAGTCCAGCGAAGTCACTATTCATTAGTTTAACTGAGACCACCTGAAATTACACGCGTTCGAAGTGGTTTATTTGTATCATTTAAAAAGAAATTCAAAGCACCTGCATCGCTTTCTTGGCTCCCCGTATAAACTCTTTTAAATAAAATTCTTTATCGAAATAAGGTCGAATGATTCCGTAGACTAAAAACCAATTTCTCATCGAATTAAACATTGACGGCCACATTATCTCGGGGAAATTCATCAATCTTGGTAATGTGCGCTCATTGCCACTTGGTTCGGGATTCGGCGGAGGTGGTTGGATATGTTCGTCCTTTGCCTCTTCTCTAACCGGTTTCGGAGAAATGTCAGCATAGTGAAGATGAGTATTGTATAAATTGTTATCAATGATCAATGAATTTGAGGTATTCGTGAGTATTTTTTCATATACAAAGCCGCCATCACTCTCTGCTAACAGTTGTCGAGCGGATAATTTAAAATTAGTGCTTAATAAGCGAAAAAACGACGTCAATTGCAATCTACCACTCCAGCTGATGTTCATTATGCAAAAATATCAAAAATTAACAAAGAAATTTGCTTACAAACACAAGTTTACCGAGGAAATAGCAAATATTGCAACAAAAAAAATAGTAGACAAAATATATTTTGACAAATTACTAAATGAAGGGTAACTTTGCCGCAAACATTTTTCCCAACAAATTTGCTAAATACAACTCTGAAATGAGAGATCGTAAAGATCGTAAATGCAAACTATAAACACGATAAAAACAAGAAAGCTGAATTTTCCCAAAATAACATAATACTAAAGATAATTAATAATAATGGGAATGACTTTTACCAAAAGTTAATTAAATTTTCGCTACTAAATAAAACGGAACTGTTCAAATATTTGTGTGCTAGAAAAATAAGTCGTGTTCTCATATAAAAATAGAGTTTAGATCTATGATAAATATTAAAATTTAGGTCTTAAAGCTCCCCTAAAGCCTCTGAAAGAGTAGCTGTAAATAGTGGATATTGGAGGGATGAAAGACAAGATAGTGCGGATTAATTGAAGTTAAAGGATTTATTTAAAAAATTTTACAAATACAAACCATTGAGGGATTCTCTTTCACGGAATACCTTATCCAAAGACATTTTACTTAATTATTAAAACACTGGCAGTATTTCTTTTTGTACATTTATTGAAAAACAAGTAAAAACCTCATTTATTTGTGTTTATAAAATACTGCACGATTGAAATTCATTATTTTCGGGAATCGGAGATAAATTATTATTCGTTACGTTCTTTGCTGGAGACTGTTGAATCTCTGCCATTGTCACTGCATAAAATAGGAAACATTTAATGAATACACGGAAACTTATGTTTATGTAATGACAAGTACTTTTTTAACTCTCGGCACTTACAAAATATTCGGTACACTCGAGGCTCTAACGGCATTGTTAATTCTACGTTGGCCTTTTCTAGGGTTTCTCGGGCGCTTTGGGCACATTTGAACATTTCCGTTAAAACATTAGACGAATAAGCTTCGTAGAGATTTAGGCGAGAGTCCCAAAAGAATGGCAAATTTCGTTGATTAAAACTTTTTTCCATATCTTTAAACATCTTTAGAAAGTAACATTTAACAATTGTTAGCGAAACTTATTGGTTTTATTATGACTTACATCAATAATAATCAACGATGAAGATTTGCGCCAATAATTCATGTAATTTTCTTGTTTTACTTTCCATGAAAATAACGTTTTCATAAAATAACTATTCATTTTCAGCATGTTTTGATGCACGTCTCTTAACTTTTTCAACATTCGCAAAGCATTTTTTAAATTGTCCGATCAGTCTATATTAACCCTGGCCATGACGCCCAAAACCAAAAGAACATAATATCAGTCACACTTTTTTAAAAGAAAATGGAGGGTGCATTGTTACCAAAAATATTGGACTAGACGAGAGAATCCAAGCATTAGATACCTTTGAGAAGGACGCTAAACGCCTGGATACCGAACTTTTAAGAAAAGATGCACGCTTGAAATGGTTAAATCCCTAGCAAATAATTTATTAAGCAATAAAATATTTAAAGTGGATCTTTATTTGATACAAAAAATCAAAATGCACGTTTTCTTTGTTTATCAATACCCTCTCCGGTAAGCAACCACCGCCACTTTTTTATCCAGTTTCTTACAACCGGATTTGGCGAACACGCTGTGAATGGGATCATAAGTGACAACGTTTCCCACAATTTCACTAAAAATAAGAAAAATGTTAGACGAAACACTTTTATTAGCAAATCGGGCTCCCGTGGCAACTTACTCTAATACCTCTTTGTACGGTTTCATATTACGATCAAATTCAGCGTATAGGCATTGATAAATGTGAGATTTTTCTAGTGGTAGGAACGGTATGAAGTGGTCAATAACATGTGCTTCGATGAGACTGCTTTTACTTAAGCCACCATCCAAGTTGTAGGCAGCCATTTCCAAAATTGCTTCAAAGTCCCCCAATTTGATGTCTTCACGCAATATACTTTTGAGGAGCAAGTTGCCTAAATGAGTGGATATTTCAACTCCGGCTGTATTTGAGAGAAATATAAAAAATGGAAAGTCAAAAAATTCTTCCTTCCGTAATAAAAATCTAAAAACTAGACCTTTCTTTCTCAGGGCTTCCTTTTCATAATAACCCAAATATATGTATAGGTAGGGTCTAATAAATAGATCTATCTGAGCCGAATTCCCTATCGTTAATTTTTGTGTTAACTTAAATCTGTTTATGGATGAACTACTATTCATGAGAAATCTTATACGAAGTGTGGTCCCCGGGGTTTTTGTGAAATTACTACAATGAGAAAATTTTCATTATAAAACTTCAACAATTAGTCCTTAGCACATAGGGGCTTAGATTTCCCAAGAATCCTTATAAGCGCTGGCATCCAAGATATAGAGCTGTATGGCCCAAATTCTTTGTCAACTTACTATTATGAATCAATTATTGATCATCAAATATTGAATTATATAATTACTGAATATGATTATTTCGTATTCATTTTGTTTATGTTCATGCGTTGCCATTTGCAGCTCCGATCTCTCTCTATTCTGAACGTATGGTGTTTTTTTTTAAACCTTGTAAAGGAAAAATCAGTTAACGGTTTTTAGCGAGATATCAAAGCCATTTTACAAGTGCAGAAAGAAGTTCTACGAAGTGAACAATTGCGAAAAAAAAGTACAAGAAAATAAAATAAAGTATAACGTAACATAGGGTCATGGTAGCAGAAACACTGATATAGTTTTCCAAATATCGATTAACTGTAACTGCTTCAGTCCAATTGTGTCTTTTCATTTTTACAACAAAAAAAAACTTGTCCCTTTGAGCATTTTTTCTACTAAATATTTCAGAAAAGTCTGCTATTTATTCCGCAACATTGAATTCTCAGTGAATATTCTTATATTACATTGCCTGCGTTTTTAACGTAGCGCATAGTTTAACATCTCTGTTTTTAAAAAATTTAAAATAATAAAAATAAGTTTAATAAAAAATACTCAATTTTTATTTGGGAATGAATATATGACATATATATATATGTAATATAAAAAAATAAGACATAACTGGGCATATTTTAATTTTTACGTTCCTTCTCAGGTTCGTTGTTTGTCACCACCGATCAATTTATCATTATCCACGTTCCCGCGATATGCCTCATTAGTGTTCGCCGAAATTCTCAGAAAATATTGTTATCTGGGGCAAGAAAAAAGGATAGCCTGGCCGAAGCTAAGTGAGGAGTTGGAGCATTGCAAACAATCCGCTTTTTATACTTCAAACCATAAATTAACTTTATTTGCTTATTTAATAACGTATATTAAATCTTTAGGTACATAATAAACCTGACATTTTTGTGTTTTTAATTTAATTTTTTTCCCATATTTATTATGTTCTGTTACATAAAATGAAAAAATTCTTTAAAAAATATAAATACAATATAATAAAAGTAGAGCTGGAGAACCCGTCTTAGTTCCTAGGTTCGGCTTAATCCGACGTTCGCATAGAGGGCTAAATATTTACTGTATATAACAGCGTATTCATACACTTTTCAAATCGAGTAATCTTTGTCAGTTCAAAATTCGACCGCGTAACGGAAATAGCGCCAACTTGTAATATTAGTTAGACGATATTTGAAACCTGAGTGTAATAGATCTCTGGCCGTTTTTTGTCTTGGTATTTTTTTGCATTTGGTTTTTACTTCGGCCCTCTTTAAATATTGTCATTCGAATTACTTAGGGCAGCGAATTTTACCACACGCGATCAATCATTGTGTTATCAGGAGGTTTTTGATTTATATTTACCATTGGCTGATGATAATTTCGCATTTGATTTGTACGTCTCGGTTGCGCCAGGTATTCAAACATACTTTGTAAGTGCTGTGACAACATTTTACCTAAATCACAAGGCATGGGGTCTGTCCAAAAGAAATCGTGATTCAAAGCTGTATCTGCGTCAATGCGTTTTTTGGGGTCGAGTGTCAAAAGCTTATCGAGTAAATCGCACCCGTAAGCATCTTTAACATAAGGCCTCAACCTCTCCTTAACACGCCGCTTTTGATTTTTTGGAAATTCCAATTTGTTATACAATTCCAATTCGTCTACACCTGGCCATACCTCAGGACTGAAAGAGCCACACAACTGATAGATGAGAGTCAATTGTTGTTGCTCAGTATTGCCTTGCATGATGGGTGAACGAGTCCACATTTCTGCCATTATGCAACCAGCTCCCCACATATCAACGGGCGGACCGTAATTACGATCCCCCAACAGCAATTCTGGCGGCCGATACCATAATGTAACCACACGATTCGTATAGCGATTCGTAACATTATTTTTTGGTATACTAAAAGCTCGAGCCAAGCCAAAATCAGCCAATTTCAAGACTCCGTGTTTAGTTATCAGGACATTAGCAGCCTTCATATCGCGGTGCAATATCTGAAGGCACAATTAGCATTTATAAGCTTACCAAAAAAAGCTCACTTTCTTTTGTTTTTTAAATACCTGCCTTATTACTGTGAATATAGTAGAGACCGTTTAACAATTGTTGCATGACTTTTTTAATTTCACCCAAACTGAACTTTACATTCATATTCGAGAGTAAGCCGGCCAAATCATGTTCGCAGAAATCGAATACTAAATAAAAAGTGGAACGGTAACCGTTGTGAGCAGTAGCTTTCGTACGACATATCTCTATCAGATTAACGACGTTCTCATGTTTCAGTAACTGCAATATACGTATTTCTCTGAGAGCCGTAATTGGAAACTGATCGAAAGGAAACCGTGCAAATCATTAAAAAAAAACTTGACAATGTTAAGTCAAAAACTTACCCCTTCTTTCTCATTTTCCATTAAGACTTTCTTCATAGCCACAAATTTTTTATTGCTTTTCTTTTCGCGAGCTTTAAATACCTCACCAAACGTACCTTGACCGATTTTCGCCACTTTCTCATACTTGGAAGACTCATCGCAGTACGGAAAATCATAATCTTCGATGTATTTTTGTTTATCGAACATCGACATGGCGCGTCCAGAACCAGTAGGAGTTCCTGGTTGTGGTGGAGCTACCGTAGGCAGTATTTGCTGTTGCATTTCTTTAATTGAAAACAAAAAATTGTATGAAATGCACTAATTAAATTCATTCGATAGATTTTTATGACATTCAAAAATCTTAAGTGATTCTTTTCCAAAAAAAATACTTCTTACCAACTAATTAAAAAAATTATACTTATAGAAAATTTCACTGGAAAGTGCAATAATATATTTGCTTTACATATTTTTATAAACTAAATTTGCGATAATTTTTACAATTTTCATTGAAAACAAATCATTTTCTTCTCACTTACTCTTATTTTTTGTTTGACGTTTTCATTGCATAGAGTTGCTTATAGCTTGTACCTTTACTTTCGACCTTTCTACATAAACATTAACTTCAATTTTCGACAAGTGAAAAAGACAGGGTTGTTTAAGAGCGAAATATGAAAACAAGCTCATATATGAAGAGAAAGTCTAATAGCTAGTTTTTTATGTCGGAAATTGAAAACGTATAACGTTTATAGGAAGTAAATTAGGTTTGCTGAAATTGGAACACATCAGCTGGTTTTTGTTTTTTGTCATCAGCTTAACAGTAACCCGTAACAGTAAGTAAGTCAGTCATAAGTTTCGCGTTGCCACTTTTTTTTCTTATTTATTACAAGCAACTCTGCGATAAATAATGCGATATCTTCGTCCTCCGATAAAAAAAATTGAAATTAAAATCGATTAAATAAATAAATAAATGAAAAATTAATAATAAAAATGTGAAAGCTTTCGTGAAAGTATGCATTTGCATGGAACTAATGTGTAATTTTTGCTGCATTATTACCAAACAAATGAATGATTGCGCTAGACAAACTATACTAGGCCGACTACAATGTCCTCACCTGTTTCAAAGTTTTGTTAGTTTTTCATTTATGATGTGTGGAGGCAAAACGCAACCATTTTTTAGCTCTCGATTTTTAATCGATCATATAATTTTTGTGCCAAATTTCGGCTTCCTACATTCATTTTTATGACTGTGGCAAGTCGACAAAAATAGTGGTTCAAAATTAGTCCTGTTCATACACTGCACAAACTAGGGAATCTTACTCAAGGTTATTAAGCCGTTCAAGGTAATCAAGGGTATGATGGATCCGGGACCTTTCAAGAGGCTGGTATCGCGCACAGCAAAAATCAGCAAATCATTGGAAGCAAAGTGCATTCCCCTCAAGGTAAAATTAGATTCTACGACTTGACTCGACGACCACCACCGTCAGAAGGGAGGTATACTCATTTTGATTTTTTCCTAAATATATGTAACACTCAAAAGGAAACTTCAGAAACCCTATAATGTATATATATTCTTGATCAGCGTGAAATTCGGAGTTGATTTAGCCGTGTCCGTCCGTCGGTGTGTGTTATTGACACTCTCCTGGTCGCAAAAATAAGGCTATCAACTTCAAATTTGATACAAACATTGGAGGTTTCTGCACGCTGGGTGATATCGAAAATGGCCCAAATTGGTCGGAGCAGAAGCACGTAGTTGAGTGTAAAATGAATGCAACTCCGTTTTTTTAAACAAAAATTTTTGGGTTTTTGTTCACTACTCGGAAATTGTTAAAGTTAGAAGGCTGAAGATTTCCACATTTGCTTCACGAGACACCTCACTCTCTAGGTCCAAAAATGAAACCAATACGCCACATACCCACACAAAGTTACGAGTTTTTAAATTTAATTTTTTTCACTTTTTGAAGGATCATGTGTTTTTATCATAAAGCAAACAGAGAAAACGTTTAAAACTATTTTGTCCACTACTCAAATGAAGACATATTGTCTGCCTAAAAATGGGTTAATTTTAAAATGAATATGGTAAACAGGGCGATTGTATATGAGGAATGTATATGCTGCTGGCGGATATGTCAATGAGAACGAGTGTCTGTTAACTGTAGAACGTTATGATCCCATCGTAAACTAATGGACCCCCGTTGCTTGTACGCCTGTTGGTCATTCTTTTCATGGGGCTTGTGCTTACAATGGCCACGCTTACGTTATCGGTGGACCAATAAATTCAATTGTAGACACATACAACTCAACAACATTCAAATGGTACTCATTTAAAAACACTCCTTCGCAATACGGGTATGGCCGAAATCGCGCCGCAGTAAGTGGAACAAG